>OX579645.1:3503208-3996698 GCA_951230895.1 Carpatolechia fugitivella | reverse complement strand
TAGCGGTACCCCGATGTGACATTAGCGCCATTTTAACGAGCAAATCGTATCGTGCCATCCATCAATTTCTATAATACTCGTAAAATTAAAATATATAGGTGTTACTCAATTGAATTTCATGGCTCATCGATAAGTATTATTTTTTACTTTATATTTTTGCTTTTTTAGCTTAAAGCTTCTTTAGTCCATACTCGTAAATCATTAATCAAAGTATGACAGATCAGCTTTAGCAGAATTGATAAGACAATTCCCACTGCGGCAGAGTCGAAGCAACGCGACGCATCATTTCCACATATTTATCGATCGATATCTCTTCGACACTTGACTCACTGTAGACGACGCGCCACTTCGACTCTGCCGCATTGATCCCATTGAGGCTAATTGATCTCATTTAATTACCCAACTTCGAAATCTAAACCTTACCCTAACATGTCATATTTAAAGTCATTGTTACCTTACTATGTTTTTTTAAATATCAACACTATACTATAAACGGGCCTAGAGGTGGGTGGGTGAGGTGATAGATAGTAAAAAATGTCACGATGTAAAAATCACCGTGGCCCTGTTTAATAAACATTACAAATTGTAAATTGTAACTGTATGGGTATTACAGGCTACAAATCTACAAGTTTCTGTTTTAAAGAATAATATAATTATAATAATAATAAATCATTTATTTCAGGCAATATTTACATAAATGTCTTAAATATGTAAACAGAGGCCGATATAATAAATACCTTAAGTAACATACATACATATATTATTTATAAAAACTATAAGTAGGTAACACCGAACACGTGATGCCAGCGACGTGTAGCGCGTGTCAGCTGGGTCCCGTTTCACGAAACAACAATTTACAAGTAACAAGTTACAATTTGATATTCATTGCGTAGCCAATTCGCTTAAACTGTTAGCTCTTACCGTTTTATCTCATTGTCTAAGTAATGTACGTCGAATTTTACTTGTAATTTGTAACTTGTACCTACGTGAAACGGCCCCCTGACTTGACACTGGCACAAAGTCTACTAGTGCCAAAAAAAAAACGGCCCCCTAGCAGCCGTCCCCGGAACTTCCGGAATACAACTTACAAATCCATGGAAAATTGACAATATTGACAATATTTCTGTTTATAATTTTTTCTTTACAGGTGACAACTAACATTATGTATTTGTTGGAAAAACTGTTTTATTTTTGTAAATTGTAGTAGGTACAATTCCGACAGGTGGACTCAGTAAGACTACCGTCGAATCGAATATTTGGTAACAAAAATAGGACTTGATCTTAAAGATAGATATAGTGGCGCCTAGGATACAAATTCCTTGAGTGGCGCATTCAAGGTCATACAATATTTCATCGAATCCTGTACCTAGATTTTTCTTTTTTCTATACATGTAAATATTTATTAAACAGCATTGTAATTGTAATATAAGTAAGATTTTTATATGTAAAATTCTTACATAGTTGTTTGTAGGGTTTATTAAACAGCACTACGTTCTGAGACGCGCTGAAATCGATTAAAATACCCGTAATCGCGTTCCGAATCACTGTCAGCCATACATTTTTTTTGTGTTTTTTTATTGCTGACAGCGCTGAAAGTCTGATTCGGAATGCGCCCTTAAAGTTATCACCGTCCCTGCGTTCCGAGACGCGCTGAAATCGATTTTAGGGCACTCAAAGCGCGTACCGAATTACTGTCAGCAGGCGAAACCCATACAATCCCTGCGTTCTGAGACGCGCTGAAATCGATGAAAGCACCCGTAATCGCATTCCGAATTACTTAATTATTAATACATTCATTGATCGATCGATTCCCCTCCGGCCCCGTACGCAACAGGGCTGCCAGATGTACGATGCACTTACAGTTAACGCGGACAGATAAGAGCTCATAGTAAGCCTCATTGTAACATGATTGAAAGTTTTTTGGCACCATATTTTTTTATCGTTCCGAGTAGGCAAAGAGGCAACTTATCTATGAAATGAAAGGCAAGAAAAGCCAAACCAGACAGTACCTAGCATACTAATGCCAGCCAATTACAATAAATCTGCGGAAAAATCACGTTCATTTTTCTCGCTTCCCACTTCGCTATATAAGGCGCATTCTGAATCAGACTTTCAGCACTGTCAGCGATCAGAAAAGCAAAAGATGTATGGCTGACTGATTCGGAACGCGATTACGGGTACTTTAATCGATTTCAGCGCGTCTCGGAACGCAGGGATATCCGGATAGTGTGCTTCCTTCGCACTGTTTGCGTTGAGTTAGCAGCCTCACCATCGATTTTGATGGTTTTAACCATGTCGAAAAATTGTTAGGAATAGGTTTAAATTTGTTTATAAGTTTCAGAAAAAGTTTGATTGTATTTCAGAAGATATTTGAGTATCTTACTGAGGTTTCTAGATCGACGTCAACCTAGCAGCCTCACCAAGATAGACTGGCTCTATCATTATGATTTATATGTCAAAAAATTGTTAGTAAATGGTTTATCTCGTATACAAAGTTTCAATGACATCGGTTCAGTAGGAGCCGAGATATTACACCCCCTTGGTGAGGCTTCCAGCTTGACGCTTGACGTGAAGACGATTCCCGTCAAACGGAGGTATGTCCAAGCAAAGTAAATATACCAAAAAATTGTTAGGAATAGGTTTATCTTATTCCAGCAAAAAAACTTCAATTCGTTGAGACGTTTACTCAGAAAATGATTCTAAACTTCTACATACTAATTAATTTTCCGACCGTCAATCAATTTTAAACTTTCTGAGAGTAGAAATAGGGTTGAAATTGGTGGTTTAGCCTTTGACAGGTACACTTAGGTACAGAAGTATAATTTTACGATTAAGTGATACGATTAAACCTAACAAATCGCTATGATGGCGCTAGTAGTAATACAAAATTGCATTTCATTCGCCCGATCGCGACTCTGCTGAAAGTTGACATTTTCATAGTACCTATTCGTTTACTTCGTCATAGTTTGCCATTTCACAGATTCTGTGGTAGGTTTGTATCTCGAGTATTTTTTTATTACGTACGGCTTCTGTATGTCTTTGCCACAGGTCTTTGCCTATTCTCAATGGGCACAAATCAGAAAAAAAAAATCTTTCTATCAAACTTTGTCCATCTTACTCGCACTTTAAAAAAATATTCTGTAGAATTCTGATTTTTAGTCACAAATATTTTCACGTATATTGAAACATTCCTGTTTTTTTTTATTTTACTGCGTACTATTTTTATTTTCTAGATTTCTTAAGAAAATATGATTTTTTCGATTATGTGGTACGATTCCCAAAAAAATAAAGTTGGCAACACTGGTACAGCATTTTTTATACATTCATCTAGCCACTAAGCTTAGTTCTGAATACGATTAATTTACTATTTTTGTTCTTGACTGTACCAAAAACCGAATGTATGTAGAAGTTTAGAATCATTTTCTGAGTAAACGTCTCAACGAATTGAAAGTTTTTTTGCTGGAATAAGATAAACCTATTCCTAACTATTTTTTGGTATATTTACTTTGCTTGGACATACCTCCGTTTGACGGGAATCGTCTTCACGTCAAGCGTCAAGCTGGAAGCCTCACCAAGGGGGCGTAATATCTCAGCTCCTACTGAACCGATTTCGTTGAAACTTTGTATACGAGATAAACCATTTACTAACAACTTTTTGCCATATAAATCATAATGATAGAGCCAGTCTATCTTGGTGAGGCTGCTAGGTTGACGTCGATCTAGAAGCCTCATTAAGATACTCAAATATCTTCTGAAATACAATCAAACTTTTTCTGAAACTTATAAACAAATTTAAACCTATTCCTAACAATTTTTTGACATGGTTAAAACCATCAAAATCGATGGTGAGGCTGCTAACTCAACGCAGACTTCGCACTGACCTCTATATAGTAAAGGGTCCCCTACACCACTAGGCTATGCGTTTAATTTTGCGCTGTTGCGCTGCGTTATAATCAGAGCTCGAGCCCGGAAAGGTTCGTCATGAGTTGATGTTAATATGGATAGGTACAATATGTGCCCTAAAATGAATAAAATTATTGCAAAGAAAAGAATGGATTATATTCTTTCTTGCATTCACGATTACGGGGACAAACTTAATAGTTTGTCCTCATAATCTAATAGTTCGTGCTATAAATACTGGCTACTTGTACATTATATAGGTATTATTAAAATCATATAGCGATCACGAAATTTATTAAAGTTGGGCCACATTATGAAGTGACTTTTGAAGGATGTCATTGTGACGTAAATAGTGATGTCCCGTAGTGTAATGGTTGACTTTGCCTAGTATCTAGTATTTCAGTCAGATCTTTTCATTTCTTATATTTACTTACAAAGATGCCTACCTATTTGAAATTTATTATTTTCGTAATTAGTTACGAAAAAAAAAAAAATTTAGTACTTTGTTAAATTTTGTAATACAAGCGGTGTTGACGATAATATTTTGTTATTGAAAATAATCAACATACACATTCTGTGAAGTATCACAGAATAAAATTATTTATTTGATACTATCAATGTACAGATTATAATATTATATGAAAATATGCAGATGTCATATTAAAATTAACAGATCGACCGTTTAGAATTATAATTAGAAAAAAAAACATAGTTATGTAAAAAAACAGGTATTTAAAAAAAGCAGGATCAGAGTCCAAAAAAGAGCCGAATCGTAAAATAACACTTTGAGAAACCGAAAAAAAAACGCATGTAGCCACTGCGCACGAAAATGAAAGACTGACTGACTGAACCGAAACATTAACAGGACTACACGGAATAACTAATTTATCTTTTCTCAGAATTTTAAGAACAAAAGACGACGATGCAGCCTGCACAATCGCAACATTGATAGATAACAAAATACCTATACTCAAAAGTAACTCTTGAGCGTACTCACGTTATAACTGCTATCAGGCTGGTACTGATAGTGACAACACTGGGAATTAAAAAAAAAATTACGGCCGACGTAACTTTTACGCGTCGGCCATATATTTTTGTTATAGCTTTTTTAAATTGTTGCGCTCACATAGCAGCTGTAATTTATCATAGAAGTAGTGTAAAATTTAAAGTTCTTTGATTATAACTAAGAAGTATGCTTCAAAAGTGCTTCTTTTCTTGTTTTTTATTTGTACGCTGGTACAAGGTTATCGTTCTTTGGTAAGTACATGAAACTTCAAAAGTCGCTTCATAAAGTGGCCCGACTATACTTTCCGGGCTCTGGTTATGATACTATAGACAGCGCGGCCTAGTGATGGGACTCGAATCACGATTGATTCAAATGAAGGCAATTCAAGCTCGATTCGAATGAGATTTTATGTCAATTCGAATCACGTCTTCATTCGAATCAACACCCTGATTTGAATCAGTTTCTGTGATTCAAATCGTTCATTGGCGGGCAAGTCTACCTTAGAGGCTGAGCAATTCGAATTCTTTCAAGGTTTTTACTTTGATATAATAAAAAAAAATTATCGGTAAACAAGTATTCTTTCACACACTAAAGTATTCTCTTAGAAAGTATTCTAGTCTTTATTTGTATTAGGTATTCATGTTGTAAGCTATTATTGGTTCGAATCATCATACTGATTCGAATAATTGGTTGATTCGAGTTGGAGATTCGAATTAAACCAGGGTGATTTGAATCGATTCGAATCTCTACTTTCGATTCGAGTCCCATCAGTACGCGCGCTCTATGACGCGACGCGCCCAAGGCTCTGACAACGACCCCGATTCGGAAAGTCATGCTATAATTTTGAAATCCAGCTATCCTTTTCGTTTTTATGACTAATGAAAGAGAGATGATGATTATTTCAGATGAACAAATGATATTATTGACCGAGCGAGCGAAGCGTCTCTGTTTCAGCTTGGCCAAATTTGCTTTTGTGTGTCCATCTGTCTATCTGTTTGTTTGTTTCACTCTACAGGTCGCATTTCTCAACCGATTCTCATGAAATTTTGTGAGCAGGTTCGATAAATTAATCGATTTTTTTGTCGAGTCACTTTTTGTAAATTTAAAAAAATGACGGAGTTATGGGGGTTGCCAGCTTATAAGGTCTACCGCTGAGGCTGTTTTCCTCTACAGGTCACATTTCTTAACCAATAAAATAAGATAAAATAAAATAAAGTTTAAAATTTTTAAAAAAATCAAGGGGTCGGGGATGCTTGTCGAGAAAAAATTTAAATAAATTTGAAAAGATATATACAGACTCGCGAGGTCTACAGCTCACAGAGCCACTAGTTTTGAATCAGTGATAACGTAAAATAAGGGCATAGCTGTTAGATGAAAAGATTTTTACTTCGGACGTTTAACGTTCTCTCTAACTTCTCTCTAACATCAAAGCAGGACTAGATTCATAACAAAAAAAAACATAGTTGAGATGACGCTTGCGGTGTGAAGGAGCCTTAAACTGTTTTTTTTTCAATGTTGCCACACAAAAATTACAGTAGATATTTTTTGACATTTGTGTACCGGACGGTCGCGACGCGAGTGTCGCCACAGACTAATTAGAAGAACCAGGTTCAGACTACCAACTCTCAAACAAAAATACTCGCCGTAGAAATGACATTTCTGATCTCACATGACATTCCTTTTTTTTATATTTGCCTTGTTGGCAAAGTGAAACTCTGCATACAGCCACGCAGGATACCTACGCGGTCGGTTCTACTAAGTAAAATTGAAATTTTGGTAAGAATTGGACGTTTTTCCGACAAGTTTAAATATGTTCGCACAAAACCTTCGAATCTTTAGTATACAGGTTATTGAACATATTTAATTTGTCATAAAAACGTCCAGCATCCAAAATGAAACAAGGAAAGACTATTTATTAAAAGATTTATTTATGTTAATACATGGTCTGCGAATCTCCTTTTCCTTTCAAGTGTACAAAGCCAAAGTGTGGTCTTTTTTGACATCATACGAGAGCCCCATGCCAAGTGACATTTTGTCAAATATGACTGAGCTATGTTTTTTAGAATCCGGCCAAGTGTCAACCTAGAAAGAAATTCCATGTTATTCTAGAAATATGAATACTTGTTATACCTGTTATACCTGTCACCAAAGAAATATTTAAAACAAAAAAAGCAACTTGTGTAAAATAAATATTTACCTTTTTCTTGATGAGACCAAGGAATTGTTTATTGATTCCAGCTTCTAAATTTAAATTTGAGACCATTTTATTCAAAGTAGACGTTGACAGCAGAATAAAATCTCTGTGTAAAAATCTACTTGCTTCTTTGCTCTCTAATATTCCTTATAAATATTTCTGCATGTAGGGGTGTTTTTTTTTTTTTTTTCAATGTCTTCACGTCTAGGGGTACGTTTACTCAAATTTTGAATAATTTTTCTCTGGCATGATTGTTTTGCCGTTGGAAAAGTTGGGGTTCTGGTTATGCCACGGTCAGTAGTGGCAGATGTTGTGTCAGCTGTAAGATATAAAAAAATGTATAATAATTATAAAAATAATCAGGTTAGCAATACAAGTGAGCTCTATTTAACTGACCTGAAGTGGAAACTGTTTCGACTTTACTACTACTTCCCGGCAGAGGAAGCTCCTCTTCAAGAACAAGTTTGTTTCCTGAAATTTTAAACTTAATTATTGTGAATTTATGCAAATCATAGAACAGTTAGCAATACAAGTGTGCTCAATTTAACTGACCTGAAGTGGAAGCTGCTTCATCTTTACAATAAGTGTGATCAAAATGTCTCTGCTTAAAGTAAGTGTGGTCGATGACAGTGACTGCTGCATCTATGAAATTGAAAAAAAAAATAGGTTTATAATTTTACACATGCCAGCCAACATCTACATACCTGCTGACTCAAAAGAAAATATAAAATAGGTACCTACCATGCCATGATAATGAATCAAATTTTACGATGAAGACCCACCGACTATCTAACAGCTTGGAAATATGATCTGTTAGGTACATAAGTGCTCCGTTGGGTTTCCACTTGAAATTTTATCTGGCAAACAAAGATGGGTGAGCGCATCTGTTGGGAACTTGTGTAACTTAGCTTCCTGTCGCGAACTATTAAATTTTTTAACATAACACTTAAAATACATGATAAAGCGTCCAATTCACACAGAATTAACCAAAACTCACGTAAGGTATTTCAAAAGTCAACAGGAGAAAGGCTTCGGCTTCGAACTTCGATTACAAGCAAGATTTTGAGGTTAGGACCCACAGCCTACATGCACGCACTGCACACACACAAGTATGGCGGCAGTCTGACACTGACAGACAGATGGAGTCTTTTAAAGTCTTGGCAAAATATATCAATATTAATAACATTAAATGGAGGAGGCTCATAGTCCAGCAGTGGACTGTAACGGGCCGTTGATGATGATGAATAACATTAAATTATAAAGATAAAGATAAAAATATTTTATTTGCGATAGATATGGTAGATACAAAGATGTTAGTATGATTAGAAATAAAGCACATATCTAGCCTAAGTTTAAAGCATGCAAATGTCCATTTACTTACAAACTAGTACAATTCTGGCATAATTCAATTTTATGGTCAATAAATTCTTTTATGGAGTAAAAAGTGTGCTGCATTAGCCAAGATCTTACAACTTTTTTAAATCTACGTATTGGACTTATAGATTGAGTAGTAAGTATTTAGTATGTATTTATTTGTGTTGTGCTGTCCATAACAGTGTCTTTTCTTCTTGTTTCAGGAAATATCTATCGCGTCCGTTTAATTTAGTATAATATAATATATATTTTTGAATATATTTTTTTTCTTTTTCTTATCTACCCGTGATAAGCTGATTACTCGACACTGGCTAAATTGCTAAATGCAGAAGCCGTAAAAAAAAGACCTTTTTTTCAATATGGCGGCATGAGAAATGTCATATGACTTCGGAAATGTCAGTCATCGCTATTGCCAGTAAATTCTCTATGAAGATTATAGGCCGTGAGTGTCGCCCACCACCAAGCCCACGAGTCCATATATTGTACATCCAATAAAGTACAGCCAATAATGCACAGCCCGATAATTCGAAGCCATAAATGGATTCGAAATATCGGGCTGTACATTCCTGCCCGTACTTTATTGGCCGGTCTTTATCAATGCGGTCCGATTTTGTCCGCCCAGGATTGTACAGCCAGTAATGTACAGCCAATAATTCGAATCCATGTAACGAAATATCGGGCTGTGCATTACTGGACGTGCAATATTGGCTGTGCATTATCGCCTGTACCGAGAATGTCCATCCAGTAATGTACAGCCAGATAAAACGAAGCCATCCACAGACAAAAGAAATCCTCGGGGCTGTCAATATGATGCCTCGTTTCCATAGATGTCATGACATGACAATGATTCTAACGCGAGGTTTTTTCCGCGTACTGATTTCTCAAATTCTCACTGTGGCAGAAAGAAAATGGATTTATACCCGAATAAAACTTATTTTTTTAAATGAATCTGCGATGACAGAATATCTACGACGATCGGAGTTTTCCCTGAATTTTATTCTGCTGAGCTTAGAAAAATGAAAACTGCAATGTAAGTAGATCTATCTAAATAAGTAAGTAAGTAGTTCTATCTAATAACTTAGTTTAGCATAATTTTATATTATGTGGATGTTAAATATCGTTAGGTTAGGGCATTATTTACTTCTATATTTATAATTAGCCGTGTGGTGACGGTAGAGTAGAATACATTTGTCACCAACCCCTACTCTTCCCGTGGGTGTCGTAAGAGGCGACTTAGGGACTACACATTAAACAGGGAACGGACAGCAGCGCTCTCTGATACAGTAACCTTTTAATCTGCGATCTCCAACCCGCCTACCAAGCGTGGAGATTATGGCAAAACCAAACACTTAAGTGGAGGAGGCTCATAGTCCAGCAGTGGACTGTAACGGTACTTATAATACTTTTTTCCTTTGCAGGGCTGCAAGAGTATCATTAGGAGACGACGCCCGTTATGGGTTATTTACAGTGAGTTGTAATTACTTAATTAGTAATAATAGTTCAATGGTTATTTATGACTAATACTACTTAAAAGAACCTGCTGGATGAAAATGAGAGTAGAATTGGATCCAGATGGAATTTCTTGTGATGCTGTTATTGAAGTGAAATGCCCAACTATTGAGACAACAAAATTTAATTACATAAAAAATGGAATGTCTAGCTCAATTCGCTCACTCAGCTCTTAAAAATTCGATATTGTGTTTGTTTAATCCTTGTTTATATTTGTTTTCTTTTCAGTGTTAAAATGGTTCATTTATAATTACTGAGCAGTTTATCAGTGTGTAAATCTCAGCGAAGCTCCGCTGGCCTATTTTACAATGGCTTCATTATACAATGGCTTCATTAATTGTGTAATAAAGAGATTGTTTTGTTATTAAAAGGGTGTTTAATTAAAAATGCTTCAAATTTTGTATAATTTATATTTATTATTAATTTTAAAACCTAATAATCAAGGTGTGGGTGGGGTGGCAGTTGCAAAATTATAAAATTGAAAATTCCTATTTGAGAAGACTTAGTAATGATACATATTCACTATTAATCGACATTTGACATATATTCCTAAATATACACATTTTTCTGTTATTCCTAACATCTCGCTTCGCTCACCTAGCTCCCTCCGCCATCCTCTTCTAACCTAATGTTGGGGTGCCCCGACTCCCGTGCCCGCCCTGATTAAGTCACAGCAAGAGCGACTTTTTAGCAGCTTTTTATGTTCAAAAATAATAATTCTATTGATTAGGTATTTAACAAATATATAGTGGCTAGTCCAATAAGATATATTCTACTTGGCTGTATGAACATAGTGGAACTTACTATCTACAAAAAAAATATGCTCTATAAAAAATAAAATTTTTTGGTTTTCAATAATTTATTTCTTGAAAACTATAAGTTTCCTAAACTTGAAACTTTGCACAAATGTTCCATAAATATAGACCTCTTTACCAAAAAATTACGAACCCCCAAAGCGTGGGCAATAAAGTACAGTTTAGCCGTTTTCACTTCACTTATAACAACTTCTTCCACAGTGATGCTGTCGTCTGACTTTTCTCACATTCATGAGTTGGGAAAACCCTAAAAACCCTGGCTAAAAAGCCATATGACAAATGCAGGTCGGGAAGGCTCAAGCCCCTCGGTGGGGACGTATATGAGCTGTTGATGATGAGGTCGGGAAGTACTATAGTATCACAGCACACATTTGTTTTCTATGATCTTGCTGGCAGCTAATCTGCGGCATGGTTCTGACGTCAACATTGCTTTTGATCGAAAGCTAATGAATGATCCCCTGATATCCCTATTGAAAGAATTTTATGCCGGAAACGCATAGTTTTTGAGAAATATGCACAGAGAACCTTTTAATAATACAGGAAATATGCAATTGAACGTTTCTTAATTTTTTTACGTCTTTTTGTTTTACTGTCATTAAAAACAATAAGAAATATGTTAGAATGAGACGAATTCTAGGGCGAAATGTTAGTGATTTCTCTTTCTTACATATTTATTATGTTAATCTATGGTTGAAAACTTTTTTTTTGTTATGGCACTAAATAGGCTGTATTCCGAATCAGATTTCACGGCTAAAAGTATTGACAGCGATTACTCGCGTACCGATTCAGAAATCGCGATAATAGTGCAAGTTTTACACAACAATAAAACTTGTATTATTGAGCAGAGACGATGCACAGCATCTATTCTAGTGAGAGAGCGCCACTTACTTCGTCCAGCAGTTGGCCCATTTTGGGCCAATCTTTCTTGCAAATATTGGTAGTTGATTTGACTTACTCTGATTTCCCACCAATTTTAGTCACCTGAGGTTGAGCCCGTTCAACGTTTCCTCATGAGTCTCTCACCAGGAGACCTTAAAGGGATGCTGTGCATCGTCTCTTCTCAATAATACAAGTTTTATTGTTGTGTAAAACTTGCACTATTATTCGGCATGTGACGATGCACAGCATCTAGTGAGAGACGTGTTTATTAGCTCCTGGTGACTACAAGTACGACGCTATGTGATTGATATTGTGCTGTGATTTCCTGCAAAATAAACTCGTACACAATTTAAATAACGAAGAAATCAAAATGTTGAAAAACTATCAACAATTCTAAGGTCTACAAGTATAATATCTCACTTTTCAATAGAGTTGAATAAAAGTACTGTCGAGTTTCTCCACCGATTCCGCTATTAATCCAAAGTGATGTAAAAACATTCTATTTATACCTATATATATATATTGCTTGTGAGATAAACGACGTGACGTGCCGTGCGAACATCTTAAACGGCGCGCTGGCTATCAATAGCATAGGCGACCGAAAGGCGCATCGCAAAAGGTTCGCTTCGCGTCCCGCTGCTCGTCTCTGCTTTTACCGTAACCAAAATATTGTTGTAAACCTGTTTGGATTCAATTAATAATTATATTATTTCTGTATTAAATATATTTTCTGAGCTGAGCACACCCCATTATGTGGTTCTAAAACATTCTGGCCCTTAAAACTAACGCTGCTTCTGGGCAAGATAGAGGTGGACTTATAATGAGTAAGGAATCCTTAACTTCGTCAAGTCGTACAATCCACAACTTGATGGCTATCCGGTTATTATTATTATTTAGAATAGTACTCTGTGCTAAGATAAAACTATCCTGACAATTCTCTTAAGAAGAGACATACACTGGTAGGGCATCAAAACTTGGTTATGTAACAAGCAATAGACAAAAGTTCTTGACAAAAATATCCCCAAAAGATTGGCCATTTGCAATTTTTCTCCCAGAAAAAGACGAGTTAGATATTCTACCAGACTATGACGAGAGACAAAAATAAATAGTGGAATGACTATAGTTTACCATACCTGTTTAGTGTGTTCTCTCGCTAGCTATTCAATACGAGGGGCTTTTCAGCGACCGACCAGCTCGTCATTCCTCCCCCCCCCCCACCTTGAACTATTTAACACTAAGAGTTATAGGAACTTATTTGAGGAGGAGGGCGGCTCGCTGTTGTTTGATAGCGAACGTGGCAAGTATAGACTTTTTAACCTCAACTGCCGGTCTAATGCAGATTCAGTAGCTCGGCTCTGTTTCACAGAGGCGTGTAAAAATATACGCTTGGTCATAATTAGTGCACTGAATAATAATGTAGGTGTTGGTCACCCTCATCCATGAACGCGAAAGCCCATTACTGATACACTGTGCACGTGTGCGTTACCTTTGCACTATATAACGTAAAAAGATCCTTATTCAGGCTTCATAACGCAAAAAATAAATAAAAAGAAAAGTTATTACTCACAGTTGGTTAATTTAAGAAGATACCATTCCGGACAATATTTGCCTAGAAAGATATTGTCTGCCATGCTACTGAAGTCGATGTTGCTAGTAGATCAACATTGGTTGGGGTTCTATCCAACCGATTTCCACATTCGTTCGTTCAGAATTTACAACAATAATGGTGCGCTTGCCAATTGAACTAACTGGCCAAATTGCTATGTTTACTAAGCGGCAATACAGCAGGGCACTGACTTCCAAATTTAATTATCAAACGATTAATGTCAGCCACTCTTTAAATTAAAAAATAGCCAACAAACAAAATCAGACAATTCTAAACAGCTTTCCTGGATAGAAAACCATTTCGACAAGTCACGTAGTTTTTTAACCGAGTGTCCCACTGTAGTTGACTACCAGAAAGTGCCGCGTTAAGATTGCATACAAGGTTATCGTTACGTGAATTAGCAGAACTCCTGGGTTAGACCTCGAGTACCTAGAACAGAATATCTCACACACAGCTACCTGATACCCAATCAGACAGAGCCCGTCCCTATGGGTATCGGACAGTTTATCATCAGGCACAGGTATTATGTACATATAGATAGGACATAATTATGTAAAAAATAAAAAAATAAAAAACTGACACAAGTAGGTACTATAGTACCTACCTACTCATCACACAAAAAGCTTGTCCCGGGCGGGGCTCGAACCCGTGACCCGGTGCTTTGAAGGCAAAGCCACCTTGCACGAGTGCCAAGAAGTTATGATAGGTTAAGGTAAAGACTTTCGGAACTTTTGATCTTGGTATTGTATCATTAGCCAGCTTTGGTGTGGAATAATAAAAAATATTTTGCGAGACTCAACTTTGAAAAAAGGTTTAGAAATTTTAACCGGTCATCTCATGTATCATTTTAGTTTAGTATAACTTTTTATAAAACAACCCAAGAACCTGACGAAACCTGCAGTCGAAACAAAAAAGCCTGCCGATGCATGGCGGACATACCTGTAATATCCGTCGAACACTCCAATCAGGTTCAGTTTGTCGAGTCACTTCAGGTGGAACATAAAGTTCAGTTTGAGCCGTTGTTCTTCTTGCGTTATGTTCCATACATTGTGCATAGAACACAAATTCGCCCTGCGTGTAGGGCAGATTGCACAGTGTTGACAAGCAAGCACCGGCTAGAAGGTAAATGTTGGCCGCATTTGCGACATAAGTTTGCACAGTGTTGACAAGGCAAGCACCGGCTAGAAGGTAGTTGGCCGCATTCGCGACATAGTTTGCACAGTGTTGACAAGGCAAGCACTGGCTAGAAGGTAAATGTTGGCCGCATTCGCGACATAGTTTGCACAGTGTTGACAAGGCAAGCACTGGCTAGAAGGTAAATGTTGGCCGCATTCGCGACATAGTTTGAACAGTGTTGACAAGGCAAATGGCGGCCGCATTTCCAAGATTGTCGACAGGTTGGTCTTCCGAGATGAGCGTGGCTGCCACTGCTACTGATGCTCAACAGTTAAGGTAGGTAGTCATACCCTTTCCAGTATTCGGAGACTCTTTAATAGTGATGTAAATGTGACATAATATACTATACAGTGTTGCCTGACAAGGCAGACACTGTCAGAGGTAAATGACAGACCCATCCCTGAGATGATTCACAGGTTGGCCTTCGGAGCCTGACGAGCCTGCCACTGCCCCGATTCGCTCGGAGGCAGCCCCTGTAAAACGTCAATCATTCTGCGAAGCTTCTTGGCATTCTTTTCTACGATGAATCAGTGTTAAAATCACTCAGGCTGTACTTTAGATACGAATTGTCTATGTCTAGATATCAAGTATTTTCGAATAAAAAAACTTTTTTATTCATCGTAGGCTCGAGCCCCTCAGTGGGGACGTATTTGAGCTGTTGATGAATTCATCGTAACCATCGCAAGCTTTCAAGTAGATTTCTACTAGGTATCTACGCATCGTCCCGGAAAAATTGATGTGCTTGTAATAGAAAATACTGTGTAACATCTTTGTTCACCTGCAAGCCTAAATCAAAACACAAAAGACACACCAACAAAAACAAATATCAAATGAATATTAAATATTTATAGGAAGAGTTTCGCGTAGCCACTATTTTTTTGTTCTGTGGTTAGGCTTAGGGGTTACTGAGTTTCTTGTGTAGATTGCCACCGATCTCTTGCGAAACTGTTTAAGGTGATCTTGTCTTGTTAAGCATAAATAACTGAAGATAAAAAGATAAATAAAAACTAAGAAGAGCTTAATGAACATAGAACATACCTTCCATGAGCCCCATTGTATTATAAATATATCTTATTATACCCAATAGGCGGCGGCCGCCCATATGGATGTGACTGTTTCAAATTTGAAGTTCAAGTAACATATTTCCCACCCATGTGGACTTCACTTTTCTTTTTTAGCCACCCCACACAAGTATCTGAGCGTAGGAACTTAGTACCTTGCGGTAATTATCTATTCCGGCTTAAAAATCCTGAGAAATAGTAGGTAAGCGAACAAGAGATAAAAGCGTCAGCCTGTGAAGACGTTGACGCGGTCGATATAGCACCTGACACGAGCCGTTATGGTACTTGACGACGACTGTTGTTCGGTTTTGCATTTGGATTTTGCAATAAAATAATAACATGTAAGGTACTCACCAGTTCAAAATATAATTATAGAAACCTTTACCGTACACTATTTTCTCGTTGTCCTCGCGTAAGTGATCTTTCGGAGTCACCCACGTGTGCTTATTTCAATATGGTAGGTACAATGTACATACGCTGTGTTATCCGTAACACTCATTTCCCTTTAGAAAACATTTATAAGTCTACTGAATTTAGAAGAATAATTTTCGAAGACACATTAAAAATAAAAATTTGGGCAGAGTTTTTACTTATGATGTTGCTGGTTCGAAAGTTATCGACGCTATGAGGAAACGTTGAACGGGCTCAACCTCAGGTGACTAAAATTGGTGGGAAATCAGAGTAAGTCAAATCAACTACCAATATTTGCAAGAATGATTGGCCCACAATGGGCCAACTGCTGGACGAAGTAAGTGGCGCTCTCTCACTAGATGCTGTGCATCGTCACATGCCGAATAATACGGCTCATGAGCGAAATCAAAACAGAACGGCGTTTGAGCGCGCTGAAACTGCTTATAACTCAGTCTTGCCAGATGTTGATTACCGTACCAAAACTGGCAAAATTCTAAATTATTATACGTATTAAAAAAGTATCGTACAGCTGTGAAAACAGCACTTTTCGCATGGCTAGTACCCAAAATAAGAAAAGGTATGCGATTTTTTAAAAATGGAGATGTAAATAGGCACATGAAATTAAAAAAATACAAAAAAGAATGTTTGATATTTATATTAAATATAAATTTTATATTTTATCAGATTGCCTATGATATTATCTTATGTATGTATGTGCCTGAGTCAAAACTATCGTAATATATACATAACCTACTCGATACTTTTACTATCGAACATCTGGCAACCCTAACCTACAAAACTGATTGATTTAAAATATTTCAGTAATTTATCTCCATTTCATAATTGAATAACGTGTTTTTAATTTTGTTCAACCAAATAAATATAAGACACGTTAATTTTACATTTAAACATTAAACATTTAACTTTTAAAAATAAATACACAATATGTCAAAGTCGAATTTGACATTACGCTTACGTGAATTTCGCTCTGGAGCATGGGCGCCGTTAGCGAAAGATGGCGGCGGTCATGACGCAAACCGTGACGTCACAATGGCTGCCGTAATCCCAATGACAGTGATTCGGTACGCGGTTTTGGGTACTCAAAGTGCTGTCATTGGATCTTGGTTGGATCATCCCTTTGGTCCCTTTGCCTGTTAAAAATATTTTACGTACACCATGCATTAGGCTGTATGTATAGCTCCTTTGACTAGCCTTGTCGAGAGATATTAAAAAGTTATGATGTACTCTTCTCTTGTCTCTCGTCCATCTCTCTACAATGGCTTGATCGACCTTTTACCTATTTAATTAATTAATTCAAGTTATGTAGCTAGCTACCTAATCAATACCTAATTATAATGTCATTTTGCATCATTCTTTTGTGAATAAAAGAATTGACGGCAGTACAGTGTTTCAATCCACTCCGCCCTGCACACACAAGCTAGCAAGCAAGCATGCATATAAACTGTAAGTACAGGCCACATTAAATAAGTCCACACTGCGATGCAATCTCGCTAACAGGTCATGAACCCAGCAGAATAGAGAAATAGATCAGATCAGAAAGATCGAAAAGACAATACGAACATAACCTCAAAAAAAAGTCGTGTCGTGTCGTGTGGCCAAGTTGTGCATGTGCTTTGCTTTGTGCAGTCAAAATGGCGTCTGCTGGAACTAACCAAAATAACAATGGAAATCGGCTGGAGCCTCAAGCCATTTTCAATTTTGAGAAGCTAAATGGCATTGCTACTTATCATAACTGGAAATTTCAAGCTAAGATGGCATTGAAATTGGATGGCCTTTGGAATTGCGTGCTGGGAACGGACACCGACGCTACCCGTGATCAACGTGCTTTGGCACGTTTATGTCTTCTAGTACAACCTACCTGCTTCCAACACGTTCGTAACTGCGTAACTTCTAAGGAAGCTTGGGATAAGCTACAGACGGCATATCAGGACAAAGGTCTGTTTCGTCGCGTGGTTCTGCTCCGACAACTTCACAGAGCTGACTACAGTGCACATTCGTCCATGCAGGAGTACATTGATTCCATCATGACTGTAGTGGAACAACTGCAGGATATAGGCAGAGAGGTTGACGATAAGGAAGTGGTGGAAATCTTATTGAGCGGGCTGACTACTGAGTTTGATGCCCTTGTCTCTGGACTTGAAACCGCTAACATAGGACAGTCACTAACTAGTGAGGACGTGCGAGCTAGACTTCTTCAGGAGGAGTTCCGGCGTTCAAAAGTGAACAACAATGTGTCAACAGACTCAGCCCTATTTGTGCGAAAGCGTAAGGAAGGTATCTTCTGTGATTATTGCAAGCGGAGAGGACATCCAAAGTCAAAATGCTTTAAATTGAAGAGGGACAGAAGAAGTACAAATAAGGAAAAGGACTCATCAGACAACAACGTGTTTGTCGCTGCTCTTGCTACTATGCACAGCAACGATTGGATTGTGGACAGCGGCTGTTCACACCACATGTCAAGAAATCAAGATTGGTTTGAAAACTTGAAGAAACATCAAACCAAGGTAGTTGTTGCTAATAATAATACATTACAATGTGAAGGCTTAGGTACAATTAATTTATTTTGTAATGGCCATAAAATAAAATTAGAAAATGTAATGTATGTCCCTAATTTGAGTACAAACTTACTGTCTGTTAGTAAATTAACTGAGTCTGGTCTAGAATTGAGTTTCTGTAAAGAAAAATGTCTAATTATGTGTAAAAATACTGTGATAGCCAGTGCATCTTCTCGAAATGGCATTTATAGGTTGGAAACATGTGCTAACTGTGCCCTTTCACAGCATGCTACTGCTCAAGCCCTTCAACCGAAGATGGAGTATGCAGCTTATGCTGACATTCCTTTGGAGATCTGGCACAAGCGGATGGGTCACTTAAGCATGAAAGGTATGCATACCCTTTGTAATATTGCTGATGGTATTAGTTTTAATAAAAATGAAAGCCATAAGCTTCAGGATTGTATTCCATGTATTCAGGGGAAGCAAAAAGTAAAATCCTTTCCTAAGGGTGAAGCAAAGCGAGCCCAAGCTCCATTGGAACTTATTCATAGTGATGTTTGTGGGCCCATGTCCGAATGTAGCTGGGGAGGAGCTAGGTATTTAGTCACTTTTACAGACGATTTTAGTAGAAAGACTATTGGTTACTTAATGAAAAATAAAAGCGAAACAATGTCACGTTTTTGTGAATTTAAAAATTTAGTAGAAAAGCAGACAGGTTTGTATATCAAATGTTTAAGATCTGACGGTGGAGGTGAGTATTGCAGCACAGCCTTCAATAACTTTTTAAAATCCCATGGAATAGTGCATCAGCTGACTATACCACACAGCCCTCAGCAGAATGGTGTTGCTGAGCGCTTAAATCGTACACTTGTGGAGAAAGCTAGGTGTATGCTCTCTGATGCTGGACTTGGTAAGCGTTTTTGGGGTGAAGCCATCATGACGGCCATTTATCTCAAGAATAGGTCGCCTACCGCCGCTATTCAGCATGCTACGCCTGAGGAGAAATGGTCAGGAAATAAGGTTGATATTAGTCATTTGAGAGTTTTTGGATGCAAAGCATATGCTCTCATTCCTGAATGTGATCGACGCAAATTTGATGCCAAATCTAAAGAATATATTTTTGTAGGATATTGCAATGATTCCAAGGGATATAGGCTGTCTGACCCTTCTAACCCAAGTAAAATACTTAGATCTAGAAATGTACATTTTATTGAATTGACATGTAATAATAAAAATAATAATATATTAAATGAATCAATTGACAATAATAATTTTATTCAATTTTATGACTATCCAAACAAATGTAACAGTCAAAATATTTCATTGAATAATAATAATTGTAATATAATAAATGATAATAACATAGATGTTTCTGTAATTTCAGAAGGAGTTCAAGAGCCCCGTGCTGGTCCTGAGGCAGCCATTCACGAGGATGCTCCTGCATCTCCTCCAGACAGTGCATTTAAAAGTCCATTGAGTGTGACAACAGATGAATACTCTGAGGAGAGCCCCATGGATGTTCCATACGGATCATGTGACTCAGACACTGATACTGACCCCCTGCAGTCTGCTGAAGCTCCAGTGGAAGATAGTTCGGCTGCTGAATCGTCCCGCCCTGTGAGGCGAACGCGGGGTGTGGTCCCCAAAAGGTATGATGATTTTGAAGTTGATTTTTCATTATTTTCTCACAGTTATTATGTGTTTGATGAACCTGAGTCATTTGAAGATGCTATGGCTAGCCCAAACAAAGTAGAGTGGTACAAAGCTATGAAAGATGAATATGATTCTTTGTTGCATAATAATGTATGGGCGCTGGTTGATAGGCCGACAGATACAAACGTCGTAAAGTGTAAGTGGGTGTATAAGGTTAAACAGGACACCTCTGGTAATTTTGATAAATTCAAGGCACGTTTAGTTGCACGCGGGTTTACTCAGAAGCCTGGGGTCGACTATGACCAGACTTTTTCGCCTGTTGTTCGCCACTCAACCATGCGTATCCTATTTAATTTAGCAAACGAGTTAGATATGGATATTGATCACATTGATGTCACAACCGCTTTTCTCAATGGAAAATTAAAAGAAACAATTTATATGGAACAACCACCTGGTTTTGTATCAAATAATAAAAAGGTGTGTTTGTTACAGAAAAGTATATACGGCTTGAAGCAAGCAAGTCGCGTTTGGAATGAAACTGTTCATCAAGTACTAGTTTCACATGGTTATAATCAAACAAAATCAGAACCATGCGTCTACACGAAGAGAAGTAACAACAATTTAACAATTCTTGCTCTATACGTGGACGATTTCTTTATTTTTAGCAATTCTGACAAGGATAAATGCAATTTAATATCAGTTTTAAGTCAGAACTTTAATATTAAAAATTTAGGACCAATTAAAAATTGTCTTGGTATGAGTGTCTTTAGAGATAGGTCCAAAGGTATTTTAATATTGAGACAGACTGAATATATAAAGAAATTGCTATCTAGATTTGGTATGTCACAAGCTAAGAGTGTATCTACACCCTTGACAGTTAATGAGAAATTTATTAATTCCAATAATGAAAATTGTAATTATGATTTCAGAGAACTTATGGGTTGTTTAATGTATTTAAACGTATGCACTAGACCAGACATATCATTTTCTTGCAGCTTGTTAAGTCAGTTTAATAATAACTATAATAATAGTCATTGGTTGGCTGCCAAAAGGGTACTTCGCTATTTAATTGGTACTATGGATTATGGTTTGGTATTTACTAAATGTAATTCCTTTAATTTAGAAGCATTTGCTGATGCAGATTGGGCGAATGATCCTCTTGACAGGAAATCTTTTTCTGGTTTTGTAATAAAATTTGGCAGTAATACTATAAATTGGAAATGTAAAAAGCAGCACTGTGTGGCCATGTCAAGCACAGAGGCAGAGTATTTAGCAATTGGTGACTCATGTAAAGATATATTGTTTATAAGAAACTTTTGGTTTGAAATAACTGGTTCTAAATTAATATGTAAACTTAGAAATGATAACCAAAGTGCTCTAAAAATTCTGTCTTCTAAACAGTGCCACAAACGAACAAAACATATTGATGTTCGCTACCATTTTGTCAAGGATTTAATAAGTAATGATGTATTACATGTCACTTACCTTCAAACTGACAAAATGATAGCTGACTTATTAACTAAGGCTCTACCAAGTAATAAACATTATAAATTTTTGCATGAAATAAATGTAATGTGTTTAAAGACCTGAATGTAGAGATGTTTATATTATTGTATATAGGCATGTATTGCTTTAGGAATGTACAAGTTTGTCGAGTTAATGAGGCATGTCTTTCTCTACATGTGTTTAATGTTCAATGATGTGAAAAATGTTTTGTTTGTAGGCTGCCCATGTATGGTGTAAGGGGAAGTGTTAAAAATATTTTACGTACACCATGCATTAGGCTGTATGTATAGCTCCTTTGACTAGCCTTGTCGAGAGATATTAAAAAGTTATGATGTACTCTTCTCTTGTCTCTCGTCCATCTCTCTACAATGGCTTGATCGACCTTTTACCTATTTAATTAATTAATTCAAGTTATGTAGCTAGCTACCTAATCAATACCTAATTATAATGTCATTTTGCATCATTCTTTTGTGAATAAAAGAATTGACGGCAGTACAGTGTTTCAATCCACTCCGCCCTGCACACACAAGCTAGCAAGCAAGCATGCATATAAACTGTAAGTACAGGCCACATTAAATAAGTCCACACTGCGATGCAATCTCGCTAACATTGCCTACCCAAAATGATATTTTGTTCTCCGCAACCAAACCCTGCGTAAAATTAACCCTGCGTTCCGAGACGCGCTAAAATCGATTAAAGCTGAAAAAAAAGCTCTTTTAGCTCTTTTTATTTTATTTATTTATTTAAAGCACCCCTAATCGCGTATACTGAATCACTGTCAACACGCTGTCAGCCATACATTTTTTTGCTTTTTTGATCGCTGACAGCACTGAAAGTTTGATTCAGAATGCGCCCTATATAAAAAAAAACTTTTCTTTTCAAATTAACGGTTTTTTTTTACGAACGGTTATTATTTGTAACGGAATTGCCAGACGTAAAAAAATATCGAACTTAATCTCAATCTGTCACCCTGTTGAGTGAGATACATTATAATCTAATATTATTATTTGACAAAAATAGGAAAGCAAAAGATGCGAATGATGCGATGCGATGCACGTGGAGTTTCTTTTGTGAGTTCTTCTCTGTGTATTGATTGAACTCACCCTAAAAAATTTAATGACGAAACTGAGATGTAACATCTAAAAGCTAATTTAAAAAAACAAAAAACCCGTCTGCGTGATTAACAATAAATGAACTGAAAAGATGCAAACAAGTTTTTTTTGTTTGTTTTGTTTTGAATGATCGTGGTTGATAGTGTTCACAATATAGCAGTCGGACGCATCAATTATTCACAATTCATTATTACAGTCTGTCAACAAAGTCATGAAATTAAAAAGTGGCAATACTGTAGTGCAGAGATGGGTGGTGAGTAAATACCCATTGTACCCTACCTGTGTTTAGGTATTGACCCGGGTAGATTTGGTAAATACCCAAATTGCTGGGTATTTTAAATCTGTTCTTAATTACAAAATTACAACAATTTTTGATTACACTTAAATTTGCTTACCTCAAAATAGAGTGAGATTAGGTAGGGCATAGTAAAATATCAATTAATCAACAGAAAGTTTATATTTTTACGTATTGTCTTTGTTTGGTCTGTTAGTTTTTTTAGTTTTATCGGGTTATTTATGTTTGTTGTTTATAGTTATTTGCATTATATTAGTAAAACCTTCCTATTTAAAATGATTGCTAGCAAAACATTATGTTCAAGTAGGTACGTAGTTTTGCATAAATGAGATGGCTTGGAGGTAGTGTTCCAAAGGACCATGGTCTTTTATTTAGCTCTCTTATACGGCGCCCGCACAGGCTTTTTGTGGGGTTTGCGAGTGTTTTATGTTTTTATTTTTTGAAATATTTTTATATATTTTATTATATAAATATTATATTTAAAATATATAAAAATATTAATGATTGATTTAAAATATTTCAGTAATTTATCGCCATTTCATAATTGAATAACGTGTTTTTAATTTTGTTCAACCAAATAAATATAAGACACGTTAATTTTACATTTAAACATTAAACATTTAACTTTTAAAAATAAATAAACAATTTGTCAAAGTCGAATTTGACATTACGCTTACGTGAATTTCGCTCTGGAGCATGGGCGCCGTTAGCGGAAGATGGCGGCGGTCATGACGCAATCCGTGACGTCACAATGGCTGCCGTAATCCGGTTTGTGATTTGGTACGCAGTTTTGGGTACTCAAAGTGATGTCAGCGCAAATCGGAACGCGGCCTAAGAGATGTAACATCTAAAAGTCAGTAAAAGGGTGCATAAAAAGAGCCTCCCCGCGGCGCACCCTGGAAACAGCTAGACACCATAACGGAGTGTCTAGGCTGGCAAATCTTTTTACCACGGCAAATAGGCGATCCATGCGACTTAAACCAGCCCTATCAAGGGCGCCCAAAATGGTCCTTTTCAGGACCAACTAAAAGGCTCTTTTCAGAGCCAGCCCTGACTGTCATCACGATTAATATCGAAGGCTTTTCAGATGACAAGTCTATCTTACTATCCAGACTTTGTCAGAGGCACCCATGCGACATTTTGTGTGTCCAAGAAACACACCGTGGTTCTGACCAACAAAGACCACAAATAGCAGGTATGGTCCTTATCGCTGAAATCGAGCACAAAAAGTATGGCAGCGCAGTCTTTGCAAAACCATTCACCACAGTTCTTTCAGCTGACTGCATCTCAGAGGGTTCGATCGAATATATCACCGTCGACCTCGAAAGCTGTACAGTGACCTCTGTCTATAAACCCGCGAATGACGACTTTAGATTCATCAAAACCAAGAACTTTGATAATCACCCCACTAAACTAGTACTTGGCGACTTTAATAGTCACAGTACCACCTGGGGCTATGCAGCCAGTGATTCAAACGGAGAAGCTGTAGAGCGATGGTCAGATTCGCACGGCCTGGAACTCATCCACAGTGCCAAACTACCTGCATCATTCTACAGCCGCCGTTGGCGTCGCGGCTATAACCCGGACCTAGCTTTCTGCAGCGCGAATATAAGACCACAATGTACCAAACAACTGTGCTCTCCAATACCCAGAACACAGCACCGGCCTGTAGTGATTCAGGTGGTGGCTACCGTGAGACCTTTACAGGTCCCAGAGGAAGGTTCAACTTTGCCAAAGCCGACTGGACCAGTTTCTCTGAAAAAGTGGACCAACAGCTTCTCGATCTACCACCTGAACCTCAAAACTACGACGGGTTTGTAAAAGTTATCTGGTCAGTATCCCGCCGGACCATACCCAGAGGCTGTCGCACATCATACGTCCCTGGCTTGACAACAGAAGCCTCTACCCTACTAACACAATATGAGGCACTCTTTGCAGAAGACCCCTTCTCTGAACAGACCATCTCGATCGGAGAAGAGCTCCTTAGTCTGGTAGGCGACAGCAGCAGGCAGAAAAAGTGGATGAATACAGTCACGACTATTGATATGACGCACAATAGCAAGAAAGCGTGGTCCACAATACAAAAACTGACAAGTGACGCGCCCCCTCCATCACTGCCGGGCCAAACCACAGCCAATCAAGTAGCCCACCAGCTTATACTTAATGGAAAGCCTACTGGAAGACTCCACAAAACACCAAAATCAGCCCAACATACGCAACAGACATGCAACAACATCAGCATGCCTTTCACACTCACTGATATCATAACAAGCATAAAAGCACTCAAAAACGGCAAAGCTGCTGGCTTAGATGATATCACAGTCAAACAGCTGAAGCAGTCACTAACTGTCCCGCGTGCTCGACCACCTGCTCACGTGAGGACTTACTTGTTAGTAACCAGAGGGCTACCACGGTAGCCGCTAACTGGGCACGTAAGATTTAGCCCGTGTTCTTGCCGACACGAAAGAAGAAGAAAGTAAACTACCTATTCATTATAAGCCAGAAAAGTAATTAATTTCATTTCACTTTTTATTCAGGTACCAAATAAAAAACAAACAATACAATCACAAATAAAAGATATTTCATTTCACTCATTATTTAATTTCTTCCACGTTATAAGTAAAAACAGAAAATTCTTGATAAGTTTTTTTTTGCTACTTTGACTGGGACACCTCTGGCATCACTGACTGTTCATGTTCACTCATTTGCCCGCGCTCTTTCGTGAAAGACGTGTGCGAATAGGTAAATTCAGGATATTTTTGTTGAAAGCTATCATTTACTTTTTTAGATGTCGTACCAGCGGATTCCCGGTTATAAGGGCCAGAGCGAGTGGTACTCCCGTGATGACCACTTCTATGTAGCCACCCGGACGCGAGGCAGCTCAACGGTGATGCGGTGTGCCAGCGAGATGTGCCCAGTGAAGTGGTCGCTTCGAGGTGACCAGCCTCAGCCAATTATTGGCCAACATGACCATCCACCTATATCTTGGGTTCCAAATCGGTGAGTTTACATAAATGCTTTTTATCATAAAGGCAAAGCAAAAATAGGGCTTTACATTTCTTTCTAGCGGGGTCAGAAAGTCGTCTTTAAGGAGTCAACGGGTAGCGACCTTTGGATTAGGTTAAACCATTGCCATTTCCTTGCTCACCAGCTGCTTCCACCGTTCGTATTTTATTCTATCCACTTCTTACTTTCTCTTTCTTCTTTTCTTCTTCTTTCTACTGAAACTCGTTGTCTAGATAATAGTCGGGCATGAGAAGTCAACTATGCCAAGTAATGCCAACTAATAATGTAACAATAACTGCTGACCCGCCCTGAAGGCGACCCTCTGCCCCCTTAGGTTTCACATGTTTTTAGTAGGATATTAAAACAATAACTATGTATGTATGTATATGTATGTATGTATAAGGGGGACGTCTGCGAGGAGCGCAAACGGGTGACCTGCTCCATATATAGGAACTATTTCACCCTTAATCCCAGTTTTGATGGATGCTCCTTTCATGATAGCGCCGCATCAGCTCAGCCGTATCGCGTGATACTCACCACGGTAGGTGAGTTGTGTTAGGTCTATCCCTTGTTCTCTCCGCTTCTGGCATGGGGTGACCCAATGGCCCCCGCGACTACCCAAGAAGAGCCAGCTTGGCAACGGCTATTGCTACTACCAGCCAGCCCCCCCGAGCACCGCGTGAGTCCCGGTGCCCCCCACGCCTTAAGCTTCGAAAATACTGGGTTCCCCCACACGGTTGTTCTCCCCCCGTGAGATCGCAATCGGCCGGGCCTGCCATCGCCCACCCTCGGTGCACCCATCGAAGGAGTACTGGCTTTATTGTAGCTCCTCCGTGATGGCCCCCTCAAATCTGCCTGTTGCTTTGCAGTATCTCAGTATGTCCTTGAATGACAGATTACTCAGTTCTTCCTTTTCGATGCTGTCTGTTCCTAGTATTTCCCATCTCGGCAGTGAGTACATCGGACATTCTGCCAGGAAGTGTAAGCTTGTTTCATCTTCGCCGCACTCTGGACATGTGGGGCTCTCTGCTCTCTTCATGATGCTGAGATGTCTCTTTAGCGTGCAGTGTCCTGTCACTATACCTGTGATGACTCTTAACGTCTTTTTTCTTGTGTTGAAGTAGGTGCTTAGTACGTCTGCGATCAAGTGTCCTGATGAAAAGTTTAGACTGCCGGTATCCGGTGGCCTTTTCCCATCTGGCATTGGTTTCTACTCTTGTTTTCTTCTCAATAACTCCTTTTGTAATTCTTTGTGGTATTGGTAGGCGGGGCTCAGGACCTGTGAAGGTACTATCCGCTCCCTTTCTGGCCAATTCATCTGCAGTTTCGTTCCCCTCGGTGCCTTGGTGTCCAGGCACCCAGGCAACAGTAACGCTACTTTTATTTGCAAGTAGGTTAAGTGCTGACTTGCATTCTTTAACCAGCGCTGATGTTGTTACTGGTTTATCTAATGCCCTAAGAGCTGCTTGACTGTCACTGTATATTACTACAGTGTCAGTCTATAAATCTTCCATATTTTTGATCTGATGAGCACATTCTAGTATAGCGAAGATTTCCGCCTGAAAGATGCTCGCATACTTTCCTAGTTCTATTGAAGTCTTTAAGGACCGTTCAGGCCCAGTGACGAGGATACCTGCCCCTGAGAGTCCTGTTAATTCTTTCCTTGACCCATCCGTAAAACATATCAACGCGTTGTCATTATGCTTTACTTCCCATGATGTTCTTGGTCCTATGTGTATTATGTATTTTTTGTCGAATATTCTTTGCTTCCTGATCAGATCATTATTAGCCAGAATCATCGACATGTTTCCCTCAAATTCTTTATCTACCACAGAATGTCCTGTGTCATTGGTCTTAAGACACCACATTCCGTGGGATTTTAGTCTGTAGTATTGTTCTTGAGCTCTCTTTTTTGCTTCCAGATCAAGCGGATTGAGATCAAGTATCATATCCAGCGCTGCTGTCGGAGTGGTCCTAATTGCCCCTGTTGTCATTAGCCCTGCTAATCTCTGAACTTGGGCAAGCTCTTTGTAGTTTTTCTTGATGCTTGCTCTAAGCCACCATACTATAGACCCATAGAGAAGCCTCGGGAGAATAATGGCCTTATATATCCACTGTGATATACGTGGCTTCAGACCCCAAGTCCTCCCTATAGCTCTGCAGCACTGCATCATGGCTATCTTAGCCCTTGTACATTGTGCCTTTATGAGTTGAATTGCAGTTTGCTATCAAGAAGCACTCCTAGATATTTAATTTCCTTAACTGTTTCCAGAGCCGTTCCATCTATTGTGATTGGGTTGGTCATTGTGTCTTTCCTCTTATTTGTGAATATGATGATTTTTGTTTTCTCAGGGTTGAGATTTAGTCCTTTCTCTCTGCACCATTTTAGTGCAGTTTTAAGGCCCATATTAACGATGTTCCTCATCATATTCAAGTCCTTACCTGTCACTAATATTACTCCATCATCAGAATACGCTTGCATGTATATGACTTTGCGAGTAATTACCCTGATCAGATCATCTAGAAGTAGACACCACATCAGCGGAGACAGACAGCCCCCCTGTGGGAAGCCTCTGTTTGCTCTTATTGTGTAAGTCTTTCCCCCTAGTTCTGCTGTTATCGATCTGTGCTTTAGCATGTTCATTATCCAGTTGCTAACCTGGGATGCAATGCCTTCTCTTGTTAGCGATGTCTTAATTGATGTGCTAGTAGCTTTATCGAATGCTCCTTCGATGTCAAAGAAGCACCCAATTGCTGATTCTTTCTTATCCAACGTGTCTTCTATTTTGGTTACCAGATTGTGGAGAGCCGTTTCGGTTGATTTATTCTCCATGTAGCCATGTTGATTGGCATGTAGTGGCCTGGTACCTGTTTCTATGCAAAGTCTAATATGTCTATCTATCAGTTTTTCTTGACCTTTTAACATAAATGTCGAGAGACTGATGCATCTAAAGGATTTGGGATTTTGATATGTCTTCTTCCCTGGTTTGGGGATGAACACAGCTCTGACCCTTCTCCAGCTTTTAGGGATATAACCTGATAGTATTGATCCTCTGTAGAGTTCAATAAGTTCTTCCTTGATATACATATACCTGAATGCTTGTTGTAGCATTTTAGGAAATATGCCATCTGGACTTGCAGCTTTAAAAGGTGCAAATGAGAATATGCTCCACCTAACTACATCTTCGTTAACAATGTTGTCCACACCATCAGCCATTGACGGTGCTTCCATTGTTTCGCTTTCTGTTTCATCCTTCGAGCACCCCGGGAAGTGCGTTTCCATCATAAGTTCAAGGATTTCCTCTGGCTCGTTTATGATGTCATCACCAATCTTTAGACATCCTAACTTACTTGCCTTATCATTGGTGAGCGCTCTTGCTAGTCTCACAGTTTCCGGATAGTCGGTTATGCTGTTGCAGTACGTTCTCCAACTTTTCTTGCTTTCCTTGCGACATTTATTGCGCAGGTTGTTCCTGTTAGCTCTGTAGGTGTCCCAGCTGTCTTGATCGCCCTTATTTAGGGCGACCCTGAGGGCTCGGCGCGCCTTTTTTCTGTCTTTTCTTAGTGTTTTATTCCACCAATTATTGTCCTCTGCCACTGGTTATTTCTCTGGTGGAGCATGCCTGATGATTAACCAAAGATTTTTCCAGGTTTGACGCTCTTTCTTCGATTTCCTTCGCGTTGCTTGGGGTCCCGTTACCGGATGGACTGTACGTCTTCATGATGTTATCGAAGAGTGTCCAGTCCGTTTTACGGATGTTTCTTATGCTAGTCTTACCTATTGCACTGTTTATTTGGAAAGTGATCCTGCGGTGGTCCGAGAAGGAGTCTGCAGTGTGCACCATCCAGTCGCTAATGTGGTTGTTGATGTCGCTTGAGACCAGAGTGACATCAAGTACCTCTCTCCTAGTTCTAGTGATGAACGTGGGTGTGTCTCCTACATTCGTAATTACCAGATTATTGCTGATTATATATTCTAGAAATAACTCACCCTTTTTATTGCAGTCGGTGCTACCCCACGCTTCGTGGTGTGAGTTAGCATCGCAGCCAATGACTAAAGGAATATTCTTACCATTGTATTTTGCAGTGGCTTCTTCAAGTTCTTTTGTCAGTGGTTCAAATGTTGTCTCGCTGGGGATGTATGCGGACATGAACACAACTTTCCTCTTGGTGCCGTCTTTCATGGGTAGCATTATCTGTATCACCATGAGATCTCTGTAACATTCACACTCGATTAGTCCTAGATTCCTTGCCCTTTTGCTGACAAAGATGCATGTTCGGGGATCATCCTCACCGTGGTGATAGAGTATTTCTCCTCCCAGGCATCCCAGCCCCGCCACACGTTTGTTGAAGACGTATGGTTCTTGCAATAGGGCAAGGTCTATCTTATTTGCAGCAACAGTTCTGCATAGTTCAGCAGTAGCCAATTTGCAGTGTTGCATGTTTAACTGAAGTATCTTGAGTGTTTGTGTGTTTTTGTGTAGTGTATTTGTTTGTGTAGCCATTGTAGTGTTATATGTGTATGTGTGTGTGTGCTTTGTGTGTGTCTACACATCATGGCGCTGAGTCGTACCCCTTCCGTCGCCAACGTTCCTCGGGTCCCCGCGGTTGCCCACGCTTACCGAGGCGCGAATGGTGGCGGTCGGGTCTGTCCCGTTGCCAGTGTGCTGTGGTGCGCTTGTAGAGGCAGTGTCCTCCAGCTCCTCATCCGACGACATAACCTGCACATCGACGTAAGGCGATGCGCACTGCATATGATCGTCGGGTTTGGCGCTTTTGTCCACCGCTCCTTCCGTGTCCTGTTTGGGTACTCGTGTGGTGTTCTTGTACTTGATGAGTCTGGCCTGGACCTGCGTGCCCTCTAAGCTGATCCAGATATGATCTTTATCCTCAGCAAGAATACCCTGCGGTATGCCTACTACCAGTCTTTCTCCCAGCGGGAAGGCCGTTCTGGATAGCAGGACCCACTCTTTGACTCTAAGCTCGAATCTGTGTGAGTTCTGGGCTTGGATCATCATCATCATCAATTCTTGGTCGAAGTGATCATCTTTCTTACCCGGAACCCATATGGAGACCCTGTCCCTGTCTAGATTTCTAATTCCTATCTCTACCCCGTTGTGTTCGCCGAAGTCTTGAGAGAGCGCCCATTCCCTCGCCTTGGCCGACATTGGTGTAAGTAGGAAAAATCCTTCCGACACCAACCCCGACGTAGCAAAGGACAAGCACTCCCCTCCGATCCCAGCCTTGGCCCCAACAACGAGAAGTTCCCTGAATTTCTTCCGGATGGTCGCAGCGAATATTTCGTCAACCGGCTCCCCATCCTTCCTGAAGATCATTAAGGCGAGATCGCAATAACTATACCATCTGCATTTTTTTTCCAGGAATGCCATGTTTCAGGCCCTTAAAAGAAGGGCAGCAGCGGAAACGATTACTCTTAATGCAATTTATGAAGAAGAGGCTACGAGGTATGCATCTTCACACTTTATTTTCATTACTTTGTATATATTTTGTTCATCTGTCTATGCGTCTGTCAGTACAGTTTAGCTCAGGGTTCCAAACTGCAATAAAAAGATGTTATGGTAATTTTTTATAATCTTTGAATTTAAGGTTATGGAACTCACTCCCTCTGACAATAAGACGTCAGACGATCTATTGATTAAAAAACCGTCTGCATTTCAATTTCCTAGTATAGGTAGGTACCTATCTACCCCATTTTTCAGTGGTTCCCTATGCAGTAATGAGTAATTTAGTTGAGTAATTTAAAATCAGTTCAGCGTAGGCCAAACTAGTTAAGCCTTAAATACTTAGGCCAAACTAGATTATCCTGGGCTAAATTAGTATATCCTGGACAAGCTTAGGATGCACTAGTTTGGCCTAAGACAAACTAGTTCAGCCTGAAATGGGGTTTAGTCGGTAACATATACTTAGTCAGGTCATAAGTAGGTATTGTCACACAGTAAAAACTTTTCTTTTAGAATGCTGGCTACAAAAAAGTTTATTGAATTCGAATTTCGAATTGTTCATGAAAATAAAAATGTATACTTTTTAGAATTTTACTCATTTTTAAATATGGAGTGGACGCTTAAAGAAGACCGTGTTGCAGTTATTGCGTTGCATCGTTGCGGTTACGCGCCAATTCAAATTTTTGACATACTGAAAAATTTGAATATAACCAAAAGATTCGTTTATCGTACCATCAAACGATACAATGAAGACTCTAGTGTAGATGACAGGTCAAGAAGTGGTCGCCCTCGGTCTGTTAGGACTCCAGCAGTGATAAAAGCTGTGAAGGCGCGAATTCAAAGAAATCCCAAACGTAAGCAGAAACTGTTGGCCCTTCAGATGGGATTAAGCAGAACCACGGTGAAAAGGGTGTTAAATGAAGACTTAGGGCTTCGGGCATATCGAAGAAAAACAGGACATCATTTGAATGCTCGTCTAATGGACCTGAGACTGAAGAGATGCCGCGCTTTGTTGAAGCGGTACGCGGGAAAAAAATAAATTCTTTTTTCGGATGAAAAAATTTTTACCGTAGAAGAGAGCTACAACAAACAAAATGATAAGGTGTACGCACACAGTAGTGAAGAAGCGAGCAACCGTATTCCGCGTGTCCAACGAGGTCATTTTCCATCCTCGCTCATGGTATGGTTGGGAGTGTCTTATTGGGGCTTAACAGAGGTACATTTTTGTGAGAAAGGTATAAAAACGAATGCAGTTGTGTATCAAAATACAGTCCTGACGAACCTTGTGGAACCTGTTTCTCATACCATGTTCAATAACAGGCACTGGGTATTCCAACAAGATTCGGCGCCAGCTCATAGAGCGAAGAGCACACAAGACTGGCTGGCGGCGCGTGAAAGCGACTTCATCCGGCACGAAGACTGGCCCTCCTCCAGTCCAGATTTGAATCCGCTAGATTACTAGATATGGCAACACTTGGAGGAAAAGGCGTGCTCAAAGCCTCATCCCAATTTGGAGTCACTCAAGACATCCTTGATTAAGGCAGCCGCCGATATTGACATGGACCTCGTTCGTGCTGCGATAGACGACTGGCCGCGCAGATTGAAGGCCTGTATTCAAAATCACGGAGGTCATTTTGAATAAACTTTAGTGTCATAAGAATCTATGTTTTGTTAAGTTCATTTTGGTATATAAATGGTTACATAATGAATAAACTTGTTTCAATTATTTTATATTAAACATGCGACAGAATTTATGACCTGACTAGGTATAATTTTGTACTTGAATTATGATTTGAAGAGAAAGGATCGGCAATACAGTCCCGATGACCACTGCGACCCGAGAAGGATCTAGTCAATGCTAAATAGCCTCCTCTGTACTAACAGCTGTTTTTAATACCTGTATGAAAATTTTTTTTATTGTTGGCAGGTATCCAGACGCCGCATCTCATCTGCTGTGGGACTCCGTGGCTCCTTCTATGAGGAAGTGGCGTCGCGCTCATCAGCCGGATATACCGGCTAGCTTGACGGAATATGCGGCAGCGCTTGCGGAACATCCGAGTCACAGCAATATGCTGTTGGCCACGGTTTCCGCAGGCGGTGCTACGGCCGTCATTCTAGCCCAAAATGGGTTTGGCCAGTGTCTCCGCGACAGTAATACTATTGTCGTGGATGCCACTTTTTTAACTGTTCCCGCCGGCGTGCCTGCTGCACAAATACTGACTGTACATGGTGTGATTCAGGGCCACAATTTTCACCCGGTATTGGTGCTGATGGAGAACAGGAGGACGCCTCTTTATGAAGTGGTACACTCGAAACGGTCACCGGAGTACAAGTGCAAGGGTGCCTTTTTCACTTTGTGCAGGCTTTGTTGCGGCAAGCGCGTAGTTGCGGCATTCCGGTGGACCGCAACACGCCCGGCTGGCAGATGGTGCAGCTGTACGCGACCCTGGCGCTGCTGCCCGCTGCCCAGGTGCGCCTGGGCCTCGCAGAGCTACCGGCCATCGTTGAAGAGCGAGGACTGCCTGTCAATCAACGTTTTCAGGAATACTTTGAGAGCCAGTGGATGACGCGTGTAAGTTTTTTAATATGCGAATGAAACGAAAATATTTATTTGCAGACAAAATCAACCACACTAATAGTAGCTGGGACCACTTTTGAAGCACAAAATCATCTTACTTTTTAGACAATCGGGTTATTCAGCCTGAAATGTTCTAACCAAACAGGGAAATCACACAAAGTGGTTTGCTTGCCAGTGTTTGCATCGAGATTCGAATCCGGAAACTCCGGGTTGAGGGCCAATCTCTGACCATGGAGGTTTTTAAATATAAAACTGAAATTAAATTAACTATTATTATTATAGCTACAACACTGATAGTATTTTACGGACTGCATCTTAAGTATTCTCATATGTATATTTTGTATCTAGGTTGGGCCAGAGCGGTTCAGTGTGCATGGTCATCCACACCAGACATCGAATGTCGCGGAAAGCTTTCATGCTACGATGCGTCGTTCTCTTGGAGCATCCCCAAACATTTGGCGGTTCACGGGTATTTTCATTATTATGTACCTACTATATTTGATTAAAATTATGTAGATTGACTCTTATCTAGTATTAGTAGTATGTCAACGGAGGTCCTATTTTATATTATTTGTATTTCTATATTTATAAAGGAACAATGAGTTACTAACTGTCGGACTGTAAGATCAATACCTACAGAGCTAAAACTACAAGGTCTAGACTAGAAGCTTGAAATAAGGACAGAAAGACAGGGTTTTACTACATTTTCCGCGCCCACTATATTACCACTCTAGTATAAATAGTGATTAGGTCCGTCAAAAAAAAAAAAAAAAGGGTTTTACTACAATGACATAATGCACTATGAAGGTATTTAGTAAACTGTGGGGATTGAAATTTGTATATAAATTTTGACGTAGCCGCTGGTGTTATCGCCGAGAACGTTCCCGAGTTTGCGCAGGAGGTTGAAGTTGCGTTGGAGCCTGAAGTGGCTCCTCAGGGAGCACTTCAGGTAGCCGCCCTACCCGGACCTCAACGCGAAATCGCGAATGTGCCCGACGAGAACGGGCTCGTTGTTGGACTGGAGCCAGAAGTGGTTCCTGCACAACCGAGACCTGTTGTTCAACCTATCGTGGTGTGTAGAATTTGCCTAACAAATGAGCCCACGTTAGTCTTAATCCCGTGTGGTCACGCTTTTTGCCAGCAATGCTACGACCAACTTGTTCTTTGCCCTTATTGTAGGTCTACTATAAGAACTGCATACCGCTTGTACTTGTAGTACTAATGTATGTATTTATGTATGTCGAACTTCAACCAGTTTCACAGTCTCCTTGTCCGTTAGGGTTCTTCTTTTTTAGTGTTTGTCAATATTAATTATAATGAAAATTTTCTTGGGGCTTTGTTGTTGTTGATTAAAGGTTTGTTTCATAGTGTTTTCCAAAAAAAAGTAATTTTCCTTGGGATTGTTGTAAAAATTTTTGGTTCATAATGTTTCTTAATTTTTGGGGTAAAATTTAATATTCTTAATTACTTTAATTGGGGTTTTGTAACGTTCAAGGAATAAATCTGTGCAGTTTTCCTTCTCTCGAAACACCGGAACCCTTGGAACGGACCGACCGGTGGTCGCCTTTACTATGCAGTTCCCGTGCTGTGATGATGGTGTGTATAGGAAGCAAGGTTCCGCGCAAAGTGGAGCGCGACATTACGTCACTTGTTTCTGATACTCAGCGTCATTACAACATGTCCCTTTTTATAATACGTAGGGCCCGTACCCTCTTTTCCCGATCTTAGCCCGCGGCGGGCGCGTGGACAGGAGAGTACATTACACGTGGCTTAGGATGTAGCCAGGCACTCACTGGGTTTTGCCACAACTCGTCTGTTAGTTCGTTTTAGCTATCTATCTATTCATGGAAAGGTGAATTCAACAGAGAATAGTACAATACAAAAAAAAGGTGATAGATTACACACTTGTTTCGAAACCAGCCTACCACACCGAGTTTAACGTAAATGTAAGATATTATTTTGTTTATACTTATCTCTAGCTTTGCTTATACGAGTTGAGGTACACAAGAGTAAATTTTATTTTATTATAGAGTCACATACAGATTAGGGACCTTTTAAACAATACTTAACTTTTGTACCGCTCTTCGGTTTGAGCCTTGCTAACGTGTGCTGAGGGTTTGTTAGCCTCTTCGTTACCTCTAGCGAAACACTAGAAGGGGTGGTCAATTAGGTGAGAATAGGTATATTTGAATTAGGAGTAGGTAGATAGAAAGGGGTGTGTGGTGGTCGCCTCCTAGTGTGGGAGAAGAATGATAATCCGTGCGGGTACTCGTATCCTATCGGAGGATCATCCTTCTCCCCGGCACACCCCGGGCAACACGGTTAGAGACTGGAGCAGTCACACATTCTTTCTCTAGCCGTGGCAAAGAACCACCAAATCAATATCCTGTTTCAGGGAAAGACAGTGATGGCGTGATCACCATTCACACCAATTTTTACTATGTGGGGCGATGGTGGCGCCTCGTACAGATCCTTGGTAATCTCTTGGTGTTCCTAAGTGATCCTATTTCCCCCAATTACATAAAAGTTATTATAAAGATTTTATACCAATACTCTTCATGTAATGCCGTAAGCCGTTCTCTCTATACTTAGTCAAACTCATCTTAGTGAAGTAGTCTTTAAGCCTCGCCCACACAGAGCGGGAGCGGTGCGGACCGGGGCCGGGAAAGCTGGACTTTGTATGGCGCGGCGTAGCACTGTCCCGCATCATTATCTTGGTAGCTGCTGTGTTCCCAAACACCTTCTATGCAGTTTGGCGGAATTTATGTTTATTTGAGTACTGTTAAAAAATAACTGATTAAACTTTTTTTTTTATATGTCATTACTATTCATTACAATTACAAACCAACTTATTTTTCTTGCAGCTTGGAAAAGATTTAGAAAATTATCAGTATTGGAAGCTAATGACGAGAGATTAAATAAAACCTAATGCTGAACTACATACCAACAACGAAATCATCAAGTGGTGAAGAAACAAGTAGGTACCCATTGAGCAAATAGATTAGTCTTTATCATATTATTTTGATAAACATAAACCATGATTTTTCTTTTACATAATAGCACCTACCTGTTTTCAAAGAACTAATACCGGAACAGAGAATCTGCCTGATTAGAAGTTGTTGTGTAATAAAGAAACTCGCATACATACATACATGAACCCTTAACATAATATCACACTTTGGTTGGATGATCATATTACTTATACATTAAAAGGGTGAATAATTAATACTTTTTTTTACAGGTTGAAGTTGCTACGTAATTAATACAAACTTGTTTGGCAGTAGATGGTATTATCTCCTACGCCCTCCCACTCCCAGTGTGTATGCATCAAATAAACCAACAAAGGGTTAAGTGGTTCAAACGTAATAGCAAGTTTGCGAGTTCACATAGAACAAAATCAAGAAAAATACACATTTTTATTTATATCTAATTTTTAACGAGGCTTAATCACTCTTGGTGACTATGCCAGCCTCATAGTTTTAGACAAGTTATAAAATTGTGTATATAATTTCAATATAATAAAATTAAAATTAATTAATTTTTTGACTAAGCAAGATATTAAATTTAGACATATGGTTTTGTGGAATGATAAATATGGAGAGTCAAATAATAAAATAAGATTAAAATATTTTAATGTTAAGTACTTATTTTCATATTCTTGCAATAGAAAATTGTTTTTAAAAATAAATTTCTCCTAAAAGTAAGTGACTTTAGTTATTAATTCCGTGACATACTCTTCATTATGGGAATGGCCCAAATCTCATACATTAAAAACCCAGAATCGACAGCAATGATATGTGTACCAATGGGTTGACTATAATAGACATTTGAAGGTACCAAAAGGACAACCCTCAAATCCATGGGATATAGGAGCTATATCTAAATAAAAAATAAACATTTAAAATAATGTCATAATAGTTTGTAATTGTTGGTTATTGTTGTTTCGTTTTCATGCTACGAGTTTGGTGGAAAAAAAAAAGAAATTGTATGTATATCTTTCATTTATTCTTAATATGATTCTAAATCAATACACACCGCGTCTAAAAGTCCTGCAGGTTGAATCAAGTTGCCTTCATATCGGGCCCAGGACAAGTAATATATTATCAAAATAATGTGGGCACAACTGCCTAATGTGCGGCGGCCATGAATGCAACTACAACAATATTCGGAGATTGCATTGTGCGTTTAGACGTCGTTCATCAACATAATCAGCTAGTAGGTTTAGCATATTTACATTTCGATCTAAATCAGTGGATTATCACTGTAGCTCTCTTGGGTTGTGTTGATCAACGCTGCAGCTATTTTATAATCCGTCAGAATAGCTTAAAGTTCTGTTTCATTTTCCCGTTGATGGTTTCTACCACCCATCTGACCATAGTTACCAATCTTGATTTATTTGAGGCTTCAGTGGACAGTTGTCTTTCGTGCCTGCCAAGCGACTTTGGCGTGCAGACTGTAAATCCACATTCTTCGGTATATTCCAATGCATCCCTAAATCCTCTGTCTAAGATCATCACGTCATCAGGCTCAAAAAACCATCGTATTGGAGCATCTTCCATGTAGTCATCGTGATTATCCAATATCTGTATCAATAGGTACATAGAAAGGTCTCTTTGAATGTAGATTTGCCACGTGAAATAAATCTATTATTTTCTGCTGCATACATATGCAAGTCCTTTCTGCAAGCCCTATGTCCCTGATGAGGCATAGAAGGACATCATCATCATCTTTGAATGAGTTTGTCGTAACAGCAAAGGCCTCCCATGACCATTGTTCTCTATCTTGTGCTGTTCTTGTCCATGTCCTGCCAACCATTTTAACTAACACATCCTTCCATCTTCTTCTTTGCCTTCCTTTTGCTCTCTTTTCTTCTCTGGGGCACCACCGCAATTTCTTCAGCTGGTCTTCAGTTCTAGTTTGCGATAGTTTGTTTGTTCATTTGTTGTAGCACTGAGCAAGTAATCACTACGTTGTTGTAGTGGTTTTGACATTCGCACTTTTTATTCTATATTATAAATATTTGTGAAATTCGTGAAAGAGATAGCGTTATACAGTTTTGTTCTTTCTAATATTACAGTTAAAGCAACACTGTCATGACATGTATGAGATCTGAGATGAGAACGAGGCATCACTTTGACAGTCCTAAATTTTTTTTTGTCTGTGGATTGGCTTCGTTTTATCTGGCTGTACATTATTGGCTGTACATTATCGGTACAGGCGATAATTCGTGTACATGGACTCGAATTATTGGCTGTGCATTCACGGTTTCGAAATATCAGCCCGTACATGGATTCGAATTATTGGCTGTTGTTAGACTTTTTGGTGGTGCTGGCCATACGGCCATAAACAGTCGTCACGTCACCACTACCTGTCTTGTCTTCAAATGATCAAAATATGTCATGTATGCAATTTATATTGTTATTAAATAAATCTTAGTTTATTTAACCGATCCGCGTTCTATTATTAATAGAGAACACCTCTTAACAATTGGTAGCAGAGCGTGGTTTTCTATCTCAATCAACAAAAACAACTACGTCATGGAAGACACGTTGTATGTGCCTGATCTAGCAATGAACCTTATGTCTGTAAGCCAAATGACAGATAAAGGTATGACAATTGTTTTTAAGAAAGATAAGGCCTATGTAAACAAAGAAAGAAAATTAGAGTTTGTGGCCACCAAAGAAAATGGCTTATACTATGTCAACGTTGAGAAAGCCGAAGCTGCAAATGTTGTAAAAGACAGCAATACAAAATGGCATAAGAGGCTGGGTCATATGAACTGCTCTGATATGAAAGACGCCGCTAAACAGGGACTTCTGCGTGGACTTAAATTTAAAAATTTATTTTTGGAAGAATGTGAGACGTGCATTAAAGGAAAAATGACACGCCCACCATTTCAAAAACATGAAAGTATAAAGACAACAGAGCCCTTAGAAATCGTACATTCAGACGTTTGTGGGCCAATGCAGTGCCCGTCATTAGGCGGATCAAAATATTTCGTCACATTCATTGACGATTATACCAGATATTGTTGTGTATATTTTATGACAAGAAAAAATGAAGTACTAGAAATGTTTACAGAATATAAAAATGAGATGGAAAACTTTACAAAAAAGAAAATTAAATCTCTACAAACCGATAACGGCACAGAATATTGCAACAAAGATTTTGATGAATTTCTCAAACAAAATGGTATAAAAAGAAGATTATCTTGCACTTACACACCTCAACAAAACGGTGTGAGTGAGCGAAAGAATCGTTCTCTGTTGGATAAAGCCAGATGTTTGCTGATTGATGCAAACGCCCCTAACTCTCTATGGGCTGAAGCGATCAATACAGCTAATTATTGCATTAACAGAAGTCCATCCAAGCCATTAAATGGAGATGTTCCTTACACGCTATGGGTTGGACGTAAACCATCTGTTAAACATCTGCGCGTGTTCGGATCAAAAGCATTTGTACTAAATAAGAGACGTAAAGGAAAGTTAAGTCCAAAAGCCAAAGAGGGAATGTTCGTTGGTTACGCTTTAAGAGTAAAAGGATACAGAATTTATCTGCCTGATGAAAATGGGGTCGTTACTACCAGAGATGTTAAAATTCTTGAAAAATCTTATTGTGAAAATAACGTAATAGATGCTTCAGAACAATCATTCTGTAAAATTGAAAATGACACGCCACAGTCAACAGAAGAACCTGAAACAAATAGAAGGGTTCAAAGAAAAAGAAGAGGCAAACAAAACAAAAAGAATGAGCAAATAAACGACTCAAGTGAAGATGATCAAATAATCACCATCGAAGTCCAAAACCCGCCGAAGAATGTCTCAATCGACACAACACCAGCAAGTCAGCCTATTGAAACTACATCTGAACCGAGTCAAAGCCACATACCGAGTGAAAGACCGAATCGAGTTCGTCAACCACCAGTATGGACAAATGACTACGTGATGCAAAGCGATGAAGCATGGTGTTCTGCTGACGATGACGATTGATGTCGCTGGCAACACTGGCGAATAGGTTGTAAACAAAAGATTTGATACATTTTATTGATTTAAAAATACTTTAATACAATTTTCCAAGTTTATCGCATTTGTTATACGTATTAATTAAGTGTATTTTGTGTTAATTAGTGTATAAGTGTAAAAAAATCTAATATTTATCCTAAATTGTGTATTTAAAAAACGTACCGTTGACAGTTGAGTATTTTATTTGAAATAATTTGCTACTGGGCTATATACTACGATACTTTCAATATAACTAGTTACTTAGGGACGTGAATCGATTTGAAATTACTTAGTTTTTTGTTGAATAGCTTATTTTTTTTTTTTTTTTTTTGTACATTTCATTAATCATAACCTCAATTTAAGTGACTGCTTATCAGCTGTGCTACAGCCGTGTTTTAATCTTGCTTTTTTACTGTTATTTATTTTGTTTAAAATGCCAACTACCAGAAGTGAGGCAGCCCGTCAACTAGAAGACAACTTAAAATTAGCTTTGTATGAATTAAAACAGTGTAAGGTAACCAATGAGCAGTTGCTTACTGAGAGAGATGAAAGTGAGAAGGAGGTGTTGCTTATTGTTAATAAGAACTTAAAATTGAAAAGTGAGATGACAGAGTTGCACAACAAGTTCCTTGACGTGACGGGAGATAGGGATCGGCTTCAGCACTTGGTGGATGGCTTTGACCGGAGTGGCAGTGCGTTCGAAGATGCTCTGAGGCGTATTGCTGTCCTGGAGAAGGAGCTTCGCGACGCACGTAACGAGATTTCTGCACTAAAAACTGCAAACGATAGCCTCAGGTCGGCGCAGACCCAGTCACTCTTTGAGGAGCTGATCACTCCACCTGTATCTTCTGTCATCTCACCCACAGATCAAAATTCATCTGTAACAATTGATCTTACGTGTGATAGTCCTAACAGATCGCAATCTGTTACCACTATGAGCTGTAGTAAAAATAAATTAAAGAAATATGTTAAATTGAATAATTTTATAAAAAAAACTCAAAAACTAGCAAATAGAAATAAAATATTTTGTAAAAATGTAAATTGTAGCAAGGAACGTGTCGAATTAATTAACGAAATCGACGATTGTAGATTATGTTTGGAAAAAACTACAGAAAAGTACGAATGTGACACACGGCGCCTACAGTCAGATATGCATATTTTAAACTCGTCATTACAAAGTATTACACGTAAATATGAGTCAGCACAACACGAAATTAAGGAGCATGTGTCGGCTATGAATAGTTTGTTGGAGATGTGTAAGTATAATTATGACACTTTCATATCTTTGACCGACAATCACATCTGTGATTGTAAACAAGCTCCAGCGAGCTGTTCCGTGCCGACCGTGTGTCCCGCCGAACAGCCGGCCGAACAGCTGATACTGACCCAGGCGCCGTCAGTCGACTTGAGTACTAATAGTGTTATCAATAACGCCTCCTCCTCTCGAACAAAGAATAGGTATATAATGTACAGCGATGAACTTGGAAAAAATATAGGTTTACAACTTAGTCGGCGCGTGGGCCAGGCAATATTAAATAACTGTATGCCTGGCGCCACATATTCACAAATATTAAACAAAGTGTTGTCATCGCAGTTTTTAGAACCCACGACCCTAATTATTTTAATTGGTAGAAGGGAAAATGTATCTCAAAAACTAATTACTAAGTACTTTTCCAAACTAAATTCTTTACAAAATGTAGATAAAATAATCTTATTTGCGTTTCCCTTCAGCCAATCTTTGTCGCAACATGAGAATTATATAAGACATGATTATAATACATTTATACACACATTGACATGTCGACATACTGAAAAATTTCATTTCATAGACACCAATATTTGTATTGGAAAATATTTTTATTTGACTAAGGATAGGTATTACCTATCTAGATTTTATACAAAACAGATAGCAGAGTTGCTATCTTATTTTATTTTGAACTCAGTCAATTTTTTGACTAATGAAACGCCTGCTTTTATTGAGCAGAGTAATAATAATGACATATACCCCTTGGAATCTGTTCCAAGTTCTTTAAATTAACCCATAGGACAACAGAGAGTAACTCTGGCAGTAGCCCTAATATTTGTATAAATATACCTTCATCTTGCCCATTAAATCAAGTTACTAGTAATAAATGTAAAAGCAAGAATATTTTAAACGTGGTTCATCAAAATATACAGGGCATATTAAGCAAGGAATTAGAAGTTGAGTTGTTCATGAACTGTAATAATATTGATATTTTATGTATTACAGAGCACTTTTTAAAAAGTTATCAGTTCATGTTCAGCTTTAATAACCACCACGTAGCTAGTTCGTTCAACAGAAAAAAAGCAGAACGCGGTGGCTCCTTAATACTTGTTAATAATAGTTTTAAATATAAGGAACGAGTTGACATAGTGAGCCTGTCTGTTGAGCGTACTATTGAAATAGCCTGTATTGAACTTGAACAACTTATTGTAATGAGCGTATACAGACCACCAGATTCATCTTTTGATTTATTCGAAAAGATAATGGATGAAGCGTTGACTAAAATCAGCGATAAAAACAAAATTTTTATAATTTGTGGTGATTTTAATGTTAATCTGTTAGAGGATAATAATACTTGTACTAGATTTAAATCTTTATTTTTATGTCACAACATGAACTATCTTTTTTTGGAGCCTACTAGAATTACTGCAACATCTGCTACTTGCATTGATAATATATTTTCTAACATTACGCCTACTTACAAATCGGTCATCAATAAATTAACCTCTGATCACTCTGGTCAGATAGGTATATTCAATATTAAAATAAAAAAGGACCAAAAAGAGAATATTACATGTGTCCCCATTAGTGACACTCGGCTAGAACACTATAGGAATAATATTTTAGATAAATTATCGGAAATACCATACAGTGACGATCCAAATTTATTGTATAACTCAGTATTTAACTTTGTCAAAAATGAATATGATACGGTATTTAAATCAAAAACTATAAAAGTTAATAACAAAGCTTTGTTTAGTGATTGGGCGACAGCGGGAATTCATAGGAGCAGACGAAAATTATATGAACTCTATGAAGAGAAATCATATAACAAAAGTACGGCCTTTCTAGATTATGTTCGTAGTTATTCAAAAATGTTTAAACGCGTTTGTGCCGTAGCTAAATCCAATTTCATTAAAAACAAAATTGAATCTAGTAGCAATGTAATGAAAACGACATGGAAAATTATAAATAGCGAGACTGGAAAGGCCAAAGCTACACATAATAACTTCAAGCTTAAAATAGATAATCAATTGTTAAGTACAGACCTAGAAGTAGCAAAAGCCTTTGAAAATTTCTTTACGGACATTCCAGTTTCAACAACCAAGTCTTTAAATTCATCTCCCGCTGCTGCTGAATCTATACTTAAGCAGAACTTTGAGGAATGTAAAACAGATTTTAAATTTAGGCACGTAAATAATGAGGACATTGTAAAAGCGTTTAAATCCCTGGAAATGAAAAAGACGGCTGACGTCCATGGTCTATCTGTAAAAATTATAAGTTCCATTATAGATTGTATCGCACCTCACCTTTGTTGCATATTTAATCAATGTATAGATAATGGTGTGTTTCCTGACTTGATGAAACTAAGTAAAGTGATACCTTTATTCAAAGCCGGTAGTACATCAGACCCCACAAATTTTAGACCTATATCGATACTACCAACTCTTAGCAAAATATTTGAAAAACTCATACTTAATCAATTGCAGAGTCATTTTTATGTCAATAATTTAATTCATGTTGCTCAGTTTGGTTTCACAAGGGGTCGTTCAACAGCCGACGCTGGTGTTGAGCTAATTGACAATGTTTTTGGTGCCTGGGAAGACGCAATGGATGCAATAGGTGTATTCTGCGATCTATCCAAGGCTTTTGATTGCGTCCATCATGACATTCTTGTCAGGAAGCTACGCCATTATGGTGTAAAAGATCAGGCTCTTGGCCTTCTGGAGTCATATCTAACAGATAGGGTTCAGATGGTCGATGTTAATGGGAAAAGATCACCCGGATCTTCAATAAGTATGGGCGTCCCGCAGGGTTCAATTCTTGGACCTTTCTTGTTTTTAGTATATATTAATGATTTACCTTATCTTGTTAAAGCAAAACATGGGTTAGTATTGTTTGCCGATGATACTTCTTTGATATTTAAAGTTAAAAGACAACAATCAAACTATGACGACGTAAACAATGCTATCTCTAGTATAGTGAATTGGTTTACTGTTAATAATCTATTACTTAATGAAAAGAAAACTAAATGTATTAAATTCGTATTACCCAATGTGAAACCGGTAACTACAGATATATTTATAAAAGGACAGAAATTGGACCTTGTAGATTCGACTGTCTTTTTGGGCATTACTTTAGATGCCAAACTACAATGGGATTCTCATATAAATAAATTGTCGAACCGACTGAGTTCAGCAGCGTTCGCAGTTAAAAAAATTAGAGCCCTTACCGACGTAGACACCGCTAGACTAGTCTACTTCAGTTACTTTCATAGTCTAATGACCTATGGTATTTTATTGTGGGGTCACGCTGCGAATGCTAATAGTATATTTATTTTGCAGAAACGGGCTGTTCGTGCAATTTATAGATTAGGGCCTAGAGTGTCACTGAGGGAAAAATTTAAAGAAATCAATATTCTGACATTTGTGTCTCAATATATCTATGACAATCTTGTGTATATAAAACGAAATATAAGTAATTTTCAGAAGCACAGTGATATACACAATTTTAATACTAGAAATAAAGACAAGTTGGTTGCTTATGTCAGCCGACTACATAAAATTAGTAATTCTTTTAAAGGCAATTGTATACGCTATTACAATAAGGTCCCTACTGATATTAAAAACTTGCCTTTAGACAAGTTTAAAATAATTATAAAACAGAAATTGTATAAAAAAGGTTACTATAGGATATCTGATTACTTAGAAGATAGGTGTCCATGGGAATAGATTGTTTGAGTAGCAGGCTTTTTCGATATGTAATAAGCATTAATTTTGTAATTGACAATATTTTATTTAAAAAAGGAAACGCAAAAGATGCGACGACTGTGGAGTTTCTTCGGTGAGCTCTTCTCCACAGATTCCGCCATTGTGTTAGTGAACTCACCCAAAAAAAAATGTAATGACGGATCTAAGTGATGTAATAACATCCTATGGAAATAAATTATTTTGACTTTGACTTTGACTTTGACTTTGAAACAGCGCTCATAAGTCACCCAGATGAAAACGATGAAGTCTGGCATGATGCTATAAAAGATGAGATAAGAGCACATGTTAAAAACGGCACATGGGAGATCACTAAAAAGAGTGATGACATGAGACTCATAGATTATAAATTAATCTTAAAGATAAAAGTGGGTCCAGTGAGCAGCAGACGAAAAGCAAGATTAGTCGCACGTGGTTTCACACAACGTCCAGGGATAGACTATGAAGAAACATACGCGCCTACTTCAAGGCTTAGCTCAATAAGAACTGTACTAGCTGTATCAGTTGAAGAAAAACTCAAACTATGCCAAATGGACGTAACCACTGCATATCTTAATGGAGAGCTCAATGAGAAAATATTCATGAAAAAGCCTAGTTACTTAGAAAAGTTCTTAATTGATATTATGACAACGGAAGAAGACCCTGTCGTTCTGGATAAAGCCAGAAAAATGTTAGAGGATTGCACCATAAACAAAGGAGAGGGCGTCTGCGAACTGAAACGCTCCCTCTATGGACTAAAACAGTCAGGGCGGCAGTGGCACCTTAAGCTGGATGAGGAATTAAAGAATATGAACTTTATTCAGTCCCAAGCAGACCCATGCGTATACCTACTCCAGAAAGGAGAAGAGAAGGTTATACTTACGGCATATGTGGACGATCTCCTTCTAGCGTATACCAGTGAACCCATAATTAATGAGGTAAAAGGTCTATTAGAAACCAAGTTCGAGATGAAAGATCTAGGCAAGCCAAAAGAACTGCTCGGTATACAAATCCAGGAGCAGCAAGGCGAAATTAAATTATTACAATCAAAGTACATAGAAAAACTATTAATCAAGTACAACATGGAAAATTGCAAACCAGTGAATACACCAATAGAACCTCATCTGAAGCTGGAAAAGCAAGAAAATCCAGACAGAAACCTGCCATACCAGAATTTGATTGGCGCACTCATGTACGTCGCCGTTGGCACACGACCAGATATAATGTATGCGATCAGTTTCCTGTCTCAGTACAACAATTGCTACGGGACTGAACACTTTAAATGCCTGAAACGGATATTGCGGTACCTACGTGGAACGCAGGACGTAGGCATCAATTACAAAAGTGATGGAGACGATGTGCAAGGGTTTGCAGATGCTGACTGGGCCTCGTGTACAATAGACAGAAAGTCTTACTCTGGATATTGTTTCAAAATGGCAAACGGATGTATTAGCTGGGAATCTAAAAAGCAGAAAACCACAGCCATGTCAACAGCTGAGGCAGAGTACTTAGCTTTAACTGAAGCAGCAAAGGAAGCTATACACTTAAAGTTGTTATTAAACCATATAAGAAGGAAGCCGTTAGAAAAACTTTGCTTATACAGCGACAGCCAGGCGGCAATAGCAATATGGAAAAACGAATCGCGCAGGGGCAGAACAAAGCACATTGATCTAAGAATCAACTTCCTGCGCGAGTGCGTCCAAGTGCATAATATGGAATTGAAGCATATGGGAACCGAAGAGATTCCAGCAGATATGCTTACAAAAGGGCTGCCCGGTCCAAGGCTCATGAAGCTTCGACAAGATCTTGGTCTTGGCTCGTGAGGCGGCGATTGTTAGACTTTTTGGTGGTGCTGGCCATACGGCCATAAACAGTCGTCACGTCACCACTACCTGTCTTGTCTTCAAATGATCAAAATATGTCATGTATGCAATTTATATTGTTATTAAATAAATCTTAGTTTATTTAACCGATCCGCGTTCTATTATTAATAGAGAACACCTCTTAACAGCTGTACATTATCGGCTGTGAAATATCAGCCCGTACAGATTTTGTACAGCCGATATTGCACATCCAGGAAAGCACGGACGATAATTCAAGTACAATGTACTCGAATTATTTGGCTGTACAAGTTTGGCTTCGAAAGATCGGGCCGGCCTTTATCTGGTCGTACATTATCGGCTCCCCAAGCCCACCACCACCGATCATGTTGTTGTTGAGTTTGATACTATACCTAGCTAAATAATTTCAGAAAAGTTCTTGTGTAACCTTTAGAATTTCTTGAAAATGACCGTTTGAACTTATTAATATTTACATCAACCTATTTATGTGGTCATGTTTTGTTGGTGTAAGTGAACGATGTTTAGTAGAATTTCAGATGCCCTACAAAGTGCTGCAGACGTTGTAAGTCATACATTAATTATTTTTTACTAGCTACGGTTTATTAATCGATCTTTACATTACTCTAAATGTCGGAAGTTAACTACCAGGCATTGCTCTTCCTGTAACCGTCCAAAATGCGACGTAAACAGACTTAGATTGAATTTAACCTAGGTTGTTGTTGATATAAATCACGTGATTGCAGTTGGCGCCCCCGGCGACGAGACTCGAAGATTTCGAGTATCATTGGAAGATGATACTGAACTTCTACCAAAACTATGATGATGCCACTAAAGTACATATAGAGGACACTCGGATACCACATCACTTATACCAAATGCTGCAGGTAATTTTATGTTATCTGTATTAATTGATAAGTCAATTATGAGGCTCTTTTGAAGTTTGGTTCAAAAACTTTATGTACAAGGTGTCCAAAAAGGGTTTTTGCACTTTTAAATATCAATAAACCGTCTTAATGAGGGTAGATAACAAAAAAATATATAATGTCATACGTGGAATTTATTGGAAATTTAGTTGCAATGGATTCGTATACCGGAGCTCAGCGTGCATTTTGTGTACGAGTTTATTATCAAAACAATAATTCGATAATAACAGCTCGCCGCTTATATCGCGCGCAATTCAATGTACGGGACATTTCTTTATCTCCCAGTGCGAATATTATTAGAAAATGGATTAAGACATTTGAGGCTACAGGGTCAACTTTAAAAAACTTTTATTGCGGACATCCGAGGGAAATAAGGCTACCTGCAGTTATTCAAGAAGTTCACGAGTCGGTGAGGCAAGATCCCTCACTATCACTGCGAAAGCAAAGTCAATCCGTAAACATTGCAAAATCAACATTGCACTTGATTTTAAAGAAGGATTTGCATTTACGTGCTTACAAGGTTCAATTATTGCAAGAATTAAAACCCACAGATTATGAACGGCGACTAAATTTTGTTCAGGAGATGATTGCGCGCTTTACCAACTTCAACAATGTCTTGTTTAGCGATGAAGCAAATTTCCACTTAAATGGCCATGTCAATAAACAAAACTGTCGCTATTGGTGTGATAAAAATCCTCGTTATAAGCATATGCGTCCACTTCACGGCCCTAAGGTGGTAGTGTGGGCAGCAATGTCCGCCAAGCGCATAATCGGCCCCTTTTTCTTTGAGGACGGTAGTGGACATGCACTTACAGTTAACGCGGACAGATATTGTAACATGATTGAAAGTTTTTTGGCACCATCTTTACAGGAATTTAGAGGTTACAATTCGGCAACATTTTTTCAGCAGGACGGAGCCAAATGTCACACGAGTAGAAGGTCTATTGAAGCATTGAATGAGTTATTCCCAGAAAGAGTTATCTCAATAAACGGGAACCTTAAATGGCCCCCTAGGAGCCCGGACTTAAGTCCACTTGATTATTTTTTATGGGGTTACCTAAAGAGTAGGTTTACATAAATAAGCCGTCAACTCTTAGCCAATTGAAAAACAATATTGCAAGTGAAATAACAAAAATCACTAACGTTTTATGTGAACGTGTCATAGGCAATTTACGGCCACGACTTGAACGTCATTTGGACAACATAATTTTTTCGTCGTAAACTTTCCAATGTATGAACTTTTTGCAAATAGTAATAAAATTATGAAATGATATATTTTTCATTTATGATTTTCGTATATAAACTGCCAACACCCTTTTTGGACACCCAGTAGTATAAAGTGCAGTGGAATAATGGCAAAGAATTAACCTAACAGCACTGTACTGATTGTATTGTGTTGTTAAATAGAAATATTGGTTGGTTGCCAAGGACGTTTCAACAGTAGCCGGACAGATCGCCATTGATTAACATTTGAAGCACACATGATAAGTCAGTTCAATCATAGATACACGCACACACACACACTCGCACTATAATAAGCCGATCGCTCCGCCATTACGCTATTTGCCGGCGCCGTAACATCACGTGTACGGAAATAAAGTGAAATATGCCTTCTTGTGTTGTACAATGGTGTAAGAATAGTACAACCAGACATAAAAAAAATCAAGAAATAACCTTTCACAGGAAAGATCTACAATTTTCAAGTATTTTGAAATAAAAATGTATTTATCGCTTGGAACTCAAAACCTCAACTTCAACAGGCCAGAGACCAGTTGGTGTTGTCATAAAATTGTAGGGAAATTTACCCCAAAATGAGTAATTTGATTTTGTAAAATAAGTCTTGTCAAATACATAGCGGAATAGTTATTTGTTGGTTGAATTATTGAATCCATATTGAACTATTAAATCCAGAGCATGCAAAGGAGTCTTCTAGCACGAGGGATTTTAAGGTTCGACATAAGAATAAAATTCCTCTCAAACCCAACACAATATTTTTCACCTGTACCGGCAAGGAAATCATTAACTATTTACTTACCTACGTAAATATTACTCAAAAATGTAAAAGAGTTCTTTTATTTTCGATATAATTCTATAAGTTAAGACTTAATTATTGTTTTTTATCATAATACTCTTTAATTTTTAGTTAATTAGATAAAAATAAACAACCAAGATAATAAACAAACTTTTTGGTAGTTCCAAAATGTGCGTGCCAAAATTGTATTTAAAATAATGAAATTCTATAAAAAAATGGCACACATAAATTATTTTTCGCGTGGATATACGAAAACTTTTTTTCTGTGTAAGATTATGTTCGAAATTGAAACGAATAAGCGATTTTCGGCCCTGTTTACGGGCATTAAAAGTCAACTTTCCGAGGTGGAGAGAGGTGAAAAAGTATTTGACAATCCGATTTCATCATAATATTTCCAAATTAGAAGATATTTCAAGGACTTTTGAGAGTAAAAAGCAATTGTATAAGAAATTAACGCTACATAAAGAATTTTGATTTTTGATAATTTTATTTCATATTACTTTTTAATTATTTTCTAAACACTTTCATTTCCCTTATAACCCGTATAGGTAAAAACCTAATAAATACACACTCAGTTGGGAAAGTTTGGTAAACATGGCAACACTCCATTCTCTCACACTTCTGTCGCCGCCGCCATTGTGATGCTTCAAAATTTCAAATGTTATTCAATGGCAATCTGTCCGGCTACTGTTTAAACGTCCTTGGTTGCAGCATAATTCAGCGTATTTGCAAGATCGTTACAAAGGAATATAATTTTTGACAAAAATAGAAAAGAACAAAAAGCAAACAGACAGTCAACAATCATATCTGACAAGATAACACATAGACAAAAGAGTATTCACTACTTATTCCAACTTTTTGAAGTCCAATTCATTGTTGTAGCCGGGGGCCGTAAAGTGGCTTTGTTAACATGTCAGCGAATTGGAGTTCAGAAGATACTTGGTTTACTTCCAGGTCTCCATTGGTTACACATTCTCTAACAAAGAAATCTTTTAGTTTAATATGCTTCATACGTTTGAGATACTCGTATTTAGGATACTCGTATTAGGTATATAGGAACAATATAATATATATCTGACAAGATAACACATATAGTGCTGGAGATATAAGGCTTTAATTTTATGGTTGAAACTTACAATAAGGGTCTGAGGGTTGTCTAAGTTTAAGGCAAGTTCTGTTAATACATAATGAATGAATGAATATACTTTATTGTACACAGGCAAAATACAGATAATGACATAAAAATAAGGACAAGAAGAAGTGTACAGTTAGGCAGCCTTAATGATGTAAAATAATAATGTTGTAATCAATGGTTAGTTGTTTACCATCAGTCACAGTGGTTATTTATGTATTATGTTGTTTAAAAACTTTAACTGAATTGCATTCCATTTAAAGTATGAATTAGTTGTCTGCTTGCGACTTTGATTGCGTGATCAAAGTTATATCACTTAAATAGAACTTTTTTTCAAGATGCACGAATCTGTAAGTTAGATCTACAGCTATATACAACTGTGAAAACCGCATCAGATTTCATGCAGTAGTTTTTGCATGATGCCCACATACTTACAGACAAAAAGAAATATTTCTCCTATAGACCCCTCATATATTTTTTAAAATATCTCCTTCCTTCTATGTGCATTTTTATGTTTTTTTATTATTCGCTAGTTGTGATCAGTTATGTATAGCATTGCTTGTAAAAGCTTACATGTGTCGATTTGGAGCAGTTTTGATAAAGTCAAGGATTTTTTTTTCTATCACATTATTATGATTTGAAAAAAAATACACATGTCAGATTTTGTTTTCACATGACCTAAGTAAGAAAAAATGAACAAATCACATGCAAAATTATCAAAATGCTTGAATTTTTTTTTTTTTTTTTTGTGTATTATCCAAAAACAAATTAAAAGAAATAATATTGACAGAGCCCCCTCAATTTCGTCTTCATCTACGTTTTAACATTTACAGTTAGTTATTATACTTTATTATATCTTCAACATCAACATCAACGGCCCGTTACACTCCACTGCTGAACTATGAGCCTCCTCCACTTAAGTGGAGGGTATCGTGGATTATTTCTTAAATAACGATAATTTTGCATGAAAGAAAAAAAAAAATCTGTAAAAACTATTGGGTCTTCTTCTTCTTTCGTGTCGGCAAGAACACGGGCTAAATCTTACTTGCCCAGAAAGCGGCTACCGTGGTAGCCCTCTGGTTACTGACAAGTAAGTCCTCACGTGAGCAGGTGGTCGAGCACGCGGGACAGTTAGTGAGGTGTAGCATGGTTTGCAAGGGTTCTCCACATTCACAGCTGGCGTCTGCGCTACTTGAGTACCCCCACCGACACAGGTTATCTTTGCTTCGACCAACCTGGGTCCTCAGCCTATTTAGACTTCTCCAGGTTGGCCAAGGTTCCTTATAGCCTGGAGGCAGATTTTCGTTGGGGGGTACAGTGAAAGTGGATATTCGCTTGCCCAAAGCCTGCACCTCACGTCAGTAGGGTTTTGGTCAGTAGGCTGTACGCAGCCTACGGATCGCAGGAAGCTTTTGCGGCTTCGCAACCGACCTGCGGCGGGGGAGAGCCCGTAGAGTGGGTGGCTCGGGTCACTTTCCTGTTTTTGTTTTTCAAGCGAACATGTCACCTCTCTACGGACTCTGGGTGGAGCTATTCCCGCAAGAGGAAACAGCATACCGACCGGGGTTGGCTTATGACAGCCAGTCACTATGCGGCAGGTGTCGTTCAGCTCTGCGTCCACCTCTCTGGTATGTGCTGACCTAGCCCACACTGGACACGCGTACTCTCCTGCTGAGAAACACAGAGCTAGTCCTGTAGTGCGCATAACCGTTGGGTTTGCTCCCCAGTTGGTGGAGGAGAGACGGCGCAGTAGGTTATTGCGGGAACTAACTTTGTTTTGTGTTTCTGCAGTGGGTCTTGTAGGTCAGAGAGCGGTCCAGTGTCACTCCCAGGTATCTAGGAAAGTTACAGTGTTGAATGGCGACGCCTTTCCAGGAAATGTTTAGCTCCTTGTTTGCCTCCCGGTTACGTAGGTGGAAAGCACACGATTGGGGTTTGCTTGAATTGGGCCTTAAAGCGTTATGCTCGTAGTATTCATGAAGGCTTTCCAAGGCAAGGTTCAGTGTACTTTCCACGTTTTCGAAGGTCTTATCTTGGTAAGTTAGTGTCAGATCATAGGCATAGATATATCGCCGAGTGTAAGGGTAGTGGGGCTGATCATTCGTATAGATGTTGAATAAAAGTGGTGCCAGGACACTTCCTTGGGGAAGGCCGTTTTTCTGACAGCGCCATCTGCTCTTCTTTCCGTGTAAGTGGACGCAGAAGCGGTGGTTACGAAGAAGCTCACTTAACAGTGACACGAAAGTGGGATCGTTTGTGGCACTCGATACTTTAGACAGCAATTTTTTAATATTCACTGTGTCATACGCTGCTGAGAGGTCAACAAACACAGCACCTGTGACGATGCCCCGTTCAAATCCGTCCTCAATGAATTGGGTGAGGTTAAGCACCTGACTGGTGCATGATTTTCCCGGCCGGAATCCAGCCTGTTCTGGGATGAGAGTGGGATCAATGGTCACTGTGAGTCGGTTGAGTATTAGTCGCTCGAAAAGCTTGAATGTATGACACAGGAGAGAAATTGGTCTGTAGCTCTTAGGGTCAGATGGAGATTTCCCTGGTTTTAGTAAGGCCACAACTTTCGACTTCCTCCACAATTTCAGAATCTTCGCTGATGCCATGCACGCGTTAAATAAACTAAGCAGCCAGGATATAGCCACTGGTCCCAGGTGTTTCAGCTGTTCGACTGTGATATCATCTAAGCCAGCAGCTTTGCCGTTTTTGAGTGCTTTTATACTTGTGATCAGTGAGTGTGAAAGGCATGCTGATGTTGTTGCATGTCTGTTGCGTGTGTTGGGCTGATTTTGGTGTTTTGTGGAGTCTTCCAGTAGGCTTTCCATTAAGTATAAGCTGGTGGGCTACTTGATTGGCTGTGGTTTGGCTCGGCAATGATGGAGGGGGCGCGTCATTTGTCAGTTTTTGTATTGTGGACCACGCTTTCTTGCTATTGTGCGTCATATCAATAGTCGTGACTGTATTCATCCACTTTTTTTGCCTGCTGTCGCCTACCAGACTAAGAAGCTCTTCTCCGATCAAGATGGCCTGTTCAGAGAAGGGGTCTTCTGCAAAGAGTGCCTCATATTGTGTTAGTACGGTAGAGGCTTCTGTTGTCAAGCCTGGGACGTATGATGTGCGACAGCCTCTGGGTATGGTCCGGCGGGATACTGACCAGATAACTTTTACAAACCCGTCGTAGTTTTGAGGTTCAGGTGGTAGATCGAGAAGCTGTTGGTCCACTTTTTCAGAGAAACTGGTCCAGTCGGCTTTAGCAAAGTTGAACCTTCTTCTGAATGGGACCTGTAAAGGTCTCACGGTAGCCACCACCTGAATCACTACAGGCCGGTGTTGTGTTCTGGGTATTGGAGAGCACAGTTGTTTGGTACGTTGTGGTCTTATATTCGCGCTGCAGAAAGCGAGGTCCGGGTTATAGCCGCGACGCCAACGGCGGCTGTAGAATGATGCAGGTAGTTTGGCACTGTGGATGAGTTCCAGGCCGTGCGAATCTGACCATCGCTCTACAACTGCTTCTCCGTTTGAATCACTGGCTGCATAGCCCCAGGTGGTACTGTGACTATTAAAGTCGCCAAGTACTAGTTTAGTGGGTTGATTATCAAAGTTCTTGGTTTTGATGAATCTAAAGTCGTCATTCGGGGGTTTATAGACAGAGGTCACTGTACGGAAAACCGGGATCCCGGCATTGAAAAAATACTTTCCGGTATTGATACCGGTATTCAAAAGCCCTAATTGACGCGCCGAAAAATTTGCAGGTAAGCAAAAACATTTAGTTTACACCTTTTTTTTTTAAATCAATATCTTCTCTATGTGCACAAAACGACAAAAAATAATCTATACGCCAAAATAATGAATTTTTATAAATAAGCAGCACATAATCTGAATGCTTATTTTTTTCTCTATTTTATGCTAAATTTTGATAATTATTTCAATTTACAAGAAATGGCAGGCGCACTGACGTTATGTGTTTTTTTTTTAATTACATAAATTTTCATGATATGCAATTTAAAAGTGTTCATTGTTGTGTCAAAGTTTAAAGAAAAGTTACCATGGAAAGGGGCATAGCTAGCTTGAAAATCAATACCTGAAGTGTGTAAACAAAGTCAAATAGGTTTAGCTACCATATCGATCAGCATACATAATGTAATTTACACATTCACAATGAATACTAGCTGGAACAATCTGTGCAATGTTCTTACAACGCAAAACTTGTTTATTTTTGTTGTTGTTTTAATTGTTCAAGAAAGTTTTAAGTTGCAGTAGCACATTTTTTAGACTAGTGTCCGCCCGCGGCTATTTTGTTACGCGCTTTGCCTTTGTTATTCTGTATACCAAGATAGCAGATACGTATTTATTCGCAAAGGTCCCCAGTCTACATAAAATTAATAAAATACGTATTTTCTGTGATCGAAGTTTTATTCGGAGTTTATTTTTACTTTCAACGATGACTTTCCTATTACTGTTTTTTTTTTAATGTAGTACTGATTGTTACACACATATTTGTTTTTACCATTAATGGATATTATGTATGTATCTAAGTAACTAACTACTTATATTTATAAAGAATTAGTGTGCATTCCGATTGTGCTGCTGCGTTGTTTAATAAATTGCAGAAAGAAGGTAATATAATAAAATAAGATATTACATGAAAGTATAACAGACATAAATTTGTGACTGAAAGGAATTATTATACTTGTTTTGATTGTTTAGGTATTCGTTTTGATTGCAATTTAGAATGTGCGCTTGATGTTTAGGTATTTAAAATGTCGGCTTTCTTCATAATCAAAGGAGATAAATTTTTATTTATTCCAAACGAATCCCATATTCTAATACCAAATAGTTTTTTTTAATCATATTTATTTTGCATTCCAATCAGATATCCCGCAATCAGATGTAGCATGTTCACAAACCGTACTTGTATTTTGTTGCAGCTGATAGTTGAAGAGGAGAAAGAACAGCAAGGTGGGACCGTGGGCGGTTGTTTGGAGGCGGTCGTGAACCGGAAGATATGTCTGTTGGACGCTTTGCCGGCACTCGGGGCGGCGGACCGCCCGCCCGGCGCGCGGGCGCTCGCACTCAACACCGCCACGCAGCTGCTACGCCGCACGCGCCAGCCGTGCGTCAACAGCGCCAGTGTGTTCAGACCTTTACAGGTAAAACAAATCTGAACATCCCCCTAGAAATTCGACTGCCGAAAGGACGAAAATGTTAACTCGGTTCTATTTGAAATCGGTTAAATATGAACATGACGACTAACTGCAAGTTATTATTTTTATTTTTTAAATTGTTGATTTAATTACTATTGAATAAGTAAATATTTATCGATAAATTATTATTTTGTCGACGTTCGAATTTGACTAATTAATATCCTTCCTTAAATTCAAGCTTTTAAATGAGTGTTCAAAGTCTTAATTAAATTTAAAAACCGTTGAAAAATTAAGATCATGCCTGAATCATCAGAACCTTGTCACCATTTAGTATTTACTATCATTTACTATCACATGTAACATTTCAGCTCAATCCATCACTGGTCTAATATTCAACTATAATCTACCGAAAAAATCAGCAAGTATGTGCAATCATCGTAACAGAAGTATTTTGTTAAAATATGTATAATATTTGCTGGTGAAATTGGCAAACTATCGCTTACAATGCCACAACACTTTTAATGAACGTAGCTGACGAGCTATCATCTATTAGTTCATAATTGATTGAATCATCAAATATCTTAGCAGCAGCTGTACACTTTCGGTTGTGGTTAATTTATAAATGTATATAATGTAATCTATCCATTGGCCCCGATTCACACAGTCATGCTCAAATCCTAGTTTTAAAATCCAGCAATATTTTTCGTTTTTATGACCAATGAAAAAGAGGCAATGAACTCAGATGAATGAATGATATTATTTTGAATGAATGATAACCTAAAATAAAGGCGTTAGCTGTCAGATTAAGAGATTTTTAAGTCACATTAAGTGCTCTCTAAAATTGTGCAATCGACGCGGCCATAAGGTTCAAATTCGATGTTTGACAACTCTAATATTAGGATGATCATCTCATATCCCTTTTTAATCTTTAAAAGGAGAAAAGGACGGACGACCTTGAATTAAGGATTAGAGCGTGACAGTGAAAATTAGCCTAATTGTTGTAAACATCTAATATATTTTTTTACAATTTATCATTTAGTCTTGAGCATTTTGAAAGTAACTTTAAGGGGCTACCTGACAGCGCCACTTCAATAAAAAAAACATAACGCCGAAAAAACAAAATGTATAAAATATCTGATTGACAGCATTGTTTCATAGGTCTTGTAGTATTTTTAGAACTGATCATCATCATCGTCATCGTTATCATCATCATGTGGGTTGTAAGGTCGACAACCTGTCTCACAAACCCCAGTGTCAATGTTATACAGCCGCCAAAGCCACTGACTCGGCTCATGTAACGACTAGATAGTAGCCGGGGCCAACGGCTTAACGTGTCTTCCGAAGCACGGAATCATTTATTTTCGGACAATCAAGTGATTCAGCCTGCAATGTCCTAACCAAACTGGGGAAAGTCTCACAAAGATATTTTTGCTTTTTGCTTGCGTGTGGTGACGGCAGAGTAGAATACATTTGTCACCAACCCCTACTCTTCCCGTGGGTGTCGTAAGAGGCGACTTAGGGACTACACATTGAACAGGGAACGGGCAGCAGCGCTCTCTGATACAGTAACCTTTTAATCTGCGATCTCCAACCTGCCTGCCAAGGGTGGAGATTATGGCGAAACCCTCCACTTAAGTGGACTATGGTCCAGCAGTGGACTGTAACGGGCCGTTGATCTCGTGACCTACTCCGTCTTTTTGATTATGCTTATTTTCTCCAGCACGTCTTCCTTCAAACACATTGGAGGATAATACATACATACCTATTAGTTTGTACAAGATAAAAGGCAGCGATTAAAAAATAACAAATATTTTCTCAAGTGTTTTCGTAAGATACTTTATTTTATCCAAAGGGGATTTTATCCAAATTACTTTATTTTAAAAATTCAATTTAAAGAAAAATGGATTTATAATCTTTAGGGCTATAAATAATTTGCCGTGTGGTAGCGGCTTATTATTAATTCTACCACCCTATATTTTAGTCGTGGGGGTCGTAAGAGGCGACCGAGATATCTAATTCTCCCCCCTAAAGAACCGTAAGCGGGGAAATATTAACAAAAGCATTCCCAAGGAGGGTTAGCGTCAGGCAGGCGGCCGGCTGTAAAAGAACTGCCGAAACCCTTTAGCAGTATGATAAGTACGAATATGATGCGCGATAGGACTAGGGCGTACCCCGTAGGTGACGCGCATAGGCAGCACCCGGCTCCTGTGGGAAATGGGTTAGGGTTGTCGCCTCTCCCGGAGCGGGTGCGACGTAAGAAGCTAGCCCGGAGAGGGAAGGAAGTGAAGTTAAGGTTAGTTGGAATGTAGGTACGAAGAGGAAGAGAGCTAGAGGATGTACTAAAGAGACGAAGGATAAATGTTGCCTGTTTGCAGGAGACTAAATGGAAGGGTGCGAGAGCTAGAGAGATTGGTGAAGGATATAAATTCTACTACTGTGGAAGTGATGGAAAACGCAATGGAGTTGGAATAGTGTTGGATAGTGAGTTGAAAGAAGGTGTGATGGATGTCAAACGGATAAGTGATAGAATTATAGTGGTAAAAACTGTGCTGAACAGTTTGGTCTTAAATATTGTTAGTGTGTATGCTCCCCAAGTAGGTTGTGGTGACAGTGTGAAAGAGAAATTCTGGGAGGACTTTGACAGTATGATGATGGGGATTCCAGATAGTGAGGAGATTTACATCGGAGGAGACTTAAATGGACATGTGGGAAGATCAAATGAGGGATTTGAAAGAGTGCATGGAGGTTGGGGCTTTGGAAACCGTAATAATGAGGGTGAGGCCTTGTTACAAACTGCTTCCGCCTTTGACCTGGCTATAACAAATACGTGGTTTAAAAAACGAGACCAGCATCTTATAACGTACAAGAGTGGCCACCACACGACGCAAATCGATTTTATTCTTATAAAAAGGAAAAAAATGAGTTGTGTCAAAGACTGTAAAGTGCTGCCAGGTGAGGACTTAGTTTCGCAGCATCGACTGCTTTTACTGGAAATTAAAGTCACGGTCCAGATTAACAAGAAAAATAAACCTACCCCTCCGAAAATAAAGTGGCACATGTTAGAAAAGATTGAATGTTCATGCGAATTCAGGAAACAAGTGGTAGATAAAATGTTAGAAATGAAGGACATGGAAGATAAAACGGTGAATGAGTGTTGGAATGAAATGGCCGGGCACATAAGGTACGTAGCAAAAACTGTTTGTGGTGAATCAAAAGGGAAATGCATGATAAAGGAAAGGAAACATGGTGGTGGAATGAGGAAGTACAGAAAGAAGGCTTTGAGTGACAAGAAAAGAGCATTTAAAGACTGGCAGAACGTAAAGTGTGGACAGGAGAGAGTACAAGAACAAATGAGAATGGTATACATAGATTGCAAAAAGAGAGCAAAACGCGCAGTAGCTATTGCTAGAGCTGAGGTGCAGGATAAATTGTATGAATCCTTGGATAGTCCGGGTGGCCAGAAACAGCTCTATCGAATAGCAAAAGCGAGAGAGAAGAATGCAAGAGACTTATCGCACGTGAAATGTATAAAAGACTGGAAGGCCTCTGACAAATGACGATGAAATAAAAGAACGTTGGAAGATGTACTTTGAAAGATTAATGAATGAAGAGAATGTTTTGGTTGGAGATTTAGAGGACACACAGCTGAATGTAGGATTGGTGAGAGAAGTTAGTGTAAGAAGTAAGGATGTCAGTGCGAAGTATGAAAAATGGAAAAGCGGTTGGATCTGACGGAATACCAGTTGAAGTATGGAAGTTATTAGGTGCGGATGGGTGGGTGTGGCTTACCTTATTCTTCTCTAAGTTGTTGCATGATGAGACGAGATGAATGGGTGTAACAGTTTACTGGTACCCATCTTTAAAAATAAGGGTGATGCACAAGAATGCAATAACTATAGAGGAATAAAGCTTATGTCACATACCATGAAAGTTTGGGAAAAAATAATTGAAAGAAGGATACGACAAGAGAGTGAAATAACCCAGAACCAGTTTGGATTTATGCCTGGTCGAGGAACAACGGATGCCATTTTTACACTTCGCATATTATGCGAAAAATACAGACGGGTGCACAAAAACCTGCACATGGTGTTCGTTGACCTCGAGAAGGCATACGATCGTGTTCCTCGTGAGGTTTTGTGATGGGCCTTGAAAGAAAAATGCGTGCCTGGGAAGTATGTAGAGTTAATTCGTGCAATGTATCGAACATCTCACACACGGGTACGGTCAGCTGCCGGGACTAGTGACGAGTTCGGTGTGGCTGTTGGCTTACACCAAGGGTCGGCTCTAAGTCCTTACCTCTTCCTACTTGTAATGGACGCGTTGACGTCGGATATACAGGAAGAGGCACCCTGGTGTTTGCTGTTTGCCGATGACATTGTTCTCGTCGGTGAAGATGGAGCCGAGGTCCAGAACAGACTGGTGAAATGGCTACAGAGACTGCAGAATGTGGGGTTAAAAATCAGCAGAACCAAAACAGAGTACTTGTTCTGTGATTTTGGCGGTCTCTCCAGCTCTGTAGCCTTGTCCCTTGATGGGGTTCCATTACCGATCTGTTCCGACTTTAAGTACCTCGGTTCACTGATTCAGGAAGATGGCGAGATAGACCGGGATGTAAAGCATAGAATTAACTCAGGATGGATGAAATGGCGGCAGGTCACGGGAACAACATGCGACCCCCGAATGCCTCTTAAGTTAAAAGGCAAAATTTATAAGACAATTATACGACCTGTCGTCATGTATGGATCGGAGTGTTTGGCCATCAAAGGGATGTATGAAAGACGACTTCATGCTAGTGAAATGAGAATGCTGAGATGGATGTGTGGAGTAACAAGAATGGACAAGATTAGGAATGAATATATAAGAGGAAGTTTGAAAGTTGCGCCAGTGATAGATAAAATGAGAGGAAATCGCCTTACCTGGTATGGGCACGTAATGCGGAAAAATGAATGTTACGTGGGGAAAAAGGTATTGAATTTGAATGTGGATGGATGTGTTGGGAGAGGACGACCAAAGAATAGATGGATAGATTGTGTAAAAGATGATATGTTCAGGAAGGATGTGAGTGTTGAAATGACGGCTGATAGGGATGAATGGAGGAAGAAAACATACTGCGCCGACCCCAAATGATGGGATAAGGGCAAGCGAATGATGAGTGTCCCCACCGGGAATCGAACCCGGAACCTCCGTAATGGGTCTCATTGTTTGCAGCCAGGTAGCCCCTTAAGACGTAGAACAATCGTTGATAGTAGCATGGAAATTCTGGCAACACTGTTAATTAAGCTGGTTCTCTATAAGGCCATTAAATTATTGCAACCACCATTTTTCTTTCAGTGCATGCTAATCCAGTGCAATGAAATCCCAGCGTCGCCAACGGAAAAAGAAGAAGTAGAACTACTGCTCACACTGTGCGGCCTTGTGCGGAAAGAGCCAGGTCTTGCCAACATATTCACCACGCCTTTCGTAGAAGACAAAGCCACTCTGCTCACCATACCGGAAGACATTCAGAAGCTAATACCTATTAGGAAAAGTAAATTTAAAACTCCGAAAAAGAATCAGCTGTTCGAAGTGGAGTTGCCTGAGAACCCGTTGAGGAATGTATCGATTGTTCGTACGGGCTCGAGGGACGACAATGGCACTGCGTCGAGTAGCTCGGTGCCCGAAGAAAACGCTTCATGCAAAAGCCAGAAGACTGTTTATGACGACAACGATAAGTTCCTGCTGATCGATTTGCTACTTTCATACCTGAATAGTGCTGTAAGTTGATATTGATTTATTAATGGTTTAACTGAACGTTTTAGGACTTTCTAGTCAAAATGAAGTTAAAACAAATCTAATGTCGTTTAAGCTGCGAAACCTGCCAAAGAAGTGAACATAACATACATCTAAAACTACAATCGTAAACTATTATCTTTTTTCAGACAGTCGGGTAATAATTTTAATAGTTCATTAATTACGCGAGGCACTCAGGTGTTCTTCAGGGGGAGGTTGAGTTGAGTGGGGTTCCCTGCGAATAAAACGTATTTTTTTCCTGCAAAAACAGAGTTTGGGTTAAATTAAATAAAACATATTCAATGTACAATAATTATCGTTCTTTTACGAATGCCGCAAAATAGCACGCACAGTAGCCCGCCGTTTGTTTACGAGCCACTTTATTTTTTTTATTTTACAATAAATCCAAATAATTTAGACTAGAAACGCACATTTTTTAGAATATCACGTGAGATTGGGGAATGGGGAAGGGGGTTGAGTCAAATATCACGACATCTCACCATTCGGAAAATCGCCAAAACGCCTCACGTAATTAATGGACGCCCCTTATAAACTAGTGGCTCTGTGAGCTGTAGACCTTGCGATTGCGAGTCTGTATGTCTCTTTATATTTATTTTTATTTTTTCTCCACAAAGATCCCCGACCCCTTGAAATTTATTTAAGATTTATTTTATTTTTATTTAGTTTAGTTTATTTTATTTTAATTGATTGAGAAATGTGACCTGTAGAGGAAAACAGATTCAGCGGTAGACCTTGTAAGCTGGCAACCCCCATAACTCCGTAATTTTTTTAAATTTCCAGAAACTGACTCGACAAAAAATTTTTATTAATTATCGAACCTGCTCACAAAATTTCACGAGAATCGGTTCAGAAACGCGACCTGTAGAGTGGAACAAACAGACAGATGGATGGACAGACAGATAGACATACAAAAGCAATTTTGGCCAAGCTGAAACAGAGACGCTTCGTTCATTCGGTCACTAATAATAAATTGTAAAAAAATAAATAAAAAAACTAGTCGCTTCCACAGGACAACCAAGTGGTTCTTCGCGCGTGCGAGGGCATAATGATCGTGTCGTCTCTGCCGGAAGACGATATCGCGAACCTGGTTACGTCATGCAGTCCGGCCTGCGAGACCATCATCGATAAGCTCGCAGCCAAATACAAGAGTGTGCCGGCCAACGTCGACCCAAGCGACGTCGACCACCTCAACATCACTTGGGCGTGAGTACCGTCGCATCACTTCATCATCAACAACTCATATACGTCCCCACCGAGGGGCTCGAGCCTACCCTGAATTAGGGTGATTAGGCCTTAGTAGACTACGCTGGCCCGGTGCGGGTTGGTCGACTTTACACACAACCTTTGAATTTCTTCGCAACAATGTGCAAGTTTCATCACGATGTTTTCCTTCACCGGAAGAGCGTCGAATGAACGTACATATGAATTTGAAATTAGAAATCACTTTGGTACGTGGTGAGGATTGAACATTTCCGCCAAGGTACATAAATGCTTTTATCTTATGAATACTTTTAACAATATTATTTGCAGAACACTACATCAACACATTTTTTTTGTAACCTGGATTACACACAGGATACTTTTTACGGGAAAAGGTCTTATTCCCACAGAGAAATCTTATAAAATGCGAGCGTAGCCGCGGTTGGACCGCCAGTTGGATATAAAATATAGATTTAAGTCACAACTTTAAAGTTTCGAGCATGTCTAAGAAATGGATCAATCACTCACCTGCGTACCCTCGGCGAAGTCCTCGAAGACCAGGGCCCTGGTGTGCTGATGATGGATTTTGAATGTTTCGGTCGCTGTGTTCGTAGTTATCGTAAGCTCGTGCAGTTTTTAAATCGATTTCGGGTATTTATTTGATTTTTTAGTGTATATTTTGCAAGCGCAAAGCGTCGCGCACCGTCCGCGGTAGTAGTTATATTTATATTTTTTTAAGGTGGGGTAATCTTCCAGATTCGAAAAGGCTGCGTTCCATTACACGCAGAATGCATTAGGATATTGTGAACTGATCCATTCTCAAAAATAATAAAAGAGAATTTGAAGTAGATAATATTGCTTTGTGCTAATTATATCAACTAAAACCTAATTATATTAAAAATACGGAACAGAGCATTAAAAAAATAGATGGCGCTTAAATACTTGCGGCGCTTATACTTGTCTACCTCAGAGGAATAAAAGACCATCGCTTCGCAGGAAACGCGCGTCAGAAATCTGTGTTGTCTACTTTAAAAATACTAGTTTCTAATTTTGAAATTGATTCATACTTTACGTTTTATTACATTTTTGTGACAGAACAACAATAACTTTTGTTGGTTAGCTTACTTAAGATTGTCTTGTAACAGAAAACAAAATTGGGACATTTCAAGCTGAAATTATATAAAATTAAAACTCACTATTTCAACCAGTTTAAAATGGTAATAGTTGGAAGTGTAATTTTTAAATTTTATTTATTTTGTGGTATCATGTCTGCGCCAGTAAACAATAAAATTTTATTGCTCGTAACGTCGTATGGAGCGATAAAAAATAAATAATATGCTAATTTGTTTTTTTCTTATTTGGTCGAGAATGCCTCAGTATGTTATTTATCAGTATTCCGCGCGTGGGAACTCCAGTTTTCTTCCTTTCGGCAAGGAATTTCCAAAAATCCCTTCTTAGTGCTTCCTTACATCCTAAGAACAACCACAGGTAAACGTCGTGGACCACATGACAGGTAAAGGTTTAATTTTGGGACTTTCAAAGAAAAGAAAGTTTTTTTAATAACAATAAACTTCCTAAAAAAAGTAGAGAGGGAATCCCTAAAAATGCCTATTGATCTTTTTTAAAAAAAGGAAGGGAAGAACGGATGGTCCAAAGGGACCCCGCCGAGACCGTATGCTTGTATGTGTTAAACTGTTGGGTGTGTAATGTATTAGTAAATGTGGAACTGAAGAGGAATCCGCGGAGTTTCCAATAGAGTTATTTCCAAAATAAATGCCCAAAAAATAAAATAGGGCCAGCTACCGTCATTCGGGGTAACTTTGATTGACGAGGGTAACTTTGACAGTCAAATCTCAAAATATTCTGTTACTTTTTACGTAGGCAACATTTACTGCATCATATTAAATTTATACAATTCGTGCACTTTACAAACTTGGTAAACGAACTTGGTTACATAGCATGAGAGTGTGAAAACCAACCGGAGAACACAGATTAATTTAACTCTCTTGTCTTTCTTACCTTTCTTTGTAAAAGTTAGCTAAAAAAATATAGTGCTGACCTGTCAAAGTTACCCCGACGGTACGTAAAAAGATAAAATTTGGAGGAGGAACTGTAAATTTTGAAGCAAGATTAGGATTACCTTAATAAAATCGATAATATAGAAAAAACTGACAAAGGACACGGTACAAACGGAATAGAAGGTCGAAATAGGGGGAGAAGAGCTGGTCCGCTCGTCGCCGCTTGTGTACAACTTATCTGGAGACAGGAACTTGGTGCGACTTCAGTCGTCCAGCGGTATGTCGGCAAACTGAAGATCCACAACTCCGTACACGATGTCCTTGATCCTTAACTAAGATAATGAAGGGTCCAGCTGCAGTCCGGGCTACCGCCCCAAACCGGAAAAAACTGTAAGAAGAAAGGGAAACTAAGAAATTGCTATCCTTCAGAAGGGGCAAGAGCTGTAGGGGAAACATAATATGTTTATCGATATTATCGATAATGGGATGGTAGAAGAAAATAAGTACAATACTTACCTGGAAGGGTTCAGAGACCTCAAAGGCAGAAAACACGTACGGTAACACAGGACAGCATGCATCCGATGCTGTATAACTCGCACACAAGAACGCGCGCCGTTGAAGATACTTGAAGACACTCAGGAAAATAAAAATCTGGGCTGTGATCTCGGCACAAAAAGAAAACTGAGTTTTAGACCAAAGATGGACTGTCGCAAGGAAAAAGTCAACAAGCAATGAATTAAAAATTGAAAGACTTGCGAATTGTCAAAAATAAAAATTTTAATTTTAAAAGAAACCTAGAAAATATTATCTAAACAAAATTTGTTTAAATGCACGCAGTAATGCTGCACAACCAACTGTCCAAATTTCAAGTTTCTAGAAGCCAGTCAGTCGGTTTCTGTCAGTGAACATAATGTGGCTAATTGTGTTCTAGATACGTGGCACAAGATTTCGGGGACAAGTTCTGCAATAAGTTCCATGGATATAGGGAGCTGACTAGTTTCTTCTCTTGGCTAGACTACTGTGATACACTTATGAAGGTAAGCGTCATAAATTGCCCGTCACGTCTCCTTTTTCTTCTTATCGTGGAGTTAGGGCCACCTAGGGTGAGTAGCCATACTCACCTCACATGGGTGAGAATATTTCTTACCCATGGGCGAGTCCACCTGTCAGATTTAATAGCGGTAATATCAATCAGGATTTAGATGAGGCAACTTCAAATATTTGCGGTGGTCAAGGGTACTCAGAACTACTAACGGGACTCGAGCCTACCTTGAATTAGGGTGATTAGGCCTTAGTCGACCACGCTGGCCCAGTGCGGGTTGCTCGACTTCACACACAACCTTTGAATTTCTTCGCAGGAGTGTGCAGGTTTCATCACGATGTAATCCTCGAAGGTTTTCCTTCACCGTAGGAGCTTCGAATAAACGTGCATATGAATTTGAAATTCGAAAACACATTGGTAGTAGGGGATTGAACCCGCGTCTCCCGGAAGGGAGGCAGTGGCCCTAGCCACTAGACCACCGACGTTCTTTAATAATAATAATAAACGTATTCTTCTTCTTTGCGTATATTTATTGAACCCGACACAACGTGGACAAACCCAAAAACAAAATGTATCCCTCAAGTTTGTTGTTTGTTTGTAGGAATGCCATTCGACGATAGCGACGCATCTTTCGCGCACTTTCCGCCAGAACTTCTTAGAAGGCGTTGCGGAAAGCGGCTTGTGCGACCTGCACCACGCGGTCGTGGTCACCGCCGTGCTGGGCAAATGCCTCAAGGTCATCGACTCCTTCGACCTCATCAACGGTGAGTCAAGTACCGCAAAATGGGGCGAATAGAGTCTAAATTCAATTTGTGCTACCTATAATAATTGAGTCTTGATCGTGTCTATTAAATTACATGAAAAAAGAGTCGTAAATATATAAAATTATATATTAAGCGCGACCGAGACAAATAGGCACGACTATGGGGTGAAAATGGATGATTCATCTCAAAAACACTAATGTTTAGTGTCTTTGAGATGAATTCATAGTAGATTACGATACGAGGATCGTAGGTGGCAAATTACAAACGAGCTGACTTTTGTAAGCTTTATAATGTCACGAGTAAAACCTAAGATCCGTGTGTTGGTTTAACGTTTTCCAATACACTTGTGAGAAAACTGATAATTAAATGGTTTAAAAAGGTACTAAAAAATTTATCATGTAAATGTTGTAAGAAATAATCTTTTCAATACATCTTGCTCGAAAATTGAACTTACGAAGGCAGTAAACTGTGCGGTAAATTCGTTTTACCGCACTCGTGCGATTTTAATAAAAAAAAAAAATCCTACGGTCTTCATAATTATTATTCAGCCAGGATCATTTTGACAATAAAAAGTATTTAAATCGATTCATACAAAGAGTAAAGTATTTTATATTTTTTAATTTCATCAATTTGTATCAAAAATATTATCAGCCAGTAATATTTTAGTAATAATAAAATTATCTCGATTTCACAAAGATTCAATTCGTAGAGGCTGAATGTTCACCAGAGCCTTTTCTCCGTAAATTATGCTTATAAAAAAGAAACATACTATCGTTTTGTAGTTTGCACCAAGTTTGTAAAATTTTCATTTAATTTTATTTTATGAGTAATTAAGTGTTGATATTTAATGATAAATGTGAATAGTAAGGACACTCAAACTGTGCGCGACATAATAAAGGTTAGTTTTTACAACTTCTACATGATCATCATAGGTTTTGTAGGGTACTATGTACCTTTCTTAACCATTTCAATTTAATTATTTACCATCAGTTTTCTCACAAGTGTATTGAAATATGTCGTACAACACACGGATCTTACGTTTTATAACAAACTCGTGACATTATAAACCCTCGCCTGCGGCTCTGGCTTACAAAAGTCAGCTCGTTTGTAATTTGCCACCTACGATCCTTGTATCGTAATGTACTATTATAATATCGCGCGCAGTTTTAGTTGTTATTTTATTCACAATTTATAATTTTAATATCAACATTTGATACATTTTGATTGATAAAGTTTCGAGTGCGTGTTACTAACTGTTAGGTTCCCTCATGTCATGAGAAGACATTACTGACTGCATCATCAGGTGATTTTTATTATTTTAGTGTATTGTCATCGGAACTGAACAAGTATGCAAAATTTCAAGTCGTATGTTGTACGGAACACTGAAATCCGAAACCGTACCAAGATAGAGGACGTAGGTAAACGAATCACTAAACCCCCACTTAGGGCGTGGGCGGGCACATAGCGCGGGGGGATGACGGAAGGTGGACCAAAGCAGTGACAGAGTGGCGGCCCAGACTTGGAAATCGCTCGGTAGGCAGACCACCAGCCCGATGGTCAGATGACATAGTGACAGTGGAAGGGAAGTACTGGATGAGAACTGCACAGGACCGTGAAAAATGGCGCAATAAAGAAGAGGCCTATACTCAGCAGTGGGTGGATGTGGGCTAGATAGATAGATGTTGAGAGGAAGTATAGGTAGTTCAAAATTCATTTACAAGATTTAACCCGAACCATACACACATACTTACATTCATCAACTTGCGTTATAAATGAACGTTCTGGGCCGAGGTCCGTGCCCGTCTGAAGGCGCCCCCAGATACGTTGTAAAAAAAATGCATTATACATACATTGCAAGCTCAACAATTACAACTAGATATCGGGTCGGAGCAAAAAACCGTCTCGGTAAATAACGCTTAGTACGGTTGAAACAAAGAAAACGAATGGTTGTAAATAAGAGATTATATTTTGAAGATTTCCGATTTTAGACCGAGCGAGCGAAGCGTCTCTGTTTCAGCTTGGCCAAATTTGCTTTTATATGTCCATCTGTCCATCTGTTTGTTACACTCTACAGTTCGCGTTTCTCAACCGATTCTCGTGAAATTTTGTGAGCAGGTTCGATAAATTAATCGATTTTTTTTGTCGAGCCAGTTTCTGGAAATTTAAAAAAATACGGAGTTATGAGGGTTGCCAGCTTACAAAGTCTACCGCTGAGGCTGTTTTCCTCTACAGGTCACATTTCTTAACCAATAAAATAAAATATATTATAAAATAAAATAAAAAATAAAAAAATAAAATATCAAGGGGTCGGGGATGTTTGTGGAGATAAAATAAAAATAAATATGAAAAGATATACAGACTCGCGAGGTCTACAGCTCACAGAGCCACTAGTATTACTTGGTATTAGAGTTGTTATTAGGTTGAACTTAAAACTGTTTTAAAACTCGGTTGGTTAATAAATAGGTATATTGAAGCAGACAGCATTTAGCTTTGATTTTATGCGAGCCGTTATCTAGTTGTAATAGGGGATCAGACTACTTTTTTAAAATTTTATAAATCCAAACTTTTTAGTCTCTGCTATCGAACACTAAAATAATTTTTGCTCTACCTTTAAAATTTACTGAGTTATTAAGGTTTGAAATTCAAGATTAGACAGAGAGGCACATAGCCACTTGTGGCGTCATTTGTTAGTAACGCCATATAATCTCCATACAAAAAAATATTTTTGAAAGAGACAGACATATTGAAACTATAAAATCACTGTTAATTCGTTTTTCAACCGATTCTGTTTTCTACTAATCTATATTTTAAAAATAATTCATATAATAAGTTTAATTAAAAATCCTTTTTAAACAAGCTTTTAAAGCCGTGGAGTGGAGTATCCTTGTTAAGACAAATCCAACGCGCCCATACACGACTAGGTTGTGGTGTGTATTTAAGGAGTTCCTATGGCCACCTTCCGGCTCCATCATGAGACCCTGGACATCACGTATGACTAAAGATCTTGTTAATACAAATCCAACGAGCCCAAACACGACTAGGTTGTGTTGTGTATTAAAGGAGTTCCTATGGCCACCTTCCGTCTCCATCATCAGACCAGCTCCATGGTACCATAATATTGCATTGTCATCGCGGTTACATAAGTGTACAAAATTTCATCAAATTCCAATGGCAGCAAGTGCTTCAAATTTGAGTTGCAAGATTTCGCCCGAACATATAAACACTACCAAACATACAGTGCAAGCTAATAAAAAACTTGTAATATGGTAAATTTAGGAACAGTTCGATCACCTCTTGTTGATCTAAGATAGCAAGTTAGCGTACAAACAAGCAAGCAAACATTAAGCGTGTGTCGTTTTGGGGCAGAGTTCTCCAACTGGCTGGTGGGCGAGGGCGAGTCGTCGTCGGCGTCCGAGTGGCCGCTGCTGCACACGCTGCTTACCAACTGCTTGACCGACGACCACGAGCTCACGCTTGAGACGCTGCGGTTCTTCGAAGTAAGCTACATCCTACTCGTCTCATCATCATCATCATCATGTGGGTTGTAAGGTCGGCAACCGACGACCTCACAAACCCTGGCGTCAGTGAGCCGCCAAAGGTCACCGACTTGGCTCGTGTAACGACTAGATAGTAGCCGGGACCAACGGCTTAACATGCCTTCCGAAGCACGGAATCATTTGTTTTCGGACAATCAGGTGATTCAGCCTATACATATAGTAAAATTGTAACTTGTCGATGTCTAAAAACACGAAGATAATTTATTTGAGAAAAAAATAAGGGCAATAAAAGCCAAAACAATTATTTTTAGAATTTTTGTCTGTCTGTCTGTCTGTCTGTTTGGTCGGGCGTCACACATAAACCGGAATCGAATGCGGTTTGCTGGAAATCTAATAGTGGCGTATGTTTCATCTTGATACGTCGTCGCCCAGAAGCCAAGCTATCTTCATTTTTGTACTAAAAATAAACATCTCGAAGGTAAAACTTTGATCACGCAAGCGAAGTTGCAGGCAGAGCGATAGTTATGAATGTTAATAAAAAATGCCAGACCCAGCGATCCTCACCAGGTCGTCGGTCCATCTCGTAAGTGGCCGTCTCACACTGCCCTTGCCAGTACGTGGTCTCCATTCAAGGCCTTTCTTGCCCCATCGGCCATCCGATCATCCCGGGTTGTGAAGTTTCTTAAAACCGACCAAGTGCGAGTCAGTCAGGCTTAAAAATAAGGTCCCGTTTTCACCCTTAAGGTAACGAAACACGATGAAATTTGACTCAGTAAATGAGATGACTTGGCCCTTTTTTGCGCTTCTGGACCACCTGGCATTACTTTTCCCCCAATTAAAACGCCTGGCAATGTTATATTCGAATTAAATATATAATTAGCTATTATATCACACCAAACTCAGAGCTCTATAAATTGCACACCTTCAATAGATTTTACAACCTCTTTGTTGCCCATCCACTCTCACACCCACCGCTGAAAAGCTGCCAGGCGCTCGAATTAATGAATAATGATAGTATGGCATACTAATTAGAGGGATTTCGTTGCTCTATAAATTGTATACCTATTTCCGTAGGCTCTCCGCCTATTGGCAATGAAGCCGTGAAGCCAAGTTGTAAAATAAAAATCACTTAGTTTCGTAAGCAATACCTACAATATCAAACAAACATTGCTTAACCAACTTTGGAAACAAGAAAAAGTCGTAAATAACTCTTTAACATGGATTATCTCGAAAACCTTGCGCGGTAGGACATTGAGTCATATATCATTTTGTTTGTCTATAGATCCTCTATCGATATATACAGGTTTTAATATGCGCCGTTTTTTCAGTAAAAGTCCTAAATTCCCGCAAAATTGTGGTTATCACTATTCCAAAATGTTCAAACCCCTTTGCCGATGAAATTGATAGTATTGCTTAGCCTTAACGGATCGGATACCGGTAACACACTGTATATTTATCTATTTATGTAATGTACATGTCGTGGCCATATCGTAGAATTGACCATTTAGCTGCCCACATCATGAAATGTATTTCATGATGTGGGCAGCTAAATTTGACCAGATCATTAAATCGTGAACGTTTCACGATTTTGTCGTCCACGATTGGCCATATCGTGAAAATAGGGCGTTCATGAAATATTTAATAAGAATCTAAATTATGTTTGGTACTTATTGTTCTCTAAGTCCGACAGACATTTTCAGAGTACTTTTTCATCATAAACTCTTTTTTCTTCCTCATTTTAATAACGAATTATTCACTTTTTCACCGCAAGAAACAACGCGACCGCCATGTTGGTACATAAACAAAGCGCTTCCAGCACCTCTATCGGCAATTAATGTAATAATTTTACGATATGACCAAATAATCTTGACCATTTCATGATGTAGCTGCGTTTTTAGTTGAACATATCGACAAACGATTTATTATCATTGATCTAGCCAAGACACATCATGATGTGGCCAATGGACAGTGAAAATTTCTGATGATTGAAAATTTCATAATGTGTAAATTGTAAATTTGTTGTACGACTTACACACCAGATGAAAAAATGTATGATTTCTACAGACGATAATAGAGAAAGGGACAGAGCACAGTATTTATCGGCTTGTTCTGTCACGCATCGTGTCTCGCGGCTACTTCAGCGTTCAACAGCCGGAAGACGACGAGCGAGACAGACTGAACGACGTGTCACTCGGGAGGGAAAGAGAGAGGAATAGGTAAGCGGGAATGCAGGTCTACCAACTTATCTGTGAAATGAGGAGTGGCGATAATAGTAGTACAAAACTGTATTTCAACCAATAGTGATAGTTATGAAGGTTGACATTGCCATAGTGTTGACTGTAATTCCAATTTTGGCCATTTCATACTTTGGAGGTCGTACCAATGTGTTTTCAAATTTCGAATTCATATGTATGTTTATTCTACGCTCTAAATTATTAAACGCTTTTAATTCAAAGGTTGTGTGTGAAGTCGACCAACCCGCACTGGGCCAGCGTGGTCGACTAAGGCCTGATCGCCTTAATCCAGGGTAGGCTCGAGCCCCTCGGTGGGGACGAATATGAGCTGTTGAAGATGATGTAACGTAAGGATTTTAAATGCAGTCAATGGTAGCGATTCGCACAGTCGGACTCTAATTGTTAATGTCCGTCCTTTTCACTTTTTAAAGATTAAAAGGCACAGGAGATGGCCATCTATAATATTAGAGCTATTAAACAACGAATTTGAACCTTATGGACGCGTCGATTCTTAAAAATATCTTAATCTGACAGTTATGCCCTTGCTAATTTCAACATTTTGGGATTTACAGTTCAAAATTAAATTTATATTTGGGATTTAAAGTTCAACATTTTGGTAATTCAACATTATAGAATTCAACATTTTGCAAATTCAACATTATGGTCCGGAACGTGATAAAATGATATTATAAACGAATGTAATGTAATAACATTACATTCGTTTATAATATCATTCGTTCATCTGAATTCATCATCTCTCTTTCATTGGTGATAAAAAAGAAAATGATTGTGTGAACCAACCACAGTATTATTATAACTTGTCTCTTGTTGCTTGCAGAGAGGCGATGAAGCAGCTTCAGCACGAAGATCACGTGAACGAGCAGATCACAGACATCCTCTCGCACGAGGGTCTGGACCTCAAAGAGCACGGCGATAATGTCGACAATTTACACAAAATTATCAACAGGTATGTATAAGATATAATAGATCTTCGAACACTTGTGTTTGTTCCGCACTTTTACATTGAGAAAACCTCGAATTTTGTTGCGTCTTGAAAGTATTTTAGTTAAACAAAGGGTTCAAAAGTTACTTGTAAAATACAACAACAACAAACGCACAGTCTGAAGCAGCGATCACACCTTTTTAGATTTTGTCACTAGTTCGAATTACATTAGGTCGCACTTGTGACGTCAAAATATTTCGCGCTGTAATATAACTGAACGTCGGTTTTATCAATATTAAAGTGCGTAGTATATACCTATACAGAGTGTAAGGGTGGTCTTCCTAAAGCAGTTTATAATTTTTAACCTTATTCTATTTTTACCCGACTGCTTTAGAAGGAGGGTTATGTTTTTCGAGTGTATGTATGTATGTATGTATATTTCTTCGGCACGCTCTACAGCCTAAACGGCTTGATGGATTTTAGCTAAAGAGGTATCGTTAGATTCGTCTTACTGGTGAGAGTGACACTGGGTACATAAAATTTATAAAAAAAACCAAGATGGCCTATTTTTGGCACCAAAAGTTTTAAATTTTTCATGCAGTCGGGTTTTTTGTTTTTTTTTTAATAATAGTGGTTATTTACTGATTTTATTTTATCACCTCATTTAATTATTATTTTTCTGTGCAGACTTTTTTATTAATAATAATTATGGCGGCTGGTAGCTTATTGTGCGCAAGCGTCGAAATGATAATTCGAGTATATTTATAAGGTGCTTTTATCCATTTTATCCTACGCAATGTATAGGCGTAGGATAAAATAAAAGTAACCGATTTAATTTGTGCCGATTTTCCTAACATGATACACGGTATCAGTTTTCAGAAAGCCTTCTCTACCTTTTATATGTTTGTTTGTATAATATCGTTCACAACAGCTTTGCTTTCCTCATAGATTTATTTTGCTGTTTATCTTGTAAAAATGTCATTTAAAAATCTGGCGATAAATAGTGTAGTTGAAAACAACTGGTCGCATAACATTAACACAGACTCGAATTGTCTTTTTGATTTTGCACTAACTAAAATATAGCCTTTGAAACAAAATAACCAAATGTCTTATTTGATAAACAAACCACTCACCTCGACAAAATCTCAAGTTTACGGGCTAATCACACTATGGAACTAGCCCAAAATATTAATACACCTGAAACAAACACTTATCAAGCATTCACTCACAAATTCTGTTAGAATTAGTCATCGAAAACTTAAGTTTTTCGCAAAATTATCAATAAATCGCTCTAACCTCAAACCATATTTTGATCTGGTATCTCTACATTATCTTTGGATTTTAGAGATGAGGTATATCACGCACTCATACACAATTCAATTATTTAATCGGAATAGACTGGTTGAATCTTTCAAAATATAAGTAGACAGAGAAAAATAGATTAGACAAATAAGTGGTCAGATGTGACGTCTCTATCCATTGCAATTAAAAAATGTATGTTAAATGTTATAATGAATGAATCACGGGCGCGTTCCGATACGCGCTTAAGTGACTTTCGAATCAAACTGTCAGCGCCATCAGCGATCAGATTGTATGGGTTTCGCCTGTAAAATCGATTTCAGCGCGTCTCGGAACGCAGGGCACATCGATTCTTTTATTTGCGCGACCCCTTATATCAGGGCTGCCAGGTGAAAAGAAATTTTAAATAATATAATCGTCTTTTTATTACCATTATATTTTTATTAATTTACCTAGTTTATATTCATTTATACTCACTCATATTTATTTTTAGGTCATTCATAGGTCAATCAACCAATCGTTCAATCTGTGTTGCCATTGCTACAGCAATTGACGTGTTTTACGGAAATCAGACATAAATATTTTTTTTATTTTTTTTATTTGCCATGGCAGCAATTTTCCCCACCAAAAACGGCAGTAAAAAAATTGTCGCTGGCAACACTGCGTTCGTTCAGTGGCCAAATGGTCATTCTTTTCTTACGCTTCGATTCGGATGTCGTGTATTACGGGTTCTTTCTCGCATGTGAAACTATTACTACAACTTGGCTTCGGATTTTTGGTTTTGAGTTTACTTTGTGATTTGGACGGTTTTGTTCTTATTGGTACTGACGACTTATTTGCTACGCCCGGCCCCACTGACTCCGATTTTGCGAACGTTTTGGATATTAGAGGTAAGATTTTTAATTAATTTAACAAAATTTAATTTAGCAATTTAGAAAAAATGCTTCCTGGAAATAAAAAAAGCGTGGCGTGGGAATTTTTTAATAAAAATAACGACGCCAAAGTAGTGTGCAAACTATGTTCTTGTAATTACAAGACAAGTATGTGGGCAACATAACAACAATCATAATTTGGTATCTTGTTTAAAGCTGATCTGATGATGGAATTGCGTTGCGAATATGCGCAGTGTGATTGGCTCATTATTTCGTCGAGTCGACTCGGCGTAGATATTTTGTCTCAACTCGATAGAAATCGAATAACGTGCGCGCGCACTTCTAGCAACCCTGCGTTCCGAGACGCGCTGAAATCGATTTAAGCACCCGTAATCGCGCTCCGAATTACTGTCAGTTGTCAAAACTCATACTTTTTTTGCTTTTGTGATCGCTGACAGTGCTGAAAGTCTGATTCGGAATGCGCCCCAAGTCGCACTCACGCGCCGCGCTGCCGCCCGCCTCGAGTCGAGTCAACTCGAGTTGGCTACCATTTCAACTCGACCTACTCTAGACAAAGCGAGTTAACCCATCACTACAATAAATACGTCAATGATGACAAATTAAAGTAAGAGATATACGAAGTAGGATATTACGAAATGCTTGTAATCACCAATTACAATTAATCACCAATTCAATTACATTCAATTAAATCAATGAAATCTATTATTTGGAAGCACTTATTTTGTGTCTATGGTCACCTTATCGCCATGTTTGTTTACCAAATAAGACACCCAAGGTGATACTAACTTTAAACCATGTTGTCTCATAATAATAATACAAACTTACTTAGATCAAATATAGTGGTAGATACACGAACGCCGCTCGAAAAACGGCACAATCAAAACAAGGCATAAACTAAGCGTATGCCTTGTTTTAATCTCAGTCGCTAATCGACAGCGCCGATGGTGTAATGTTACGATGCGTAAATGTGCACTGAAAATGTGCAAAAACTATACATTAAAAGTGCAAAAAAAAAAGATGCGAGTGTCGTATTTTCAGTTAGTATGGTTTTGTAATTACGATATTGTAAGTATTTTTTGCTTTTCTTGGCATTTAATTATATTTTTTGTTATAATTATCATCATCTGCCTAGCGCGCGTCTATCCCTTTCACTCTTGCAGACGCCACTCTCGAGCGCAGAGATAAGGTATGCGCAGCTCCAAAATAACGTAACGCGCATCTTATTTGGCGATTTTGTACTTTGTTGCAATGATCTAAAGTTCGTATTAAAATAAATGTAATTTTTTAATGTGTTTTTTAATTTCTGAAAATCATACTTGTTGCATATCGTTAGTAGAAAAAGATGATAAGTAAAAAACCTAGAACGCTATGTTAAACGTCAAACGTTGTTTAAGTATTAAGGTCTATATTCAAGTTTGGGTACACAACTTAACGGCTGTTTTGCACATAACTAAAGCGGTATAATATCTGTATAAACATGTATAAAGTACAGTTGACGCGGTGCCACGATTTACGTTAGATTTTGTATGAGACCGTGTATCTACCACTATATTTGATCTAAGCATACTTAGATAATTTTATTTACATTTTTTAATATTAACACATCATTAATCACTTTCTAGGCGACTAGAGCAACTCAAAACGCGCATAGAGGAAATAATGGCGGAGGATAACTTGCTAAAACCCACTGAAAACGAGCAATAAAACTTTACAATTATTAGCATTAATTTATTAATAAATTAATTCATTAAGCGGCGCATACACAACAATATCAAAAACTAAAGGAATTGCCTTATAATTACGATAAATTTATTGTTTAGATGTCATCGCTATGATGATCCAAAAATATTAAGGATAAATTGTAAAATGTGCTCTGAATAGCTTGCACTACCCGCCCCGCGTACAGCAAAGGAAATCTATGTAATAAGTTCGATTCATAAGTACACCGAGATGTTGTAAGGGCTATTATATACCTCACAACGACATCAGTGGCGACGCATCCAGTCACGCTACCAACTAAATATATATGTCATCGTGTGACTATGAACATTGTTAGTTTATAATCTGAATCGTGATATTATAAACTGCAGAAAAATTGTGAACTGCCACTAACCATCTACAATTTAACCAATAGGTTTAAATAATAATTTATCGATAGTTTATAATCTATCAATTTCAAATTGTCCCTGATTGGTCAGTTTTGGCTGTGAATAAATAAAAACAAAACTATGGATACAGAACGAGCTACTGCCTAAATCAGGGACAGTTTGCAACTTTACGAGGAATAGAACCGGACAAATTCTCTGCAGGTATATTCTCAATTTGATGATTAGACAGATTCAAAACTATCGAGAAATATACTTTAATATTTATGTCACCGTATAATTGTGAACATCGTTAGTTTACAATTTAAAGTATATACCTAGGTACAGCTCTAGGGGAGAATGGCGAAATCTTGTTTTTCTATGAGCAATTCTTCCTACCTCACCTGGTATCTGCTTGATGGCACAACTAATGTGTCCTCGTGGGTCTTGGAGTCAAGACAATCTTGCCATCATGATATTTTCGTAGATTTCTGTCTTTTGTTTTATTTGCTGTCTCAGAGCTCATTTTAATAATTACAATACGTTACAGATACAAAAAATATTTAAAAAGTTGTATTTACTTACGAAATATCACACAGAGGGTTCAAATTTACTTTTAATTGGTGTAAGATATGATTATGAGATACGGATAAGTAGGCGTTAGACTAATATTTGCGTGTTAGTTTTTAATTAGATATGTATTAAAATACCACTCGTACGTACAAAATGATTCGTGGACCCGAACCATTTTTCTTTTTACGAAGAGAAATTCGATAATATTATTTACAAATTGTCCACCGTATTCACAAACACTATTTGTGACGCAGTCGATTCGGTTACATTTCCGATACAAAATAACAGTAACAAAGCAGATACAGGGATGCTAAACCTGTATCTGCTTTTGAGAGTAAAAACCGTCCGTACGTCCCCACCGAGAGGCTCGAGCCTACCCTGAATTAGGGTGATCAGGCCTTAGTCGACCACGCTGGCCCAGTGCGGGTTGGTCGACTTCACACACAACCTTTGAATTTATTCGCAGGAGTGCAGGTTTCATCACCAAGCGGGCGATCAGATCGTTTTCCTTCACCGTAAGATCGTCGAATAATGATACATTATATGAATTCGAAATTCGAAAACACATTGGTACGTGGTGTGGATCGAACCCGCGTCTCCCGGACGGGAGGCAGCGGCCCTAGCCACTAGATCATCGACACTCTCACGAGCTCGGTCACGAGCTGAAATTGTCGTCATTTTACGAACTAAGTAAGCTTCCCAAAATTTTGTGCGCCATTTAATGTCAGACGTCATGGCAGGCGTTACAGTCGATGTAAAAGATTCCTTGTAAGAAGAATTCCTTCTGTTTTTTGTGGAGTTCCTCTGTTCTCGAGCCGACTTTCTCCGAAAGGTTCTCCTCAATTACTCGCATTAGTTAGTATACTTGCTAAAATTAAAGTCTTTTTTTAATTTGGCCGAATGCTTGTGTCGCAAAATCGACAAATCAAGCGTAACTGGACATTTGCGAGAGAGCAGAAGGCTAAGATAAGAATATTTAAAAAATTACGTCATTGAAAAGTATCTTACTGTCGATAAAGCTTTTTTCGTTTCATTTCATAAAATATAAATGGTACCCAGTTCTTATTTATTAGTTTAGTTATATGAGCTCATTATTATCTTATTTATTTACCTATACGAGTATAATGCCAAATCTGGTGAAATTATGAAAGACTTTTTCAAACTAAACCATCTTATTTTGAGCAAATTATCATTTCATTTTCAATGTTACGATTCTACCCGGTTCCTATATGAATTTAACATACTTCTTTGTCTTTTTTGTTTTTTAGTCATTGAGGACATTATTGAGATTAGATACTACACTTCTACCTATAGTATAATAAAGGTAGAGAGCAGTTTTAAACCACTATTCAGCACCAACAACACCAATATTCAGGGCGAAAAAGTTATAGCTATGCAGATGTGGGTTGACAAGGAGATTACTGAAAAACTGTCTGCTCTTTTGTTTATTTTTTTAACTATTAATTATTCATCTTTCATCGCTTTGAAAGACATTTCATTGCCTGTGTCGTCTGTGTTCATAGCGGTTATTGCGTCTTATGCGCTGGTAAGGTATGTGTGCGTTATGCATGAAAAAATACCATATCTATCCTAACGCTGTAGGTAATCTTATACATTGTAGATAAATTGATTGTTAATAAGCCAATAACTTAACGTTCAATCATGAAGAAAATGCACGAAATTAGCTTAATAAGATTTGTTAAGTAATATGTGCCATAGGTAATAAGTATTGTACCCTTTTTTTACCATTCCTGCCCCTAATTTCACAAAGGCCGAAGTCGAAGAATTCGATTCGGATTAATATTTGCAGAAGATAAACGATCGATGATTTTGAGTTTGATAATCGAGTTTTTTGTCTTGTTCGGCGATTGTGAATACGGGCCCTGCCTGTTCATTATTACATGGTATATATATTGCTGCGCCAGGTATTGCATTCTCAAAATGACGTCACGCACGATCAGTGTTACCATTAATGGTCAATAACGGAGATTATTAACTAATAAAAAAACAACGCCGCGCCCGCTATATTACTTCTTTGGTATACAAAGCGAATAAGTCAGAAAAAAATCTAACAAAAAATGTTGTTTTCTAAACTATTTTAAATGTTGTTAATATTATTAGTTCAAAACGACTTTTACATAGAAGCAAAACGTATTACACTTGGGTGGGTACATAATTCTTTAACACATAGTACAGTACGGCAAAAAAGAGTAGCAAAAAAGAGGGTGCTGCGCAGAGTTAATTGGCAACACTGATGATCTTTTAGCCAATCATTGCAACTTCCTGTTTTTGACTACCAATCACTGCCAGTTTATCTTTTGGTAAAGAATTTAGTTCCATCATAATTAATACTCTTTTTGTCGCACTGTAACAAATGAGGTAGTAAGTGAGGAGTAAGGATGGGCCACTCACGTGAACTCGCTGTCTCGAGAATGCGATACCCTGGCGTAGCATAATAAATATTAGGTTAGGTACATCACGATGATTTACCCATTTTCCACCAAACGACCGCGGCGGCGGCGGTCGTTTTTAAATCTAGCACAGGACCGCTAAAATCTGTTATTTCTATATAAAAGAAAATTAAATATTTGTAGGATTTATTTGTATGTACAAGATATTTGTGATCGTTATTATTATTAAAAGTGTTTTGAGGTATGTGTGTGTTTTATTTACTCCGGCCCTTTCTCTTGCAGTTTCCTTCTGTTGCTGCCGCGTGCGATTTTGTCGGACCCGGTGGGCGCAGACTACGATCACTACATTCATGACGCTCATCGTCATTATCAGGTACAGACACAAACATGATATAATGAAACACCAAAAACACGAGGGATTATCATTATACTCGCCGAGTTTGAGTGCATTAGGTTAGAAAATGCCTTACCACCGTAAATATGCTCTAGTAATAATATATATATATAATCGATCAAGTATGCTGTATAAAATAAACTCGCTGCTAATTAGGTTACAACAAATTGATTAAAAAAAACCACTCGGTCCGATTTTGAGACAAGTTTAAAAACTTCTCTTTTTATTTGGCACTAGCTGTCCGCCCGCCTTCTCTTCGCCACTACCGAAATGCCTTAAGAGCAGGGTGTATAACCAATGCGTCCTACCCGTTTTGTCATACGGAGCCGAGACGTGGAACATGACAGTGAAGCTGGCCCACCGGCTACATGTCACTCAGCGAGCTATGGAAAGATCTATGCTTGGTATTTGGCTACGGGATAGAATCCAAAACGAAATCATCCGGCAGAGGACCAAGGTAGTAGATATCATTCAGAAGTGTATCAAGCTGAAGTGTTTGTGGGCTGGCCACGTCTGTCGCAGAACCGACGAGCGTTGGAGCAGACGGGTTCTCGAATGGAGTCCGCGTCTCGGGAAACGTAGTGTAGGACGCTCCCCTGCCAGATAGACTGTGACTGGATGATGAAAGTGGGTGGCTTTGGAGGCCTACGTCCACTGCAACAGGCTGATTGATTGATGTGAAAGTATGTGAATATTTGTTTCGCTTTCACGATTAAACTGCTGTACGGATTTGGATGAAATTTGGTTTTATCCTGGATAGACACATTGGATATTTTTTACAGGAAAAAGTCTTATTCCCACGGGAAAATCTTACACAACGCGAGCGTAGCCGCGGGCGGACCGCTAGTATAAGTATAATATTAGTGTGATTTAAGTTTCATCCTTTGCGTTGCCGCTATAGATCAGCTCCCACAGGCAGTATAACTGTATTTTAATTTTTAATGAACGAAAGAGAGAATGAATGGTATTTTGTTTTAGTTCCACGCGAGGCCGTGCCGTCTTTTCTTCAGGTATCACTAATCCAAGCACCAAACCCTATAAGAAGGTCCAAATTGCTTGACAAAAAAAATATATTTTTGTCCGACATGTAAAAAAACAGTACGAGAAGTGACTCATTTTTGGACGAAACATTGCCCCATACAAAACAGCGGCCAGCAATGTGTCTAGGCCAGCAAAGTAACTTTCGTCGAGAAATTTCAATGTTTTTAAGCCTTTTTACAGCATACTCTTAAGGCGTGACTCCTGCGAATGTTTTGGTCTACACACTACACTACACATAATCAAACAAAGGAACCATAGACAAACATACATTTTCTTTTTGTTGAGATGTTTTCTGTGTATTGTGTACAGCTTGGCAAAAAAGAGTTTGGAAAAAATGAAAGCGCTTCTATCGCACTTGTGGCCATCTCGTAGTCAAATAGGAAAGGAAAAATTACTTAATTTATAAAATATTGTAAAATTAACGAATAAGAATCAACATGGCATACCAATGGGATAACAAAAAGCAACCCAGCATGAATGGCAGCAAACTAAATGTTTAGTTCCACCTGTCACCGCTCCAAACTCTTTTTTGCCAAGCTGTACAGCTAAACATATCAGGAGTCACGGCTTTATGTTCTAAATTCAAATTTTATATGAATCGTACACGAATCGTAGTGATTAGAGTTGGCTGTATGCTCTGTAGGACACTGACACAGAACAAAAAAAAAGAAAATCATGCCATATGGCGGTTTGTAATTTTCGTCTCTCTCTTTATTTTTATCGTACTGTTTTGTTATTAATGGAGTTAATTAATAATTGAATTAGGAAATTATTATAACAATGAATTTTCAAGAAGTCGAAGTAGACGTTAAAGTGATAAAGATTAGACATAAGTTTAGTACGATACAAGTAGACATCTAAATCCAAGGTACCACCAAGGGTACCACATTTCTTTTTTGTATTTATAATTTCCTCGCATATTTCAGAGGAAAGCAAAGAAAAGCCTCGGCCACAATAACTCTTGCTGGACTCGTACACAATAAAAGTCCTCGCTGGCGGCTCGAACGTGCCCTCGTCCAGCCAGCAATAACTAATTTTGCGGCCGCGGCAGTAATGTACTATTATCCCTCTTAAAAAACAATACCTATATAGGTATATCATCAGGCGAAATATGGCTATTGATGGATAAAGGCCTTTCTCAAATAGGTAGCCGAGAAGGAATGGGCGTACTACAATGAGGCGAGCGTAAGCAAGCGCGCAATACATTGTTTTTTTAACATGACCTGCCTTCCTGCCTTTTACAAACTCTTCAACGAGTTCGCCTCCACTCGGCCGAGTGTAAAGTACAACATTAGAATTAGATGCATTGCCATGAAAGCGGACAGAAAGGACTATAAAGTCCGCTTCGCTCCTTGGCAAATAATTGCCAAGTTGAAATGGTGTTAACGAGTTCACATCTTCGCTCCTCTTCTCTTACCTTCCACTGTTGAGATATTCTTCTCGTCTTATCATCGTGTGGGTATTAAGGTCGACAACCGATCTCACAAACCCTGGTGTCAGTGTTATAGAGCCGCCAAAGGCTACTGACTTGGCTCATGTAACGACTAGATAGTAGCCGGGACCAACGGCTTAACGTGCCTTCCGAAGCACGGAATCATTTGTTTTCAGACAATCAGGTAAATCAGCCGGCAATGTCCTAACCAAACTAGGGAAAGTCTCACAAAGAGATTTTTGCTTGACAGTGTCCCCACCGGGAATCGAACCCGGAACCTAAGTAATGGGCGTCGAAATCTCGACCACTCGGCCACGGAGACTTCTTCTCGTCTATGAGAAGATGTTTGGTTAATTTATAGAAATCTCTAGCTCAATTTCGCTACTTTAGAGTTACCTACTGATCCTTTAAAGCGTTACTGAAGGTAGTAAGTATTATATATTCTCCTTGACGCAGTTCTGGCTAGACATGACGGCGAACTTCAACTGGCCGGCCGAGCAATGCTCCGGCGACAACACCGCGAGCTCCACTCACAGCTATGATAGCCGGCCCGAAGCCGACCTGCATCTGGATGACGCCTACCACCCACATGCACACAAACACACAGACAAAACCACCAAAAACGAGTGCCTTTTCTCACAGCGTTTAGTGGTTAAAAACAAAGAACCAAACGCGACGAACCCCGAAGACGAATTCGACGAAGGACCCCTCCTGAAGACGCTGTTCAAACTTCTACGCAACATGCCCTCGCAGCCGTATCAAGTGAATCTACACCTTACTTCTATAATTTCGAAGTTGGCGTTGATGCCGCACCCAAACTTGCATGAATATTTACTGAACCCTATGTTGCCAACCGCAAAGAAAACTCAGACTTTGTTCAAAGTGCTTCAGGAGGTCGCGAGTCAGCTCACGACAGAGATACCGAGATTACGGAATTACAAAAAGATTGTTGAGAACACCAGATTAAATTTGATGAGCGAAGATCCTAGTTATGATGAGAGGTTTGTATCTTTGCATTTTTTTAACAGAGAGCGTCAGAAAGATTAGAAGTATAGGTGAACACTGATTTTTTAGCTAATCATTGCCACTTATCAATAGGTTATTGTATTTCTTTTGTTTTGGACAGCACCGCTCGTCGGTCTACTGTCCGGGAGACGCCGCCGCCGGTTCAAACCCCACCACGTACCTTCTTAGGGCATACATCAAGTTTCTGGATTCTGATAAATAAGACTTACGATACATTTATTGTTTTTCAAAGTATAGGTATATTCCCTCGCAATTAATTAATGCATTTTAGTATTCGCTGAAACCACTGTACAAAGCAGTTGGTCTAGTATTCCTTAGGGACCTCCGCATTCACCGCCGATTCAGGACTCGTAAAACGTGTGCCTCTAAGTTTTTCTTTAATTTTTGGAAACAAAAAGAAGTCGCAGGGTGCGTGGTTCGGGCTGTAAGGCGGATGCGTCATCAGTTCCCACATTTGAAGCCTTCAAATAGGCTGTGAAGAAAAAATAATCGTGAGTAAATATGCAATAAAGTTAAATTTTTGTGCGTGAAGTCGACCATTCCGCATTGGGCCAGCATGGTCGGCCTAGGCCCTATCGTCCTTATTCAGAGTAGGCCCGAGCCCTTCGGTGAAGACGCCTATAAGCTAATGGACTGATGTTATATTTTAAGAAAATTAAGTACTACTTATCTTTTTATTTCAGCGGCGAACATAATGAGTTAGTCGAAAGCTTAATTGTGCTTGAAGAATTCTGCAAGGAGCTCGCTGCTATAGCATTCGTGAAATATCAACATTCGTCTCACATGCACTGAAGAGCGAGACTGGTGATGCTACTGGCATTAACGCAAAGGTCAGCCATTGGCAATACTGGCCGTAAGCAACGCATTAGCAAAAGATTTGAGGCTAGAATAGAATCTTAGGTGTCACTGGCACCTTTGTAAATCATTACATTTTTATGTAAATAGATTTTGTTATGTTACCAGATTTTAGGTATTTATTTATTCTTTTCCATTCTTCGGAGACTGATGTATCTGAGCAATTTATTATAATATGTAGGTACCTATAAGGTGTAACGTTATGGCCTGGTATTAAATTGTTTGTTCAATAATGTTATCATATTTGCAACCAATATTCACAAGTTAACCAAATATTTTAGTTACGTAGCAAAACTGAAAAATTACAAGAATGAGTTCAGTTTAAATTGTAGATTTGATTATGCGATTGAGCTGGGAAAGCTGCCGTTAGTTGTGATACTTATTAAAGCATAAATTGAGTTCAATGTGATAAATATTACTACCGTTGGACTTACAGCTAATTTCGGCTACAAGTTTTCAGTATTAGTCTGACAAAAGTCCTGTTCTTTTTTTATACACAATATGTTAAATTTTATTTGTATATCTAATCACTGTTGCTTTGTTTTAAATTTTGTTTTAAAATAGGTACTTATATGATTTTTACATATTTTAAATGAAGGTTATGTATGAATGACTTATAAATGTTCAAAAATAATGGTAAAGAAACCGGCGCATTTAAATTTGATTTATATTTGCTGCGGGCACTATTGCCCTTTATAGGCTTGTGTCAACTAACAATGAAATCAATGGATGAATGTTTCTAGACGTAAATTGTAATATTTAAACAGGGAAAACCGAAATAATTCCACATAAAAATTAATGATTATTGTTATTTTTACAAATTAAAATCAAATAAATACCCCCCCTGGCCCCTCCGCTGTGAACGTCAATCAGAACGTATTACGTCACATAGTGGTATGCCGCCATTGTTGTTTTGACGCTTGGTTAACTTTTTCATACAACAGCACAAGTGAACACAATCGTTTGCCACTATGTGACGTCATTCACGACGCCATGACACTTTCTTGTGTTTTTACGCCAGATTAAAAATATTTTCTTAAAACTTAAAATATGTGTTTTAAATATAATTTTTATCATGAAATATTATTTTTTTGGGGTAATACAGGTACTAAACTAACGAAATAAGCCATTTTTGATATTTACGACACAGGCCTATTTTGGATCTGTTGCCTAGATAGTGTCAATAGATGACGCCAGCCGTCACACGAAAGAAGTGTCAAATATCCAAGTACCCTATGGTAGCAGTTTTGCACAAAGTATAAATAAATACAACTTCTCTTAGCCTTTAATTTAATTCACATGCAAGTTATTGAATTGGATAAAGTAAATTATAGAAATAGAAAGCAATAATGTTTAAAACTAAGAGGTACAACACATTCGCCTTAAATCACGAAGTGCATATTACTAGAGTAACATTTCAATGGTGACCTTCATAGTATAATTACGCTAATAAAAGACGAGATATAATCCGAACTGCTATTTCAGCGTTTAGACTAAAATAGAAATATATATTTCATTAGCTTGAAGTTGCAGCTTTTTTTCTATTTGTTATGCATCGATTACACTCCTAATTATTGGATGTTGTTGCAATATTAATTTACCGTCCCAAGTGCGACCCAAACTCTGCAACGAATGACAGCACTGAAATAAAATATGTTGTAATTGGTTAAATAAATATCAAATGTAATTTTAGACGTTGCAGAGACTAGGGTTCTGGCATATGAATCGCCCGCTATTTAGCTCCAGTGTTTCTCCAACATTAGTCACTAGATATTTAGAGATGTAATCGCTGCTGAAACTTTGACAGATGGGCATACTGTTGACCGTTCAGAAGTTATCCTCTTTGGAAGTTATGAACGGCATTTAGAATGTCCCGGGAACTAAAATAGTATCATCCTTATATCGAGTGTAGTTCATCAAAATTAGATATGTCGTAGGGAAATTTAAAAAGGACGTTAGTTCAAAAATAAAATCCTTAGGACATTTTTAAAGCACCAGATATGCAAATCAAACTCTGATCCGTAGCTTAGTTGGAAGTGTAGGTACGCCTATTGGAGCCTGTGTTGCGGATTCGAGTCTCGCCCAGGGCAAATATTTGTGTGATGAACAGTTGTTTATCTTTCTATATAAGTACGTATTTATTATGAATGTAAGTTCGGATATCAGCTGTCTATTAGTAGTACAGGCTCTGCATAAAGAAAAGTATGGCTATTAATAAAAACTTATTAATAACTTTTCATTAGTCATATTAGTAGGACAATAAACACCGACCTAGTTTGGTATTAGGCTTCGTTATTTACATACCTACCTACTTTTAAACATGAAAACTACCTTTAATTACATTTATTAACATTATTCTAATTAAATGCTTACAACACGCGCTAACCGCCCGAACATACAAACAAACGTCAAGAGACAGAACTAGGGTAGGGATGTGACACATTATGCAACTGTATAGGGATGTCCTAGTCGATCGGTTAATTTTTCCAGGCTAATACTACCTATATTTATTTATATTGTCCTTTTATTATGTTATTATATGATGGTCCGGGAGGCCGCACCTCATCGAGTTACTGAAAAATACCACTTTCCACGAAGAGTAGACCTAATATAGGTAGGAAACATTTTTATCTGCCGGGGCTCTCAGTCTGGGGGAGAATATATGCAACCCGCCCAAGTTTTTTAGACTCTATTAATAGATACTAAGAGTAACGAAAAGGTTTCGTTCCCTAACTACATGAGATAAAAGTAATGGTAAAGTGGGTTGCATATCTTTTCCCCCCCACGTCCCCCCAGGCTGAGCCCCGGCAGACAAAAATTTTTCCTACCTATTTTAGATCTACTTTTCGTGGAAAGTGGTATTTTTCAGTAACTCGATGAGGTAAGTAATCGTGCGGCGGCCGCCCGGACTATTATTTTTATCAGAGCCAGTACTTTAAATGAACCAGTGGATGTGTGCCCGGGCCAATTGGTGGTGGACAAGTTATTTTTCAGTTCGTATAGTAGTGCTTCTAGTCCTATCGATGCCTGTATTGTAAAAGATGTCAAGGCTAACTGTAGTCCACACCTCTCAGATTGTGACAATATTAATCAATGTAACATCTAAACGGCCGTTACGTAATTTAGGTATATACCTTGCTAAACTCATGCCGACGCTAGCGCTCAACATCGAAAAAATTACCATAACTTCAAGTAAAAACGATATATTAAAAGTCTAGTTGATTATATAAAGTCCGAAGTAGATATTTAGACTTAGTATGGTCCATGGATGGATGTGTTTGCTTTCAAATGGGTACAGGCTCGCACCAAAGCACCTTAGACGATGTTTCTCTTCTGTTTTCTATTATTGTAATATCTAAGAATCATATACATATGTAAAGCACTTTCGTTTGTTACTGTCTTGGCCCACTGAACGAATTTTAATCACATCCCCTCCAGTTATTTCACGTGACGGAACCGTAGCAAAAGTGATAAAATGTTCGTTGTTTATTTCCTAGATAGCTGCGTTTTCTTGGAGTTACGGTTGTTTTTATAGAAGTGATGCTAGTGTGAGGTCGGGTGGCCTCTGTACGAGGCCTAAATGAAGTGATGCTAGTGTGAGGTTGGGTGGCCTCTGTACGAGGCCTAAATGAAGCGATGCTAGTGTGAGGTCGGGTGGCCTCTGTACGAGGCCTAAATGAAGTGATGCTAGTGTGAGGTTGGGTGGCCTCTGTACGAGGCCTAAATGAAGCGATGCTAGTGTGAGGTCGGGTGGCCTCTGTACGAGGCCTAAATGAAGTGATGCTAGTGTGAGGTCGGGTGGCCTCTGTACGAGGCCTAAATGAAGCGATGCTAGTGTGAGGTCGGGTGGCCTCTGTACGAGGCCTAAATGAAGTGATGCTAGTGTGAGGTCGGGTAGCCTCTGTACGAGGCCTAAATGAAGTGATGCTAGTGTGAGGTCGGGTAGCCTCTGTACGAGGCCTAAATGAAGTGATGCTAGTGTGAGGTCGGGTAGCCTCTGTACGAGGCCTAAATGAAGTGATGCTAGTGTGAGGTCGGGTGGCCTCTGTACGAGGCCTAAATGGTAATATTGTTTTAAATATTTTGCAGTTCACCTATAAATTAAAACTATTTAAAAAGCACATGTATTATTTATTTTATTGTAATTTAATTTAATATGCACACTTGTAGTACAATTTATATTGATATAAATTGTTCGCTTATGAAATAACAAAACATCTAGGTATGAAAAATAAAATGTGGTGAAGTACAATAAAACACCTTATAAAATATGGTGAAGTACAATAAAACACCTTATAAAATACGATGGTGATTATATTTTTCTCCGTACTCAAATAATGCATATAACAGGAAAAAGACAGTCATGTATTAAATGTTACGTGCAATTTTATAACAGGTATATTTATTAAATTGAATCGAGTTTCAGAATACAACTCAAGGTTATCAATATCAAGCATTATACGGACCTGCAAAATTATCAAATTGCTTAATTTTTTTCAGTATCCGGTTAATCAAATTGCCCGTAACATAAATACGGAATTCTCCCTTAAATAGGAAGAAACTGATGTATGTACCTTTTTCGGTAACTAATAATAAATAACATGTCTAAAAAAGATTTCGTAGGTATTACTAGAAGTAGAAAACTCGTAACGGTGTCACCGCATCCACGGTGCAATCTCGAGACGCATCGTGTGAGCAGAAAAGATGCGAACGATACATTTTCGTGCTTTTATAAATAGAACAGCCAAACTAGAAATTATATTGTACTAAGTAGGTACTGTATACTCGTATTTCTATTTTCTCGTGGCATATTTTGAATCTCAAAATGGATTCACATAAATGATACACATATGGATGTTTCCTCCTACATAATTATACCATTTCACCTCATGCTCTCTATATTGTTTACAGAATATAACATTTATTATAACAACTTTAATTTTACTAGGTACTTGATCGGATACACCCAGACGATCATAAGCCGTGTTTCTAATGTGTTATAAAGTACTTTTAAATCTTTTTGACGGTATAGAGAGAAGTAGCATCAGACAGGAACAAAATGGCTAGGTTTAAAGTCTGCGCACAATTGAATGCAGCTCTGATGATGCGACGACTGCTTTCAGGTCGTGCGCAGGCATTTTTAAGTGTCTACCTAAAGTGTATCGGAATAATTCACTATAACACCCAAGTATGATGTCATACGAGTACTCGCACAATGGCGCCGTGTGTCGTCTCGGTGCAGTGTGAGCTGACCTTGGTCTACGGTTATTTTTATTCAGGAGCAGGTCAACTTTCTTACGGCAACGTAGACGTTAATGTGACTCAGGCTGGCTGGACAATTCTTCCAAATGAGCCGCGTTTAAGTAGATCATTACACAATTTTAGGTGACGGATAATCACGCTTATTTCAGTTTATGTGACTCTAGAGAACCCGAGATAATCGAACGCAAATGTGTCCAGCCAGCTTGAAAACCGCTTTTCGCATGGTCTCTCAATCTCCGAACAGAAGGGATTCTAACTATTTCTTGCTTATTAATACTGCGTCACCTAAAATTGTCACAGGCATCCAGTTTGAATTTTTGAGATACGTATAGCCATTTAGCTAAAAAACGACGAATAGCGTGGCCAGCTAGCCTGAACTTACGTATTAAACTTCTGGCTGGCACCTCTGAATCTCGACAACGAAAGTGTTTTCGAACAAGGTTCTCTAGCATTTAGTGACGGAGTTTGTGACAGTCATAGCGTTTGTTTCATGGCGTCACATAAAGGCGTTTACGAGAAATCGATGAAAACTTAGTGCCAGCCAGCCAGAGTTTTCTTCGATTTCTCGTAAACGCTTTTATGTGACGCCATGAAACAAACGCTAAGACTGTCACAAATTTCGTCACTAAATGCTAGTAAAAAAACCTGGTTCGAAAACGCTTTCGCTGTCGAGATGATTCAGAGGTGTGAGCCAGAAGTTTAATACGTAAGTTCAGGCTGGCTGGCCACGCTTTACGTTGTTTTTTAGCTAAATGGCTATACGTATATCAAAAATTCAAACTGGATGCCTGTCACAATTTTAGGTGACGCAGTATTAATAAGCAAGAAATAGTTAGAATCCCTTCTGTTCGGAGATTGAGAGACCATGCGAAAAGCGGTTTTCAAGCTAGCTGGACACGTTTGCATTCGATTATCTCGGGTTCTCTAGCGTCACATAAACTGAAATAAGCGTGATTAGCCGTCTATTGACCTACTTAAACCCGGCTCATTTGGAAGAATTGACCAGCCAGCCTGAGTCACATCTAGTTCAGTTGTTTTAGATGTGCGACACTTTATCTGTGTGGGAGCGTCGACTGTTACGTGAACTACTATCTGTATGCGTAGGCATCATGGTCAAATAGAAAAACTAAAAGCTAAAACATTAAAATTGTGTGTATAAATGCGGTAGTGGGGCGCGTCATTTCAGCCTAGATAAGCCCTACTTACTGGCTGTCTCGTCTAGAGTTGCGCCTTATTAGCCACGTAAACAAACATAGGCCTTGATTCGGGATGTCATGCTCCAATTCTAATTTTAAAATCCAGCGATCCTTTTCGTTTTTATGACCAATGAAAGAGAGGTGATGAACGAATGATATTCATTTGAACGAATGACAACCTAAAATAAGGGCATAGTTGTCATTTTAAGAGATTTTTAAGTCGCATGTTTTAAGTGCTCTCTAAAATTGTGCAATCGACAGCTCTAAGATTAGGATGGCTATCTCCTGTCCCTTTTCAATCTTTAAAAGGTAAAAAGGACGGACTAACTTAAATTAAGGATTAGAGCGTGACATCCCGAATCGAGGCCATTGTAGCAATATTCTTCAATCAACAATCTTCGACGTCTTTCGATTAATTTTCCTTAAGAAAAAGTACACACCAGTTCACTATTTAGATATACACACTGATTAAAAAAAATTAAGAAAAACGCAAGCAGTAAGTTGAATAGCTATTGTCAAAATCTTTAAACTTCTCGAATGACTGTTATTTATTTCTTATATCATTTCAGTGACCAGCGCAACCTGAACGACTGTAATCCAGAACTCTCATTGACCTATATTCTTTGAACAAAATATTTAAGAATTACAATATTGTACTATGTTCCGTTTATAAATTCAAGAAACTGATTTTAAAAGAGGCCTTGATCATTATATTCTTTTTATTATGAATAATAAAGTTGCCAGGGTGTCACAGACATCTAAAATACTATAAAATATCGTAAGGAGGTTGTGAGGATAGCGGCCAACTATCCCTGCGTAATGGGTGCCGGAGGATGGTCGCCGCCGTCGAGGTCGACCACGAAGACGATGGCGAGATGACTTGGACGGATTTCTGAAGGGCTGGATTCGAGAGACCCAAGATCGGGAGGAATGGCGAGAGCGAGGGGAGGCCTTTGCCCAGCAGTGGGACACACAAGAGGCTACTTAAAAAAAAAAACGATTGATTTAATTGGTTTTAAACCGGCCTTACATCTATAGGCGCCCACTATCAAAGATTCGGGTGAATTCCGCCCTGCGTTCCGAGACGCGCTGAAATCTATTAAAGTACCTGTAATCGCGTTCCGAATCACTGTCAGCCATACATTTTTTGCTTATCTGATCGCTGACAGTGCTGAAAGTCTGATTCGGAATGCGCCCCAGGTTTGGTATGATAGTGATGAAAATTATCATGCCGTCCCATTCACACAAGATGGCAATACGGAACGGAGAGAGTATAAAGGTCACGCGTGCGCCAACTAGTCGCGTATAAATATCAAAATCAGAAAAGAGCAATTTTTTTTTATAATTTCTCAGACGGGCATACAAAAGGGGACTGCTAAAGTTAGGCCAAGCACGTGTCAGGCCACGCAAAGTGTAAGGTTCCGTAGTTGTCCTATTGGACAGTAGTATTCTACTCATGTACCTGTTTAAGACAGTTAACATTCATCAAAATATTTTATGTAACATGGTATGCAATAAATTATTTGAATTTGAAAGTGCGTCGCCCACTGAAAAAAAAAAAAACTTTGTTTACAAGTTCGTATATTTTTTAGAAGTGTGTAACAATAAACTATAAGAAATACCACTTATTCGAAGGTTTATACAGTAACTGCGAGTTTAACAGAAAGAAAGTCTAAAGTGATGTAGTTACAAGTGAGATGTGTTTCAGCTTTCTAAGAATAAATATTCTTTACAATTGATAATCTAAGATGCTTATAAAAACCTGGAATACAAATAAATAATTTATTTCATAAATAAATGAGGAATATAAAAGGATCAGGTCAACAAAACAGAAAATGCGGACTACGTAGGTACCATGTGTGCCGACTTAACTAAGCAAGAAAAAAATAGATAATTCCAATCGAATATAATAAGAGTAGAGCTAATATTAACAAATTATTATACAAGGCTACATGTTTAACGATTAAGAGATTAATAACATTTTCCCCAAAGAATAAAAAAGTATATAGTTTAAACTAAAATAAAAATCCACAGGCAAGTGTGTAAAATTTTTAAAGAAAGTCTTTTAATTTTACAATGTGACTGCTGCTCTTAAAACGACATTTGTATGTATAATAAGCCATGTTAATTGCAACTGGAAGTTTGTTAAATGAGGTAACGATTTTGGTAGTATTGAGTCTTTTTAATGCAGTACAAGTTTTGCAGCAAAATAACGCTTGTAAAAGACTTTCTTTAAAAACATTATATCTAATGAATAAACACATTTATTTTCCGGGATTAGTTTGCTTACAACTAAGCAAACTTATCGACAAGTTATCAGGCTTTTCCGCTGCCAAGTGCGCATGAGCGACATGATAGAGCGACAGACAGAAAAATCCAATCGCATTTTGATAAGTATGGCGACGCCCTAAAGTCGTAACACTTTTTTTATATTATGCCTAGTTTTTATCTATTTCAAATTTTTATTATTGTTTTTTTTTCCATCACGATGTTAATTGTAAAGGATTAAATAAACTACGAAGAGACGAGCAACTCGTCTCGGTCGGACTGTTTCTCGTCTACGCAGACTTTAATTATTATCAGCAGATATACAATGCATTCATTGGGTCGCAAGTTTGTCTGTCTGACAATCGTGTAATTGTTTATCGAAGGGACATACATATCGCATTATAACCACTGCTACGAGGATCGGGGTACTACGTAATTTTTTAAGTAGTTGTATATAAGTAGTAGTATAATAGTTATATAAATACAAGTCGTTCCTCAATGTTTAGATGATACAAAGTTACATTACAAAATCCCTTTCCAATTCGAATCCGATTCGATCCATACATTAAAATCATACGACGTTGAAAGTGAAACTATACATCTTAAAAAAATCATAAATTACATTTTTTTTAACCGTTTAAGACAGAATCCGAGTACGATAGATCCTGTACCAATAAGCCACAAAAACAGTACTTCTCTTTGCCAATAACTTCTGTCAATTGACTTTAATATCGTAAACACAGCTCAAAGAAGCTAATTCGACTAGTTCGGTCCAGCCAGGAGCCGCTAAATCAGTGCTGGCCCCCCAACGGTTAATGAGCGCCTAGAGAATGAGGTGGGGGTTATTCGCCTCTCACCATTTACGGAATGAGTGAAAGAGAGGAAGATACTGGCGCATTTAGGGTCGGGCCACACTTATCGACGGCGATCGACGGTTTGCCCATATTTCGCGCGCGTTTTGTATAGGCAAACCGTCGATCGCCGTCGATAAGCGTGGCCCGACCCTTAAGGTCAGCGGTCATAAGTTTAAACTGGACAAATGAAGTAAGCGTGAATGTACGTATACTAACTTACTTTAATGACCCTGTAACACTTCAGATGTGAAAATGAAAAGACAGTGTGTCCTCTAGTAGTGATGAACATTTGTAAGCAATTTTTTTAGGCCCAGCGCCCTTTCTGTGGTCACTGTAAAGTTTTCATCATATAGGTGGTATACAAATTTGGTCATATACAAATTAATGGTAAATAAAATATTAATGTTCCAATGTTAGACGTTTCAAAACGAAAGATTGTTTTTACCAAATTTTAAATATGGGTCAAAAAAACAGTCGCACTAAATAATGTGACGACCTACCGAGGTGGGGGGAAGGGCCCATGGCTGAATTATTGCGTTTTTTTTTCAGCAGATAAAGTGAAAAGAATTATGACTTTAAAATGCGCGAGTTACTCAGGTTGATACCTACTTGATAAGAATTTCCTCCTTTACAGATATGAAAGTAGAAAAGCAAATGGTCCCACTTGTTCTGTGGCAGAAACAAGGTAAATTAAAATTTAAATAACCGGCCAAGCACGTGTCAGGCCACGCAAAGTGTAGGGTTCCGTAGTTGTCCTATTGGACAGTAGTATTCTACTCATGTTACCTGTTTAAGACAGTTAACATTCATCAAAATATTTTTCTATGATATTTGTAGTACCAAATTTCTTACTTGTACAAGTACATTTTATAAGATGGTCTATTATTCGATATCCTGTAAAGCCTACTTAATGTTGATAGTTTTCATATACACGACCTACCGTGTTTTTTTTTCAGATTTCCAAACACAACGGTTTCGCTGATAGAGAGGGGGGGGGGGGGAACTTGACTAACAAAAATAAGCACTAAAACGAAATATTTCTCAAACGTATATTAGCATCGAAAAAGGGTTTTGGCAAACCCCCATTATTTTTCAAAAACCTATCCAACGATACCTCACACTATAAGGTAATCGTAAAAAAAAACCCCACTTCACATGTACCAGAGGAACCCTAAAAAAAAATGTTTTTATAACTTTATTCTTCAGCTTTGTCGGCATGATTAATATGTATATTCATGCTAAATTACAGCCTTCTAGCAGTGGCATGCCTACTGCCTAGGGTCTAATGGTAGGGCATGCCAATGATATATTTTCGTAGGAATGAATAATACTACTGAATGAATAAATAATCAATCAATCATAAATAATAATTTTGAATTTTGTTTTTGTTTTGTTTGCCGCAATTTTGATGTTGCAGTCTTCGATCACAGAAAGGACTAGGTTCAGTACTTCAACTTTTATCAAAAATGCGTCGCGCGTCGCCGTGACATTAGTACTTGTTCAGCTTCAAGACATCACGGGCAATATAGTGCTATCCTTTTTCTAGTCCTATCAATGCAGACTGAGCGGGCGATGAGTGGAGTTTTCAAATTGAATGGAGTTTTAGTGGAACATGATTAGATCCTGCTTTATCTAGCCCCTTCTGTGATCGAAGGTTGCAGTTTTTCCAAGACGAGATCGTATTTCGAAAGCAAAGATACTAATTCTAAGAAATTTCCTTTATTTAATGAATTTTTGGTCTCATCACGCCCTCTGAAAGGCAGTTCTTGTTGTGCTAAATGACAAAAAATATTTACTAGTCTTTGAAAAACACTACGAGTAAAAGAGATGCAAAAGCATGCCCCATAAAAGCCCACGGGTCGGAGTGAGATGGCGGTCCGAGCCACAGCGTTCCGAGCAATTCCGGGTTGTTGGCGAGCGCGCGATTGATTCTGCAAGTATCGAATGAAAACTGGCGCGAAAATTTAATTTAATATTTTTTGGACTTCCGTTCGATATCCACATTATTACGTTAGGGCATGCCGGGCTTTTTGGCTTGTATGGTCACACTGCCTTCTAGTACTAAGTCTCTGAGCTAAGCCGCGGACGGGCAGACAGACAGGCAGACGGACATGGCGAAACTATAAGGGTTCCTTTTTTACTACGGAGCCCTAAAACTATTATTTTGATTTAATCTATTTCCTCCAGACCAGTACCTAGTAGAATACAGTTAATAAAATTGAATTAATAAGTTAATCGTTTTATCGTGAACAATTCGATAAGTAACAGGATTATAAGATTCGACAATCACGTCGCAAAGGAAGTGATATCTTTCATAAAATATGTATCTTACTAAATCAGCTATGATATGTGCAGTGCGCACGTAGGTACAATAAAACCCGTGTGTTAAGCCTGAAACATGCAGCAATAAAACACGCGTGCCTGCAACGCTTTTGTAAACAAAATAAGGTTAATTACCTCAAATACTAAAATAACTAAAGGAATGCGAGCACTTTTGATTAAAAATAATAACTTGATTCACAATAAATAGGTTTATAAAAATATAGAAAATCTGTGTCAGGTCAGCAAATAAAAGAGCCGTGTGCTAACTAGATTAATTCCATTTTATCTTTTTCTATCCATCTTCAGCACTGTTCAGCAGTACTAGACTATGTATGTATAATTTTAAAATGCGCTATTCTACATCATACATATACATAACATATTAACAGTTGTGTTTACATAATACGATATAGGCTCCGGGACACAGCGCAGCTGCAGGTGATATTGGCAACCGGATTTGACCTGGAAATAACAACCAGAATTAGTTTGAAAATATAACTTCGACTCATTTGAGTTTGTATAAAGTACAGCAGGGCTAAGATGTGAAGATGCTACAATGTGGAAGATTTTTGACGGGAACTTTGAAATGTTTTCTTTGTTATGACACTTAAGTAATTTTTTCTCCGACACGCTCGAAAATGTGATCATTACTGTAAAAAAAAACAGTTCGCGAAGTGACTCATTTTTGGACGAAACATTGCCCCCATACAAAACAGCGACTGGCAATGTGCCCGCAAACGGCCTAGGCCGGCAAAGTAACTTTCGTTCAGAAATTTCAATGTTTTTGAGTCTTTTATAGCATACTCTTCATAAGTTTTAATGTTCTAAATTCAAATTTTATATGAATCGTACACGACTCGTAGTAATTTGAGTTGGCTGTATGCTCTGTATGACACTGGCACAAAAAAAAAAAAATTACAATATGGCGGTTAGTTTGTAATTTTGGCTTGGCCGCTTTTTATCGTGCTATGTAAATAAATATTTTGTTACTTATTTTTCATGATGGAGTTAACTAATCGTTGAATTGGGGAAATATTAATAGTATTCCGTTGGAAACAAAAATGATAAAACTCCACCCTCTGCCCAGGCTACGAGACATTGCTGTGAAGATCATTATGATGTAAGTACCTACAATACTATACCTATTATTTGGTTTGTTTATTTGCTTCTAACAATAAGGCACATAGCTGAGGCAAATACATAAATGTACCGCTGTTGTGTAAATAATTAAAGAATATTATCATTCACTCTTTGCTTTTTACCCAAGTCATTGTTTTGGCCTTGGAATTAGTTTTGCCGAAAAGTCGATAGTTTTACAATCGATAGTCGAACGCCAAAAACATGTACCCTATTTTTTAGCGCAATACTATTGATAAGCAGCAATATGTATCGATACTATCGATAGTGGCCTTCGTCAACGATAGTATCGATAGTTTATGAAATATTGAGGAGCAATACTATCGACAGTATCGATAGTTTTTCGTTTTCAACTATCGATAGTATTGCTGCTTATCAATAGTATTGCACTAAAAGAACTATCGATACTATAATTTTCACTTAAACTATCGATAGGCTATCGATATTGGACTATCTAGCGGCAACAGTACTATATAATATTTAAGTATAAGTATTGTTAGGTGTAAGTTTATGTTTTATTTATTGCGTATAATGTTTATAAATAAATAGTTATATATATATGTAGGTTATCTGGTTCTTCCTATATTATCATTATATTTTATTTTTTAAGTTGTGCACGTTTTGTCCGCGTCTATTGTTGTCTCCCTTTTCTCTTCCGTAGATCTGCTGGAAGATATTTCTTTAGAAATAAGTCGGCCTATTGTGTCGTTTTTCTTTGTGGTATTGTCATTTTATTGTTTACTGTGTACAATAAATGGTTAAATAAATAAATAAACTACTTAGAATATTACATAGAAATGAGAACGGGCGAATAGATAGATCCTCATCATCACAACAGCCTTCATCAGAATGAGAATGCATAGGTACCTTTTTACCTTCACTACACGTAAGAGTATATACCAACTTATTTCCATATGAACCAAATGATAGGTATAGTATTGTAGGTATTTACATCGAAATTATCTTCACAGCAATGTCTTGTAGCCTGGGCAGAGGGTGGAGTTTTATCATCTCTGTTTACAACGGAGTAGCATTTTTTACGAAGTTTTGTATCTTTCGGCACGTTAAAAAATAGTTTTTCTGGCGTTAATAGAAGTGTTGGTACATTTCGGCACAATACAATATTTAATTTTATACATAGTTAAACAGATGAACAGTAAAGACACAATTGGGAAACTTAATTTGTTTCAAAGCTACGAATAAGGAAGCTATAGGAATGTAATTGTAAACAAAACCCAAGAAAAATATGGCCCTAAATCTCGAGTACTTAAACGAGAAACGTCACTGTAGACAGGCCAATTGAATGCGTTCACGCATCACGTCATATTCCGACAAGACCGGTGATTGGTTCACGGCATGACGGTTAACGGTGGTTGGATCGCGTCACTTGTGCAGTGGATGTGTTATGCATTAAGTGTGATAGAACAAGTCAAATTAAAAATTATCGTACTTTTGCATTACTCATATGAATCAGATTACTTTGTCATTATTTACTAAAATCATATATTATTTAAATGTGTGATTGTGTGGAAGAGGCCATTACTCTGTGTAAATTTTCTCTCGTTTTCGTATTGTATTTTGTATCAATTAAAATCTTGCCAATCATTTGTTATTTTCGAGTTATGATTTTACTAACGTTGAAATACAAACCTGTACGAAGGAGAGACTACATTATTTCGGGGATCCATCCATCATGTGCGATCCTGCTGGCAACGGTTCTCCGTCAAATATAAAGAGATTACTTTGTCATTATTTACTAAAATAACCTCATATATATTATTTAAATGTGTGATTGTGTGCTTGTTTTTGGGAAGAGGCCATTACTCCGTTTCAAACTTCTCACGTTTTCGTATTGTATTTTGTATCCATTAAAATCTTGCCAATCATTTATAATTTCGCGTTGTGATTTTACTAACGTTGAAATACAAGCCTGAACTAAGGAGAGACTACATTATTTCGGGGATTCATCTACCATGTGCGATCCTCAAGCCTGAACTAAGGAGAGACTACATTATTTCGGGGATTCATCTACCATGTGCGATCCTGCTGGCAACGGTTCTCCGTCAAATATAAAGAGATATACAGCGACTCGCGAGGTCTACAGCTCAACACTTGGCCTTGTGCCTTTTAAAAGAAAATAACAAAGAAAATTGGCAACTTCAGATGTATGGTTTACTTACATTGTCTTTCACGGGTTATAGAGAAAACTTCATCATATTATGTTGATAATAATGCAGCATAATCGATATAATTTCAAAATTTACTTAGTGGGGTAACTAACGGAAAATAACTGTTTCTATTCAAGATTTAAAGTAATACTTATTATGGAGATTATTTATAATACTTAGTATGGAGATTATTTAAGTATTTTTATAGGATATAAAGTATTGACATTATGCCTTAATATAAGTCGTAGACATTGGCTGGCTATTGCTTGCATAATCCCATCCATCATTATTTTATGTCAAGTATTTAGAATATTGAAAAAAAATTATTTACTTGTGATTTGTTACCCCAGTTTCTTTTTTGCTGGCTTTTTGGGCCTCCTGCACCATTTTACCTCGTCGGAGGTCATTTTATTACCTATATTTGTCTGAATTATACTTCATTTTTGTTTTTTATCGGAAGCGGCAGTCCGTCATACAGTGCGTGACAGACTAACTAGCGCGCGTGTTGCACTTTTTAAGCCCCACCTTCTTAGTTGCCCTTTGATAGGGGCCATTTGTTGAACGGAATGCGACTTCTATAGCTTCCTTATTCGTAGTTTCAAAGTCACAATTAACCAAATAAAACACTGCGCGCCTTATCGCTGCCAACGGCTAACTGGCGGCGTCCGTCACAGTGACGTCACGCGCACCCGCGGACATTGACTTTTAGCGGCAGGAACGGCTTGTGTTTATTACATCTTCGTAAGTAATGGTCCGATTTGGATAATTCAAAAAGATATATCATTCTTATGTCATAAAGAATAACATGGATATTAGTTCTATTGAAATTTCGATAACTTTACTGATCCTCATTATAATTAGTGTTAAGTTTTTATTTCTATTTTAGTATTGAGTTTTGATTATATTTGTAAATAGATAATTTTAAATATATCTTTATTAAATTATTAAAAACTAGATGTAAATATTAACGTAAGTAGTGCGACATAGTTATGCAATGTCCTAAGTCATAACCAAACTAGAAACCATCTACAAAGTGATTTTTCTTTGACCACTGAGTACTTGTATATTCTCTGCCAATGGCCATACCGGGATTCAAATCTAGAACCAATATAATAAAAAACATACGTTCTATTGCTTGGCTACGAAGGCTGTTATAATCACACCTACAATATGGATTTCATCATCACCAGCTCATATACGTCCCCACCGAGGAGCTCGAGCCTACCCTGAATTAGGGCGATCAAGCCTTAGTCGACCACGCTGGCCCAGTGCGGGTTGGTCGACTTCACACACAACCCTCGAATTTCTTCGCAGGAGTGTGCAGGTTTCATCACGAATATCACGATATTTTCCTTCACCGTAAGAGCGACGAAATAAATACAATACATTTAAATTCGAAAACACATTGTTACGTGGTGGGAATCGAACCCGCGTCTCCCGGACAGAAGACAGCGGCCCTGGCCCTAGACCACCGACGCTCTATCTAATATGGATTTACTTACCGACAAATAAGAAAAGATAAAAAATATGGATGTATTACGTACATAACTATTCATTAATGGCAGCATCAAAGTACAATAGTCGTTGAAAAATTACAGTAAGTGGGTGAAGATTGAACAGTTTTGTCAATTATATTCGTATGGTGCCCTATTTTTAGGATTGTATAAAAAAATTATTAATATTTTACCTATTTGCGTATCGCTGGTTTACCACCAGGAAAAGAATGGCGACTTGTGCTGGAATCGCTGCTGGAAAGAGTCGAAGAACCGATTCGTCGTGCCGTTTTTAGATCTACACAAATCAAAACAAACTAAAATTAGTGTGATTATGTACGAGATAGCTATACAGGCTACTCGAAACTGATTATAAGTTTTCTCAAGTGATTTTTTATGCTTTATGCAGAAAAAATTGCAATTGAATACAACACATGTGCATGCGCAGTTTGTGTACAATATAATCCAAAATTAAAAAACACAACTGTCCTGTAAAAAAAACACCCGGTGTCGCTCAGGTGAAGATTCTATATATATATATAGGTATATTAAATTTAAGAGCAAGGCCGTCCGTGGAGTAATCGCCACCTCTCTCTGTCCATAGCTAGTCTCTTGACTTCCTGGTGCGACACGACACCAACTTTTTATTCTAACGATATCCAAGTCTGTTCAGGTATTTAGAAGTTATGGTGGAATAAAAAATCCCACATACACACATCATAGCATCTCATTATTTACACAACATAACCCCATCGTATTTGGGCTCGTTAGATTTATCTCGACACCTACTTCCGGTAACCATAGCATCACAACTACACAAAAAAACCTAATTTAAAAAATGATAATGATTCAGACCTTTCAACGATAACTGCTGGCATCTGCACCAGCTGCACGGGGCTCTTGCTGTCTTTGAGCGCTTGCGTCAGGTTCAACACCTGGCCGCGCATTACTGACATTTGCCGCTCGAACAGACCCTTGTCGAAGCCTTTGTCTTGCTGTAAACAAAGTCCACGGGTGAGAGTAAAGTTAAGTTGGTAGGTTAGATCAATAAGCGACTATCGATTGTGTTTCGATCAACTGATAGTCTACCGATAACCTATTGATAATGAATGAACGAATCGTTTAATAACTTTTGGATTTTACTTAGGTTCGTAATTTTTTTTTTATGAGTTCGCTACGAACTCTGCGAAGAAACAGATAGCATGCACGACTATTGATATTTAACCGACAGCACAACAATCGATTGTCAACCGAAAACACGACTATCAATAGTCAACTGATAGCACTGCTATTATTATAGTCTATGGATGATACGATAAGATAGTAGTGTTGCTATTAAATAAGAAACTATAGTTTTGCTTTAAACAATCAACATCAACGGCCCGTTACAGTCCACTGCTGGACTATGAGCCTCCTCCACTAACGTGGAAGGTTTTGCCATAATCTCTACGCTTGGCAGGCGGGTTGGAGATCGCAGATTAAAAGGTTACTGTATCAGAGAGCGCTGCTGCCTGTTCCCTGTTCAACGTGTAGTCCCTAAGTCGCCTCTTACGACACCCACGGGAAGAGTAGGGGTTGGTGACAAATGTATTCTACTCTGCCGTCACCACACGGCGAACTATCAATAATAGTATACTATTGATATTATTGCTGTTGAGCGATCCTGTTAGGATAGCATTTCGATTATCTATAGTAAAAAGTTATTTTAGCATTTCGATTTAAAGCTACCTATACTATAGTAGCTTAAAAGCAAACTATAATCTGATTGAATGAAAAATGTACTTACTTTAAATAAAATATGAAGCTCATCGCAAAGCTCTTGAACAAAGTTCATGTCCGAAAGCAGCGGAAGTACCAGTTCTCTGAAAAATAAAGAGGATATTGTGTATCCGAAGATTCATCCCACCAAAAAAAAAATGTTGTTGTTGCGTTTTAAAAATTCTGAAATGAGATCTACATAGTCAGCGTGATAAGATCATTTAATATTTTTAAAATGTTTAATTACTAATTAGAACAGTATTAACAACACGTTGTGAATGAATGAATTAATAACACGTTGTGAATGAATGGCGTTGATGTATGATCGTCCATCAAGCAGCCTCACCATCGGTTTTGAAGATTTTAACCATGTCAAAAATTTGATTGGAATTTGATTACATTTGTTTATAAATCTCAGACAAAAATGTTTTAGCCTATAGCAAGCAGGTACATTCAGGTACAAAAGTATAATTTCTAGCCAGTCTATCTTGGTGAGACTGCTAGCTAGACGTCGATCTAGAAGCCTCAGTAAGATACTCAAATATCTTCCAAAATACAATTAAAAACATCATAAATTTTTTCTGAGATTTATAAACAACTAATCAAATTCCAATCAAATTTTTGACATGGTTAAAACCATTAAAATCGAAGGTGATGCTGCTAGATGGACGGTCATGTTGATGTGTTTTTGTCAAAGTAACAGCCTCCGTGGCCGAGTGGTCGGGATTTGGAGCCTCCGTGGCCGAGTGGTCGGGATTTGGAGCCTCCGTGGCCGAGTGGTCGGGATTTGGAGCCTCCGTGGCCGAGTGGTCGGGATTTGGAGCCTCCGTGGCCGAGTGGTCGAGCGGTCGGGATTTGGACGCCCATTACGGATGTTCCAGGTCAAGCAAAAATCTCTTTGTGAGACTTTCCCCAGTTTGGTGGACATTGCAGGCTGATTCACCTGATTGTCCGAAAGAAAGATGATTCTGTGCTTCGGCAGGCACGTTAAGCCGTTGGTCCCGGATACTATGTAGTCGTTAAAAGAGCCGAGTCAGTAGCCTTTGGTGGCTATATAACACTGACACCAGGGTTTGTGAGGTCTGTTGTCGACCTTAATACCCACACTATGATGATGATGATGTTAAAGTAGTGTCCTAATAAAATAGCTCACTTGGTTTCTTGACTGAAGGGCTGCTTGGCCTGCGGAAGCCATGCCCAGTGGTAGGGGTAGGCCCGCCACGAGTCGGGGTGTTTGAAAGGGAACGCGAGCCCGTTGTCGATCGCTGCGATGCGCACATCCGTGATCACCTGAAATGTTCAACATTGGTAGAGATTCAAACTGTCACGCTCTAATCCTTAATTTAAGTTCGTCAGTCCTTTTCACATCAACAGCTCATATACGATCCCATTGAGGAGCTCGAGCCTACCCTGAATTAGGGTGATTAGGCCTTAGTCGATCACACTGGCCCAGTGCGGATTGGTCGACTTCACACACAACCTTTGAATTTCTTCGCAGGAGTGTACAGGTTTCTCACGATGTTTTCTTTCACCGTAAGAGCGTCGAACAAATGTACATATGACATCGAAATTCGAAAACACATTGGTACGTGGTGGGGATCGAAATCGCATCTCCCGGACGGGAGGCAGCGGCCCTAGGCACTAGACCGCCGACGACGCTCTCAGTACTTTTCACCTTGTAAAAATTAAAAAGTAACAGGAGAAGGATATCCTTGTATTAGAGCTGTCAAACATCGAATTTGAACCTTATGGACACGTCAATTGCACAATTTTAGAGAGCACATAAAACATACGACTTAAAAATCTCTTATCTGACAGCTATGCTCTTATTTTAGCTCATCATTCATTCAAAATAATATCATTAGTGTATATGAATCCATCACCTCTCTTTCATTGGTCGGTCATCAAAAGCGAAAAGGATAGCTGGATTTTAATATTAGAATTAGAGCATGACTTCACGAATCGGGGCCATTTATGTAAATATTTTAATGGATCTAATGGAGAAACTGAAGATATACAACTACCACGTTGTAAATGCTTGTAAAGTAAAGTATTAGTATGGATTGCACTGAGATCGGCGTGCCTGCGTTTAGGTGCGAACATAAATAACTTTAACTCAATATTGTTGCCTAAACAGTTGGTTGTTTTGACTTGATTACTATGTCTACAATACAGAAATATGTATGACTAGCGCTCTACCTGCAACTTTGTTTGCGTGATTAAGCCTCCGTAGCAAACATTATTTAGCACAAAAATGAAAATTACTTAGCTTCCGGGGGACATAACAAAACTAAACATGCACCAGTTTTTAAGTTAGACCTCCAGCAAAACTGCATTCAATAGGGGATCGGACAATTTTTTTTTTATAAATCCAAAGTTCTTATAATTCTGCTATCGAACACTAAAATAACTTTTGCTCTATCTTTAAAATTGTCCGAGTACTTAATAAAGGTTTGAAATTCAAGATTACACAGAGAGGTACATAACTTGTGACGTCATTTGTTAGTAACGCCATATAATCTCCATACAAAAAATCGTTTTCGAAAGAGACAGACATATTGAAACTTTAAAAAATCACTGTTAATTCGTTTTTCAACCGATTCTGTTATTTTCTTCGCGAATCGTTAGCTACTAAAATAAAATATGGTAAATTTAGGAACAGTCCTATCCCCTATTCAATGTAGTGGTTTATGCGCGATGCGGGAACAAACATACAGACCGACAGACATATAGACAAAAATTCTAAAAATAATTGTTTTGGCTTCTATCAATGTTATTATTATTTTTCTCAAATATCTTCTATGTACAGACATCGACCAGTTACAATTTGACGACATGTATAGATTGGGACTGACCGATTCTCTGCCAGCGGCGGCGTCGCCTTGCTGCGGCGCGTCGTACTTTATCAGCCAGTTGTCGTTGCCGCGGTCCGTGTTGCGAATGATGTAGTCCAACACTACCAGCCTCTCAAACTGCAGCTGGAACCTGGAACATAGCCGAAAGCCTTAATGGGGATAATTCAAAGCATTCGAACTCCACATCGATCTCTTCAGGCGGGTGTTGGGCTTTCAAAAAGCACTCTTTCCTCCACTTCCCGGTCTCCTAAAATATCCTGTGTTATCCTGTGGTTTTCATCCCTATTAGTGGATAGGTAGATGACCATAAACTATAAAACTAAACTAAACTAGCTTCTTTTATAAACTTCACCAATTGTGTGTATGTGTGCGTGTTTGGGTCAAATCATACAATAAAAAAAAACCCTCTTATTTTCAACTTTGAAACTCATGCTTGTTCAGTTTCGATGATAATAAAGTTAAATTACAGTAGCAATTTGATGCGGAGCCAGAATTGTTTTCTCCTGAACGGTTAGTAGCACGGAAAGGTATGAAACTTTGTATATACCTATATGCGTTTGATTTAGATAGCAAAATAAGATCATGAACATGAACAGATGCTGCAGCCAGGACTGGCTCCTGATAAAGATGTTCTTCAACAGCGCATGAACTTGCTTGTGTTTAAAAAGTATTATTAATGAAAACACATTAACTTACATGAAAACTCAAGAACGGTTACTTATATGAAAACTCAAGGATAATTTAGCACGGCGTGACGTCACGCCGGTCGTGGAATGAGTACTCACTTCCTCATGACGTGTCCCGGCGGCGGATCTTGTTCGAATCGCCGCAGCCAATAGTCCGCGTCTTTGTAGCCCTCCACGAACAACTGGAATGAACCCATCTGGAACCAACAATTACAATAGGCTATTTCACTGTTCCTGAATTTACCACTTATTATGAATTAACATAAAAATATAGATCAATAGCAGACGATTCGCGAAGAAAAAAACAAAATCGGTTGCAAAACCAATTTACAGTGATTCTTTAAAGTTTCTATATGGCTGTCTCTTTTTAAAACACTTTTCTGTGTGGAGAATGCATGGCGCTACCGACTTAGTGGCGTCACTAGTATATATTTGCTTTTCTGTCTAATCTTGAATTTGAAACCTGAGTAGCTCGGTAAATTTCAAAGATAAAGCGAAATAATTTTACCGTTTGGTAACAGAAAGTAACAAGATTGGATTTATAAATAAAAAATAAAGTTGTATAATACCCTATTGCAACAGCGCGATAGACTAACACTGGAACCTACTCAGAATCGAACAAAGCTTTAACTTAAACTTTACAATACATTGACAAAACTAAAAAAGTTTTATGTGGGAACATCAAACTTTTGAATGAATTATTTGGCACTTCATACATGCGCAAGCGAGTCTCACTTCACAATTAAAAAGAAGGATATATAAGGGATTCGCCTACATTATACTCTAGCTAGAGTAAACATCTCTAGTAGTGTGACCAGACTTAAGCAGGATGCTGTTATTTTACCAGTAGGTCAGCCGAAATATGGAAATATTTAATACTTTAGTAGGATTGGGTATTATCTCAAGGTATTTTTGTCTACCGTTAACAGAGCGCAAATAGAGTGAGCGAGGTATGATCAGATCGACGACGCCCCCGCAGCGAATAGATATATTATAAGAAATGTCATCATTATTCATATACGTCCCCACTGAATGGGTCGTACCCACCTTGAACTAGGGCTATCAGGCCTAGTCGACCATGCTGCCAAGTGCGGATAGTCGACTTTGAATTTCTTCGCAGGAGTGTGCAGGTTTCATCACAATAAACGTACGAATGAATTTAGAAACACATAAGTACGTGGTGGGGATCGAACCTGCGTCTCCCGGACAGGAGTCAGCGGCCCTATCCACTACACCACCGACGTTTTTGGTCCGGAAGGTAAATAGATATAAATATGAGGAAATACGAACCTTAGGCGGCAGGCCCATCCTATTGAAGCGCAAATTGGGGAACTGTTCGGTGATGGCGCGTTTGAGCCGCGAGCGCTCGCGGTCTATCCGCAGGTAGTTGAACGTTTCTGAGACTAGCTTTACCACCTGCCGAAACAAACATCAATCTATAAGATAAGATAAAATTTATTTCAATAAAAACTTAATCTAAAACATAGAGTATAGAAATACAAAAATAAAAAATAAAGGAGACAAAATATGAATGCGATGCCTAAACTAAGTATTTCTTACTTGTATCTTAGGCATCAACGTAACAATGATAAAATATTTTTATACAGTTCTTAAAAAAATAAAAATTGTATTAATTAAACAATTATTTGACTTAATACAATAATTTACATTAAAAAATAAATTAGAAATAGTGTAATTATGGTAATGATCACGAGGTCAGGGTTTGTTTATGTTTATTTGTTAGTGGGACGTGTTATTTTTCTGTACTTGCAAGAAGTTCACCTACATTAATATGTATGCTCGCGTTACAATATAGCCGAGTTTGCAATAAATGGTGTTAGTCAAGTTAGTGCACAATTTTTTGATGACTTTCTTAATCTTAATGACTATTTATTTGATCATACACCGAAATTAATATTAATGCTTAAATAATGTTTGTTTACGTATAGGTGTATGTATTACGAGCGGTGCTCTAGGCGCCCTCGTAGTCGATAGTACTAATATTTCTGGCTACAGCAATTTTCCTAGCAGGGCACTGCTCGTCTCCAGTTTTGTGGTTGGAGGGCTTCTTGTATCGGTGACAGGTGGCGCATTTCGCTGGCTCAGACTGATTAGGACACTCCTTGATTGAATGACCCGAGCTGCCGCAGTGACCACACGTGGAGTCAGAGTCCCGGCAGTACTTCGCTGAGTGCCCATACTGCTGACAGTTGTAGCACCTGGTCAACTATGGTGTAGTCTCTAATAGGGCAAGACGTCCAGTTTATAAAAATGCGCTGTTGATTAATTAGAGTCTTTCTAAGGCTTGGAGTTAGTTCTAAAATATAATTGCATGTGGAGGCGTCTTTTTTGCCTGATTTGTGGCTTAATTTGACTGAGCCAGCCAATTGTTCTCTATTCAGGTCAGGGTGTTTATCGACAATATTCTGTTCAAAAAGGCAATCAAAAAATTCATTTTCGGAGATATTGGATGGTATTCCCAGGATTATGATTTTTGGGAGCTTTTTTGTGGTGTCTTCAACTTTAAATCCTGATGTAGACAGCTGTTCTGACTTTTTAAGCTTATCTAGGTCATCCTTCCTTTCGGAACTGATTATAAGGCCTCCGTTTTTAGTTTTCCGAACTCCACGAATATGCAATTTTAGTGCCTCAGGCCTTATTAGATTTTGCACAAGTTTTTTAGTAACATCACTAGTTACGTCCTTGTCAGCCGGGTAGATTGTAACGCTGCTGGTATTTGGCGGGCGGACTATGGGCTGGCCTCCATTTCTTACCATGTCGGCGAACGACAGGTTAGACGACAAAGGCTTAGGAGAAGACTGCACTGATTCCTTAATATCTTTCAATTGGGCGGATATGTCGACTTGATTTCTTAAGGTCTCAATTAAGCTACATGCTGAAAAATACTTTTGTTTGATCGACTGATATTGCACAACCATTTGAGAGACACCTCCCATTATTGTTCTAGTAGTGTTACTAATCCTTAACTTCTGCTCAGTGTTCATCTTGCTCTCTCCAGAGGTAGCGCAGATTTCTTCCAAGCAATGTTCAATTGATTCCAACCACTGCTGAATCTCAGGAGTGGAGACCGCGTCCCTGGCAGCAGCAGGAGGAAGCTGAGTTGGAGGTGGTCCTGGTTCCCCATGTCTAGTTGGACTGCGTACAGTTTTTGAACTTCTATTAAATGGGCTGTTATTTTCACTCATTTCACTTGGTTAAAAACAAATTGAGTCACAGAGTTGCGTGTAAACGCGCTGATACAGCGTTGACACAGTTACACTACTTATTATTCATTTGACTATTAATAAAATACAACTTAATAAATTTGCAGCAGACACGTCCGTCTTCACTGCATGATCGCAATGAATATCAATGACTATCATACACAATAATAATAAATGATAGACATGGCGTTTCTACGACACCCCTTCATATCACGTCGACATCTTGACATTGATAACACACATATCTACCGGGTTATTACCACGATTTTGGTTTAAAATACGCTTTTTAATAAGCTTACAGATATTTCAAAGTGACTGTCGAGTGAGTTCCGGTAGTAGTGAAAAATACTGAGAAAGAGGGTAGACAGGTATGTCTGCCCATAAATAAGGATAATGTTCCGGCTAACTATCCGCAACTACTTCAGTTCTGCCGTGATCATGACTATTGCAACATAGTCGAAATATCGGTAAGCTCATTAAAAAGCTTATTTCAAACCAAAATCGTGGTAATAACCCGGTAGATATGTGTTATTAATATTAACAACCGCGAAAACCTAAAAGTGTTCATATCCCTGACCCTTTAAGACGAACTTCAGAAGTTTTCTCATAATAATTTCCGCTCATATACGTCTTACACTGAATTAGCCTAACCAGGCTGAATCGACCGCGCAGGCCCAATGCCGATTGGTGGATTAACATGCAAACTTTGTATTTATCCGCAGGTGTGTTCACGTTTCCTCACGATTTTCCTTCACCTATAACATATAACATGAGTGACATTCACCGTCAATTTATTCAAAAATATTTTTCACCTCTCCACCTCGGAAAGTTGGCTTTTAATGCTTGAAAACGGGGCCGAAGATCGCTTATTCATTTCTAGACATGCAAACCATTCTCATGTCTGGAGAGGAAAATTAGTTTGAATTTCGAACATTATCTCACACAGGAAAAAAGTTTTCGTATATCCGCGCGTAAAATAATTGACGTTGGCCATTTTTTTTTAATTAGGTGTGTTCCGAATCAAACTGTTAGAGATCAGTAAACCAAAAGATTGTATGGGTTTCGCCTGCCTTTGAGTGCGCTAAAATCGATTTCAGCGCGTCTCAGAACGCAGGAATAGGTTTGCATACAATTTCCTATAAAACCTAATAAAAATTTTGTTTATTGTTTTGGTTGTTTAATTTTATCTTAATAACTAAAACTTTAAAATTATTATGATAAAAAAAAAAAAAAAAAATTATTATACAGTAATTAAATTTCAACTTATAGAATTATATCGAAAATAAGAGAACTCTTGTACATTTTTAAGTACTAATATTTAAGTAGGTAAGTAAATAGTTAATGATTCCCTGTTCCTTGCCGGAACAGGTGAAAAATAATGTGTTGGGTTTGAGAGGAATCTTATTCTCACCTCGAACCTTAGAATCTCTCGCGAGCTTCAGGAGTCTATTTTTAGAAACACTCGCTTCGCTCGTGCTTCTATTATAGCCTCCTTCGCATACTCTGGATTCAATATCAGTTCTCTGAGGATAAATCAACATTCCTCTCTTACCTAATAAATAACTATTGGTAGGCGGTGGGGTTCCAACCGACGCTAGACTACGCCACCGACTTTCCTGTGCTTCTCGTATCAAACCGACGCCTCCCGATCTTAGCGACTACGCCACCGACTTTCCTAAAACTGTAAAATCGCACGAATAACTGCTGGACAGATTCTTATCAAACTAAGTCCTGATTAAAGGGCGTCACAGACGGTTAAGATACGATATTATAGCACGAGGCAGCCAGCTGTCTCGTCGCCATTCACATTTTATGCAAAGCGGGGGTCAAACAAAATGGCGAATCTATCAGTGACCGGCCATTCTGCTTGGCCCCCGCTTTGCACATAAAGGGAATGGCGACGAGAGGGCTGGCTACTTCTATAATATAATATCGCATCTTAACCGTCTGTGGCACCCTTAAACTTTTAAACAAAAATCACCAGACCGTAACGAACCCACTATACCACTGGCTATACTTAATTAAAAAACACAAATCAATCACTCGTATCTTTTAGTCATATTTCATCGCAAATGTTCACATGGTATATTGAAATATTGAGCTTCGATCATACAATCGGCAGCATTATTTTTAGTATTTAATGAGCCATTTAAAAATAACCTTGTATATTTTTATTTAAGGTAATAAAGCTGGGCATTTATTTCATTGCATGAGGACTTCGCTAAAATAAAAACAAAAAATATGTTTCGGTGATGGATGATGAATTACTCGCTTAGCTTAACAAAGACATTTTTTAAATAAAGCTCTTCGGAATACTGTACCCTAGTATCATCCGAATTGTTAATGTTAATTATTTTTATAGCGGTGTTTCTGAAACTTAACAAATTAGACCAAACGATATTGAGATAGACATTTTTTTAATACTGAAAGAGTTCAATAAAAGGCTGTTAAATGTACAACGCTCGCATGGATTTTATTAGCTATGCAATAAAAACATTTCGGAACTATCGCATTTGCTTATCGCTGCACGTGATTACTTACTTTGTGTATATTAAATAGTAATGTTCTTAATCAATTTATTATAGAAATTTCATATTCAGTTTTTTACCCACGACGGACGGAACGGAACGGAGGCGGTATATGCGTTTGGGGTTAGAGGAAAAATGTTATTTGATCCTTTTTATTCTAATATGTTTTCACATCCGGCGTGGGATTTTTCAAAATTAATATATATATTTTTTTTAAGAAGTTAAGACGAGGCGGTTCCTACTACGAATACTGTTTAACGCATAGTTAAACAGTTCATTTTTATAATTCAATTACAGTTTTGTAGGTTGGGTCTACAAGTCTAGTTAATCCCCCTACATATAGTTAACATAATATGCACTAACTATATTGCCTATTGCAAAGAGTACGATCATTTGTACATCGATTGTGCTTATCTTATCTTAGAAGGGCAAAATATCCTTCGTCAGAAAAACATTTCCAGGGTTATAACCAGGGATTTGTAGGAGGAATTCCTAATTAACTCAGAGATTTAGTATTTCGCCATTTTGCAATAAAATTATATCACGGCAACGTTCAAGTTGCTGTAGCATCGCAAGTGGTTTATACTACGATGACATGACCCACCACTGCGTTTTACTTTTCTATGTACGTACATACGTTCAACAGCGTAAGAATGTGGAGAGGCGGGCCATATTGTCAAAGTTTATCTCCATGCCGGCAAAAACGCCCTACTAAACCTTCTCATATCCCTTACGGGGTGCACTGAGGGTCAGATGGCATTAAGTCATTAGGTCGTAAGAATGTGGAGAGACGGGCCATATTGTCAAAGTTTATCTCCATGCCGGCAAAAACGCCCTACTAAACCTTCTCATATCCCTTACGGGGTGCACTGAGGGTCAGATGGCATTAAGTCATTAGGTCGTAAGAATGTGGAGAGACGGGCCATATTGTCAAAGTTTATCTCCATGCCGGCAAAAACGCCCTACTAAACCTTCTCATATCCCTTACGGGGTGCACTGAGGGTCAGATGGCATTAAGTCATTAGGTCGTAAGAATGTGGAGAGACGGGCCATATTGTCAAAGTTTATCTCCATGCCGGCAAAAACGCCCTACTAAACCTTCTCATATCCCTTACGGGGTGCACTGAGGGTCAGATGGCATTAAGTCATTAGGTCGTAAGAATGTGGAGAGACGGGCCATATTGTCAAAGTTTATCTCCATGCCGGCAAAAACGCCCTACTAAACCTTCTCATGTCCCTTACGGGGTGCACTGAGGGTCAGATGGCATTAAGTCATTAGGTCGTAAGAATGTGGAGAGACGGGCCATATTGTCAAAGTTTATCTCCATGCCGGCAAAAACGCCCTACTAAACCTTCTCATATCCCTTACGGGGTGCACTGAGGGTCAGATGGCATTTACGCCACAACAAAAAGGGTTTGAAGACATAAAGTCATCGCAATTTATCTAAAAGTATAACAATACAAAAAAATGCTACCTTTTCTTGGTGAGCATATTCAGCAAATCATTCACAAAATGTTATACATATTACATGACATTCACCGTTGCAACAAAATTACACCAATAAAAATCAAGGCCAAGCTGCGGGCTTCGCTGCTAAAGAAAATCAGCCTTTCTTCGACGAATAGATCAACAAATAATTGCAAATGCTGTACATATTACACGAGTGACATTCACCGTCAAAATTACGGCAATAAAGAACAAGGCTGAGCTATTACGAATATTTGATTCAATTTTAAAATCAATAGATGCTAGAAAGTAGTAGACTTTTATTTAACCTTGCTAGAACCAAACTAGTTTAAAATAATTGAGGAGGAGCATCTAATGATTCAAGGGCAATCACTGATAAATGTAAATCAGATTTCTATAAAAAATACCAGTTTTTTTTTCTCATCCACATGGCGATAATTCTTTAGTTTAACCACTGTTGATTTTATTATCTCTAAGTTTCTACTCGTTCAATAACATATAAGGGGTAAGTCATCATTATCTGGAGTCATTGACTGTAAAATGTACCTACTCGTATAATGATTAGGTATATCTAGAGAAACATGAACTCGACACTCCTACAGAACATTCCAACAAAATATTTCTAACCACAAGACAAAACCGAGGAATTTCGACCTAATTAAATTGCCGAAAGCCAAACCTGTTTCGATCTTTGGCTACAACAACAAGCCGAATCAAAATGTATCTTACGAATTAGTTTTATTAGAATAAATTACAATAAAATCATTAGCGTTTTCGGAGCTATAATTTAAAAACCTGTTCTCTTTACCTACAACCACCCGGACATTCTATTCAATTCATAAATAAAATAACGCTTTAATACTCAAAGGGGTGAGCAGAACATTAGTAGGTACCACGTTTGGCAATATTGTTGGGTTAAGATTCGGTATAGTTGTATCATCAACAGCACGTCCCAACCGAGGGGCTCGAGCCTACCCTGAAGTAGAGTGAATAGGCCTTAGTCGACCACGCTGGCCCAGTGCGGGTTGGTCGACTTCACACACAACTTTTGAATTTCTTCGCAGGAGTGTGCAGGTTTCATCACGATGTTGTCCATCACCGTAAGAGCGTCGAATAAACGTACATATGAATTCGAAAACACATTGGTATGAGGTGGGGAACTTTAATATGTTGTTCAGACCATGAAATTGAACAACTTTCCCCAAGAAACATGGGTCCGGAAATGAAAGAAAATTTTGTACCTCCCATACTAACTGCTGAGTTGGCTGCGGCAGTTTGTATGGGAGATCGATTTTTTTTTCATTTCCGGACCTATATTTTTCGGGAAAGTTGTTTAGTTTCATGGTCTGAACGACATATTAAAGTTTGTACACTGAATAAAAAATAACCCTGTATAGGAGTACAAAGGTATTTCAATTATTTTAAATTTTATTTCTTGCCACTGGTGTTTTAAATGAGGCGTGATGTCTCTTTTATTCATTTTACTTTTTTGTTTTAATATTTCTTTTTCAAATCCACTATATGCATTTACTTGTTATTATCTCTATACTCGTGTGTATATATTAATATATTATATTAATGTTTTAAAGCTTATATAATCGAAGACAATACCTCGACATTTACATTAAGAAAATAATAATATTTAAGCTTGACATTAATACCCTATTGAATTGGTTGGTGGAAATGTATTGTTAAGAACTCTTCAATTATCTGCAAGCCTAAATAAGAAAAGACTTATTAATGAATATTTGTCAATTGTCAGCTCCGCAGCTAAGTGTTGGGTTCGATTTCCGAACAGGGCAAGTAATTGTGTCATGACCACTTATATTTTCCTTGAGTGTGGTTATTATTATTATAATATTACAAGATAAACATTTATATTTCTGTTTATCAGCTTTTTGATACCAGTACTAGCTCTGCCTAGTTTGGGATCAAAAGGCTGATAAACAGAAATATAAATGTTTATCTTGTAATATTATCCATGACCATAACCATGAAATTGAACAACTTTCCCCAAGAAACATGGGTCCGGAAATGAAAGAAAATTTTGTACCTCCCATACTAACTGCTGAGTTGGCTGCGGCAGTTTGTATGGGAGATCGATTTTTTTTTCATTTCCGGACCTATATTTTTCGGGAAAGTTGTTTAGTTTCATGGTCTGAACGACATATTAAAGTTTGTACACTGAATAAAAAATAACCCTGTATAGGAGTACAAAGGTATTTCAATTATTTTAAATTTTATTTCTTGCCACTGGTGTTTTAAATGAGGCGTGATGTCTCTTTTATTCATTTTACTTTTTTGTTTTAATATTTCTTTTTCAAATCCACTATATGCATTTACTTGTTATTATCTCTATACTCGTGTGTATATATTAATATATTATATTAATGTTTTAAAGCTTATATAATCGAAGACAATACCTCGACATTTACATTAAGAAAATAATAATATTTAAGCTTGACATTAATACCCTATTGAATTGGTTGGTGGAAATGTATTGTTAAGAACTCTTCAATTATCTGCAAGCCTAAATAAGAAAAGACTTATTAATGAATATTTGTCAATTGTCAGCTCCGCAGCTAAGTGTTGGGTTCGATTTCCGAACAGGGCAAGTAATTGTGTCATGACCACTTATATTTTCCTTGAGTGTGGTTATTATTATTATAATATTACAAGATAAACATTTATATTTCTGTTTATCAGCTTTTTGATACCAGTACTAGCTCTGCCTAGTTTGGGATCAAAAGGCCATTTATGTAAGATGTACCCCACATATTTTATACTAAAAAAATAGATAAATAGGGGATCGGACTACTTTTTTATTTTATACATCCATACTTCTTAGTTTCTGCTATCGAACCCTAAAGGAATTTTTGCTCTATGTTTAAAATTAACCGAGAGGTTTGAAATTCAAGATTAGATAGAGAGGCACATACCCGATTTTGACATCATTTGTTAGTAACGCCATATAATCTCCATACAAAAAATCGTTTTTGAAAGAGACAGATATATTGAAACTTTAAAAAATCACTGTAAATTAGTTTTTCAACCGATTCTGTTTTTTTCTTAGCGAATCGTCTGCTACTAATCTATATTTAAAAAATAATTCATAAAATATGGTGAACAGTCCGATCCCTTATTGTAAGGATTCACAGAGATAGATAAATATTACGGGGACATTATTTTTTATATCGTGACTGTGATTGACATGCCAATGCACTTTTTATCACCTATGTAAATGGCAAGTAACATGTGCGGCCTTGATACGAAAATCGTAAAAAAGCAAAGATTTCTGACGCGCGTCGTCGCCTCGCAACGATCGTCTTTTGTTCCTCTGAGTAAAGAAGCACGTCTGCAAAAATGACACTTACGCGTAAATAACAGTCTGCGACACGACCACAATGCTATGAAAGGAGCCTTAAAATAAATTAGCTGGGAATTATAAAAAACAAATACAGTTCGCTTCGCTTTATTTTGTGTAATTGCCTAGAAGCATCTGAAGAGATGCTACCTCATAGTTTTAACTGTCTTTAATCGCATTTCTTTCAAATAATTGTATTCAATCAGGCTGCATACGAAAATAGCACAGAACCGCGAGGAGTGGCGCAGTAGATGTTAGGCCTATACCGAAGTAGGTGGATATGGGCTTCTTATTAGCGTGTGCATTTGCAAATGTTCTTTTTTGATTTGCAAACCTGGTAGCGAAGTCTGTTGAGAGCTATCCAGGTTATATTTGGGCTGAGAATGTTGATGATGAAGTATTTGTATAGTTGTAAAATCTAAATATAGCCCTCAAGTATAGAATATACACAAACCTTCGTCTTTGGCACAATCTTAAGGCCTATCTTGGAGTCGACGAGGCTAGCGCCGGCCTCTGACAGGTAGCCTTGGTTGGGAATGAGGCAGGAGCGGCCGAAGCAGCAAGGACAGCACAGCTTGTGCATCCATTTCGTCCATTTCGGATTGAGCCGCCCGTAGGGCTCCTCGTCCTTCGGCTTGAAAACGCCTATTACTTTCTGTAAGTCCCAAAGAGAAATGTCAAGAGAACAATCAAGATCAATAATAAGTTGTTAGTAGGAAGCTGGCAAGTGTCATTATCTTACAAATTTATATCCGAAATAACAAACAAAGAAGCTAGACTTAAAGCTCCCTTCTCCCCGCTAGAGTTCGGAATACATTAATATATGCTCTTTTTAACAAAATCTGCAACAAATACAGACTCGAAGTTACCAAAGCAAGAACATTATGTAAATGAGTTTAAGATCTACGACTAATACTTAAGATTAAAGAATACTTAAGAAGCATTTTTTTACTTAAGCCTGTCCCTACGGTGACAATTAGGGTGATCAACGTCTTCATTCAATACCAATGCTCTATAAGTAGCAATACTCGTACTATATGCTATTGTTGATAGCGCAGTGGACATGAAAACACCAGTAGCAGGAATAGACAAAAATATTGCGCTGAGAAAATCGCCGTATTATGAGCAGTCTCTGTCTAGTCTAACTTGATACCATACAAAATGACTAATTAAAGAACTACAGTGCGACACAAAGGAGTAGAAATTAAATAATGATGGAACTAAATTCTTCACCGAAGGCAACACCAGATAAACTGGCAGTGATTGGTAGCCAAAAACAGGAAGTTGCGGTAATTGGCTGAAACATCACCAGTGTTGCCAATAAACTCCGTACAGCGCCCCCATTTTTTGTCTACTCTTTTCTGTCGTACTGTATTTACAATTTGGGTTTAAAATGTGGACTTACCCCTCCTGGATTCTTAACAAAGTAAGAGCCGCTGGAGCCCTGGTATATTCTCTCCGGGAAGATACCGTTGTCAATGGCCACCTCCGCCTGCCACACCAATTCGCTAAACTGTGGGTCATCTGAAAAATAAAATAAAAGCATTAAATTATGATAACAAAACAATCAATCAAATTCAGGCTTTGTTATTTTATTTAACCACGAAGTAGCGGCGTGAGTCCCGAACCAGAGAGACCACACAGAACAAAACGCCATTTCTAGCACTGACGTGCGTTTACAGGCGTTCTCACGCCATCTCAAACAGAACACAGTCGCGATGTTTTTTTTGAACATAGATATTTATGGAAATTAAAATAATACTCATTAATACATACATTTTGTGAGTATTCTCAGTACTGTTAACAAAAATTGTACAGCGATTTACAAAACCTAATCAGAAAATAAATAAATAAACTAGTTTCGTCCCTCCACTTTTTTATGTGTTCTTTTTGTGTGTGTGTGTGTTTCACCTTAAACTGCAGGATTGTGTCGCTAATAAAATTGCCATATTATCACAAAACACAAAAAAGCATGTACGTATGGGAAGTGTGACTGCAAAGCTGCAAAAAATAACTACGAGACTTAAAATCTTGCTAACAGAATTAAGTGGAAACCATAGGAAAGGCTACGGCCTATGTTCAGCAGTGGACGTCTTCCGGCAGAGATGATGATGATATGATGAAAAGGAAAGAAAGGATCATAAATATGAAAAAGTCGGCAAAATTATGAACATTAATATTGTGTCACTGGACACTAAAGAACGAGTTGTTAAGCAACTTTTAGAAATCTTTAAAAAAGACATAATAAAATTCAAAAATCATTATTACAATGTCAATCATCAACAAAACCAATACCAAAACCTGATGAAAAGTCTGCAGCCTAACGAAGCACTGGTCGTTTTCGATTTTAGTTAGAACTATGAAACAGAGCTATCACACAAGAATTCAAAGTAGACACTTTGGTGCTTATTCAGGTCATCTGCGTATCTGGTAGTTTGCTGTTGAAAACATGGTCCTTCGCGTGTACGTTAATTTGAGTTTCTGGCACTATATGCGACGAAAGGAGTAGGGAGCGTTGCGAAACACTAGAAAAACAAGATAAAAAATAACTCACGATCTTATGTTTTTCTTCTTACACACATCAAAAAAGTTTGTGATCACTAGCTTATGCTTAAGCTAATATAATTTTTTAAATTTAACTTTATCAAGATAAATTCTAACTTGTGTGTTTTTAAATAGAAATACTCTGTTTGAAATTAAAAAATATAACTATTTTTATTTTTTATTAACAAAATTGAGTAATTAATCATAATGTAATTGTAACAGGAATTTTATAGAAAAAAAAGACTGTTTAAGCATACTTAAATTAAACAACGTTTTATTAATAAAAGGTTTATACTGGATGTCCTAAAAGGGTGTTGGCAGTTTATATACGAAAATCATAAATGAAAAATATATCATTTCATAATTTTATTACTATTTGCAAAAAGTACATACAATGGAAAGTTTACGACGAAAAAATTATGTTGTCCAAATGACGTCCATTACGATTTTGACACTCTTCAAGTCGTGGCCGTAAATTGCCTAAGACACGTTCATCATACACGGTGATTTTTGTTATTTCACTTGCAATATTGTTTTTCAATTGGCTATGAGTTGGCGGCTTATTTATGTAAACCTACTCTTTAGGTAACCCCATAAAAAATAATCAAGTGGACTTAAGTCCGGGCTCCTAGGAGGCCATTTAAGGTTTCCGTTTATTGAGATAACTCTTTCTGGGAATAACTCATTCAATGCTTCAATACACCTTCTACTCGTGTGACATTTGGCTCCGTCCTGCTGAAAAAATGTTGGCGAATTGTTACCTCTAAATTCCTGTAAAGATGGTGCCAAAAAACTTTCAATCATGTTACAATATCTGTCCGCGTTAACTGTAAGTGCATGTCCCCTACCGTCCTCAAAGAAATAGGGGCCGATTATGCCCTTGGCGGACATTGCTGCCCGCACTACCACCTTAGGGCTGTGAAGTGGACGCATATGCTTATAACGAGGATTTTTATCACACCAATAGCGACAGTTTTTTTTATTGACATGGCCATTTAAGTGGAAATTTGCTTCATCGCTAAACAAGACATTGTTGAAGTTGGTAAAGCGCGCAAACATCTCCTGAACAAAATTTAGTCACTGTTCATAATCTGTGGGTTTTAATTCTTGCACTAATTGAATCTTGTAAGCACGTAAATGCAAATCCTTCTTTAAAATCAAGTGCAATGTTGATTTTGCAATGTTTACGGATTGACTTCGCTTTCGCAGTGATAGTGAGGGATCTTGCCTTACCGACTCGTGAACTTCTTGAATAACTGCAGGTAGCCTTATTTCTCTCGGACGTCCGCAATCAAAGTTTTTTAAAGTTGACCCTGTAGCCTCAAATGTCTTAATCCATTTTCTAATGATATTCGCACTGGGAGATAAAGAAATGTCCCGTACATTGAATTGCGCGCGATATAAGCGGCGAGCTGTTATTATCGAATTATTGTTTTGATAATAAACTCGTACACAAAATGCACGCTGAGCTCCGGTATACGAATCCATTGCAACTAAATTTCCAATAAATTCCACGTATGACATTATATATTTTTTTTTGTTATCTACCCTCATTAAGACGGTTTATTGATATTTAAAAGTGCAAATACCCTTTTTGGACACCTTGTATTTAATATAATATAACTCCTCCCCTGGCTCGACCACATGCGGAGATCCTTCTGGGCATGCTGAGGATCAAGTTATCCAGCATTTCTTGGGGTAACCTGTCCCATTCTTGAATAGCGGCTTCCTTGAGCTCTGGCACTGTCTGGGGACGTGGCTGACGGTTCCAAACAGCTCGCTTAAGAGCATCCTATCAACGGCCCGTTACAGTCCACTGATGGACTATGAGCCTCCTCCACTTAAGTGGAGGGTTTTGCCATAAACTCCACGCTTGGCAGGCGGGTTGGAGATCGCAGATTAAAAAGTTACTGTATCAGAGAGCGCTGCTTCGCGTTCCCTGTTCAATGTGTAGTTCCTAAGTCGCCTCTTACGACACCTACGGGAAGAGTAGGAGTTGGTGATAAATGTATTCTACTCTGCCGTCACCACAAAGTCAAAGTCAAAATAATTTATTTCCATAGGATGTTATTACATCACTTAGATCCGTCATTACATTTTTTTGGGTGAGTTCACTAACACAATGGCGGAATCTGTGGAGAAGAGCTCACCGAAGAAACTCCACAGTCGTCGCATTTTTTGCGTTTCCTTTTTTAAATAAAATATTGTTAATTACAAAATTAATGCTTATTATATTATATCGAAAAAGCCTGTTACTCAAACAATCGCATCCCACGCGTGCTCTATTGGGCTTAAGTCAGGCGAGCCGGCAGACCAGTCTAACCTTGTGATGTCGTGTTCTCGGAGAGCAGCATTGACTCGTTGAGCTCGATGTGCGGGCGCATTATCATCGATCAGTACAAATTGGTGCCCATAGTTTAATCGAAATGGTCTGATAATTACCATCAATAGCAACGCTTTATACATGTCTGCTGTCATGAAGCCTCGATACGGGATCAAAGGCGTTCTAGCTCCAATCATATAATACCACTCCAAAAGAACACCGATTTCCCGCCTTGCTGAACTGTTCCAGTGGCAGTTCATTGCCTTTCACGGTCTCCTGATCTTCTCCAGACACGGAAACGTCGGTTATCTGAATGAGTACTGATTCGCAATTCGTCAATAAACAGACAGTTTTGCCAAATGTTTTCTTCTTCATTTTGCGGAAGCCTAGCTTACTGCAATTTCCGTCGTTGACGTTTCAATTTCGATGTCGAAGACGATTAGCAATTCCGAATGGTCTGAGTGCTAACGTCAAGCCCAGAGGCGGCCCAAACCTCTGTTTTTACTTTAGTAGCTTTGATTGTTGGGTCATGGGCTGCCAGCAATCTAATATAGCGCTTTTAGGCAGCAGTCAAAACAGTTGCCTTTCTGGAGTTACAGGCAGTAACTTAGCGCCGAGACGGGGTTTACATGTATAGTTTACCGAACTGCACAATTATGCGAAATTTCATGACGAAGCATAAATAATTACCAGAGAAAATTTAACCCGTTTCAAGCTGCCTGGCCTGACTATATCCTTTGTCCTCTGTACCATAAAGGTCGGATCGACGTAACTTTATCTTAACAACAAGAGGTTAGTATAAATTAGATGTGAACAGCTTCAGTTAGTATGTGGAGAAATTACTGTTGCTCACTTTTTTATTATTATTTTTTAGTTTAATTAGAGGGTGGGTGGTGTTACGTTTTGCTGAAGTGGTTTTTTGTGTAGAGTTGGTATTTCACATTTATGGTTTTATACGTCGAAATGGGTTGTGTACGAGTTGGTGGGTGTGTGTGGTTCTATGTTTCAGATTTAATTAAAAATAAAATAAATTTATTTTACATTATATTTTTCTATGACATTGATGATTGATATTATATTGTTTAATCCAAATAAGATATCTACCTATCTCTTCTTAGTCGGACACTCTTGTCAGAGTGGTCGTGGTTGCGCTGACGAGGTACACGGTGGAGTGTTCGGTGGGTCGATATCTTTTCCGAGGGTAGCTCTCCTGGCTATGTGCTTCCATTTCTGACGGTTAGAGGCGTCGCGAATACACTGGACCATGGTGGGCCTTTGTGATGGCGTCTATCCAACGGGTTGGCGATCGACCGCGTGCTCTCTTGCCTTCCACCTGGCCCTGAACTACCAGTCTCTCCATCGAGTTCTCATTTCTAGAGACGTGACCAAAAATCTTCAGTATTCGTAGTTGCACAGTTGACGATAATCTGTCTTTAACACAAAGCTCTTTGAGGATGGATACGTTGGTGCGAAATGCCGTCTCCAGGCACCACATCTCTAATGCATCGATTCTACCTATATAGTTGGTCAATTTTAACCAAGGACTTATACTAGTATCAATGGTCACGATTCACACACTAAATCCTTAGTTTAAGTTTGTCAGTCCTTTTCATCTTTTTAGGATTAAAAAGGGACAGGAGATGGCCATCCTAATATTAGAGTTGTCAAATATCGAATTTGAACCCTATGGAAGCGTCGATTGCACAATTTTAGAGAGCACTTAAAACATCCTCCTTAAAAATATCTTAATCTGACAGCTATGCCCTTATTTTAGGTTATCATTAATTTAATAAGCTTAATTAAAATCCTTTTTGAACAAGCTTTTAAAGCCGTGGAGTGGAGTATTCTTATTAAGACAAATCCATCGAGCACAAACACGACTAGGTTATGGTGTGTATTTAAGGAGTTCCTATGGACGCCTTCCAGCTTCATCATGAGACCCTGGACATCACGTATGACTAAAGATCTTATTAAGACAAATCCAACGAGCCCAAACACGACTAGATTGTGGTATGTATTTGAGAAGTTCCTATGGCCACATTCCGGCTCCATCATGAGACCCTGGACATCACGTATCTTTAGTCAGATCTTGTGTTGCAAGATTTCGCCCGAACATACAAACCCACCCACATATAGTGCAAGTTAAATAAAAGCTTGTAAAATAATAACATTTGTTCGTCTGAAATCATCACCTTTCTTTTATAGGTTATAAAAACGAAAAGGATAGCTGGATTTTAAAATTAGATTTAGATCATGACTTCCCGAATCGGGGCCAATATACCAGTGTTTATAATGGTATAGCAATTTAGTATCATTACTCTTATTTAGTTAATTTCTACAGATACAATTTAATCGTTATTTTTTATGGTACTGAAATAACGTAGACAGGGGTGATGCGGGGTGCGGGAGGGGTAGCGAAGCGCTATGACAAACCAAACAGAGAGCGGGACGCCGCTGGCGTTGTACTCGTATTTTATCTATTTATGTAGTAGTAGCCTGCTTGTACACAGTGTAACTGTTATAGAATAAATGAACTTGAACTTGTCACACAGAGCGGTAGATAGATAAAATATAAATAAAAAAAAAAATAAAAACAAAATAACAAATTAAATTAGATAATAATAATAATAAATTTATAACAATATCAAAATATAAATAATATAAAGTAAAAATATTTTTTAACAACACGTTTTAACGCACTAAAAATTACAAAATAATTTGTATTGAGATTTTTATTGGTTTATGGAATAGAGTGGGGTGCATGGAATAGATATTCTAAGAAGTAGAGAACGAGGTGATGGCTGAAAAACAGCATAGCTGACGCTGTAACATTTTCATTGTCTTACTTATTTTCATGTCTGTCTGTACTGCTTATTGATACATAACATAATTGTTAATGTAATGACAATGTTTAAATGTCTTCTAATTCTTATAAGTGCCAGGGGATGTTACGTGTTATGTCTTACAAATAGTTATTATTAGAATATTTTTTGCAGTGCAATTCAATTGTTGTGTTTTTTATTATTGGAAAGACTTGCGTTTGAATATTATTCTAGCTGATGGAAATTGATTATAAGGTGAAAGATGGACCACGCTCGCCTAGAAGATGTCTATGAATTTTTTATAAAGGGGCTAAATTCTAATCTATAGTTTTTTGAGAAACACGGTTATGCTTCAAAATCTACTCCATGCACCCCACGTTTTTCGTTTTAAGTAGACGAGTTCTGCTTGACGTTACGCTATTTTACAAAATATGTAATAATATTGTTGACTGCCCTAGCCTCAACAGGCATATATATAGTTTATCGTATTCCAACGCGTCTTCAACGAAGTTTAAATACTCACCAACTTTTCTATACTAATATTTGTAAAACTAATGCTCCGTTAACGTTCTCCTATGAGGCGTATCACCTCAACCTACAATGAGTTTTTCTAACATTGATATTTTATCTTTGTCTTATCACGGTTTCAGGAGTTTGCTTATAAAAAATTTGTCTGAGTCAAGTTGAGCATCCCAAGTGTAACATCATAATTAAATATAATTTAGTCAAATGTTTATCAAATGCTCAATCTCAATCTTAATGTTTTGGTCATCTAAATTCATCATCAGGTTCATATCATTTGGTTTGTAAAATTGTTTTTTTAATTACTATTTACATAATGCTAAGAAACTCTGTTTTACCAACTAACATCATTTAATAATTTACATGTGGATGGTGTAGTTGGCTGTGTATAAAGTCACATCTTTTATAAGTCTATACTATTAATTTATCATATTGTATACAGCTGTTTACTTTCCCAAATAAATAAAATAAAATAAAGTCCTACAAGAGTACTACAACAATGAAATTATTAATAAAAATGATTTTATACTTTTTAGTGTGTTAAAATGTGTTGTTAAAAAATATCTTTTACTTTATAATTATTTTGTGTTTTTTAGTCCAGCGTACTTAAATTTTGCAAGATACCCTGAACATCACGTAAGACTAAATTGCTAAGACTAAAAATCCCAAGCATGACGAGATTACCTTTCGGCTCCATCATGAGACCCTGGACATCACGAATGACTAAGGATCTTGTCAAGACAAATCCAACGAACCCAAACACGACAAGGTTATGTTGCGACGTTGAGAGAGTTCCGAAGTTCCGAAGTTGGTCATACTTCTGGTTCCATTATGAGATCCTGGACATCACGTAATGACTAAGGATCTACAAATCCAATGGGCCCAAACACGACTAGGTTATGTTGAGTGTTCGAGGAAATACAGCGTCCACCTTCCGGCTCCATTATGAGATCCTGGACATCACGTAGGACTAAAAATCTTGTCAAGACAAATCTAATGAGCCTAAACACGACGGGATTATGTTGTGTATTTTAGGAGTTTCTATGGCCACCTTCCTGCTCTATCACGACACCCTGGATTATGATTATGATTTAGGTAGAAGGGATTGGGCAAGCTACGTCCCAATGACCACTGCGACCCGAGATGGATCTATTGTAGTCAGCCCTTCGATGTTAAATAGCCTCCTCTAGACCAACAGTTTTGAAGAAGCTGACGGTCAATTGGCAATTTTGGGTCCTCCCAGTACCCGGCTTCTCTTATTGACAAGGGCATCGCATTCGCATAGGATGTGAAGCGGAGTCTCCTCGTCATCTGCGCAGAATCTACAGTAAGGGTTCTCAGATAGACCCATCCTGTTCACCCTGGATATAACGTGAGGCTAAATATGTAGTCAAAACAAATCCAACGGGCCCAAACATGACCAGGTTATGTTGAGTATTTGAGGAAATCCTCGGCCACCTTCCGGCTCCATCACGAGACCCTGGACATTACTTATGACTAAAGATCTTGTCAAGACAAATTTTAGGAGTTCCTATGGCCAGCTTCCAGCTCCATCATCAGACCAGCTCCATGGTATCATAATATTGCATTGTCACCGAGGTTACATAAGTGTACCAAATTTCAGCACAATCGAAGGACAGCACATGCTCCAAAAATGAGTTGCAAGATTCGGACCGAACAAACAAACCCACAAACAAACAAACAGACAGACAAGAAAGCGAGTTAATAAAAACATGTTAAAATGAAAATAACATTGCCAAATTTTGATATCATATAAATAAATAATTTCATTTATTTCGTTATAAAATATACATTTCAGTTTAAAGAGGTTGGAACCAGACCTAGTAGGTAAATAGACCTGTAACAGGTGGTTCCGCTCTTCCATAATTATGACATACATCTTACTTTTTAAATGAACAAGGTTTATGACAATGATAAGCTAAAGTTGAAGTTAAATTTAACATGCTTTTAACAAAGAACTAAAGTAAATAAAATATGATTAATTACCCTAACATGCAAAAGTGTGTGTGTGTGTGTGTGTTTATGAGTGTGTATTGCCTAATATGTGTGAAAGTAATATGTCAGTGCATTCTGTGCAACACAGCTCTAGGAGCTTCTACAAGCTACAACTTTCATGTACAAAATAAGTCCTCAATCTCCTCATATGTAAGTTCATTGAGACCATTGGTAATAATCTTTTTGCACTCAAATAATTGTAGGTGGTAAAACTGGAGCTTTTTATTTAACTTATTATAAAGATGTGCTGATAATGCTACGTACTGACGTTTGGCAAAGCTTGTTTTACAACGCTGCGTTGGTGCAACTCTGTCTATTCTTCTTTCGGCAATTAGAGAGGGGTCAAATGGTAAGGATTTGTGAAGTTTTAGCGTTGTTAACAAAATGAACAATTTCCTTACAGATAATATTTTACAAATACGGTATAATTCAGTAGTGGGGAATCTAAACAGCTTAAATAACATAACTTTAAGTAGATACCTTTGTCCTCTCTCAATTTCCAGAAATTTTGTCTTAGTAGCTCCACCCCAAATAGAAATGCAATAGCTCAAAATAGATTGTACAAGGGCAATATAAATTGAATTTAAAAGAGAGTTGGGGGCTACATGTCTTAGTATCTTAAAAATCCAGATGAGCTTTCGTAATCTACTGTTTAAGTTATCAATGTGATTGTGCCATGATAACCGCTGGTCAAGTGTCACTCCAAGATATATCTATACAAGGTACTAAAATCAATATTAGTACCCAATAAATTATACTAAAACCAATATCAGTACCCAAAGTTACAGTACCATTAAGAAGTTACATTTTACTATTGAAATAAATAATAGTATCAAAATGCTTTAACTACTGAAAAATAACTGTATGGAGTCATACCGTTTAATGGTATTAATATTTTTTGGTATGTTAGTCCCTGATTTTAATCTTTAGGTATGCAACTATCTACAAAATAACTAAGATGAGGGATACCTACAGTAGCAACCCTAATTCCTAGTAGCAAGAATGTTCATTTCCAATACTTGCATTTTATGGCTATAAACATCATGAATAGCAATTGTTCTTCACTTGACTGATAACTAATTTCGGTTATAACGACGATGAAGGGACCACTGTAATTTCGTTGTTATATCCAAAAGTCGTTACAGGCAAAGGTAAAGAGATACAGGTATACAGATGCGTCTAGAAGCCATACTCATTCAAAAGTTTACTAAACACAGTTGCTACTCAGTGTATAAATTTGTAACTGAACCATAAAAACCCCAAAACGTACATGCTTACCTACCTACCTTAACCTAGTTAATATCTATGAACAAAAAATAAAGGTCACCACAGTTGCTGACCATCTGTGTGGATGTAAACAAAAGATAAGAAAGCCTTCTGTGTCTTTGACAGCTGACTCCGGCCGGTAGCAATATCTGCATGGGATTTTTAAGAATTTGTTACGAATTATTAATTAAAAAAGGTCACTATTTTTAAGAATTTGTTATGAATTATTAATTAAAAGAGGTCGCTATACCCAAACTCGGCATTAAATCCAAAGTCGCTATAGTGATATATTCTGAACTAAAATATGCATTAAATTCAAGGGACTTAGATTTAACATCCTTATAGACAAATGGTAGCTACAACCAAGGTACAAATGAAACCCACTGTATTTCTGATTTGCTAAATGTGTTTGAAGGTGAATGGAATAACATAACGTGAATAATTTTATGTTTAATGTTCTTTTGATTTGCATAGTTATCAACTGACAGCTACCTTAACGCAAAATGCTAACAAACCATATGGTGGTATTTTATTTCAATAAGAATTGATAGAGAACAAATTATTCTTTCTAACAATTTCATTAGAAACTATTGAAGACTAAAAAACTTACCACATAGAAATGGATCCACCATCATTATTATTGGATAAATCAACACTAACTTATGTCTGATTACACTTTACTTTTTACAGCTGACTGAAACTTCAATGTGTTACTATGTTCACACCAGTTGGTCGGTTTTAATTGTTTTTGTAAAAAGTTTGAAGTTTTTATGTACTTATAAATTTAGATTGTGCATTCAAAATGAAATTAAATCTTCATAATTACGAATTAAAAAAAACAAGGTTGAACTAATTAATTTGTGCCAAGGATTTACGCCCCAAGGTGAAGGTAACATAGATACCTACATGGTTTTTATATGCAAGATGGTCTGACGCGGGAGGAAACCTGAAAAGTGCATGAAGAATCCATTGAAATGTTCCTCCATGGAGGGAGGTCTTGACGGTATATCTACCATATGTTTACTAGGTAGATATTTTGCGAGCTTTAATAACAGGTCAATGAGTCACGGTCGCGTCGCAATTTATTGAAGATGCTTACCTGGGAAATGGTTGAAGGATACCTCGAAGTCGCCGCGGCCGCCCAGCAGCGGCTGCGACTCGCGGTTGGCCCCGGGGGAATCCACGTTGCCCTCGAACCCGACCTCAGGGACTAGAAAAATCTCTTCAGCACTACTCGATAACGACTCCACGCCGTCATCGGGAGGCGTGAGCGTAAGATTTGGCTTGTCGAAATCGAGATTTAACAGAGTCTCTTCCGTACTCATGAGTAAAGCTAGACAGTAAGTATATACAGAGCTTCATTTAAGTCTTTGTTTCACAATCATTTACCTAATACAAAACACTTCTGACTTGACGACTTCAACTTCAACAACTTCATTCACAAAGTGAACTACAGACTACAGAGGGCGGTGATTGACAAAATGCGCGCATAAAATCATAGACACAATTATATATTTTTAAAATAGGCAGGCGCATTCCGAATCAGACTTTCAGCGCTGTCAGCGATCAGAAAAGCAAAAAAATGTATGACTGACAGTGATTTGGAACGCGATTGCAGGTACTTTAATCGATTTCAGCGCGTGTCGGAACCCAGGGTTACAGCATCTCAGGGCGTTTGCGCACTCATCCGTATCCGATTCTCATTCGGTTCTTATCCGTTTCTGATCCGGTTTAACCATCCTAGTAATTGTATGGACGCTCACGCACCCATACGTATCCGGTTCGTTTTCGATCCGTAAATTCTCACTCCGGATCGGTTTTTTTACGGATCAAAACCGAGTCGAAGTAGCCGCCATACAAATTGTACGTACGCTTGCGCACTACACGATTTTTTACGGATGAAGAGTGAGGTACGGGGAGGGGAAAGCTCGCGCTGCTAGTGATGTGCCAAATTGACTATTTTTTGATAAACAAGTATTTTGGTACTCGTTACAAAAATAATCGAAAGCACACTCGAGACAAGAGACTCCAGGATTCTATTTACGTGAAACGAACTATACGAGTAACGTGAGTGACTTTATTGCGGGATCTACATTAATACATAAGTAGATATAATTAAAAAGATCAACCTAGTATTCGAATTCTATAAGTACCCGAAATCTATACTCGAGTAAAGTCAACTGCTCATCAGTCAGTGGTAAAGTGTTAACACTTTGACCTTGAACGCTTCTTGCTTAATAGCATTATGGTCGAGATCAGCTCAGTCTGTCAGCTCGACTCGGCACATCACTACGACAATATCATGCAATATCGTCTCAAATACGAATGAAAACGGGATCGGATACCCGTCCGTTTTTTTTACGGATCAAATACGGACCGGATAAGAATCGGATACGGATGAATGCGCAAACGCCCTTAGTTTGGTTGGTGACCCAAAAGTAGCCGTTTTATAAATTGACTGCGATGCTGTTTTAAATCACGTCTCGCCTACATCATTTTCATCCTTTCAGGGCTTGGTGATAGCTGGTTTAAGCGACTTGACTCGACCTGCTGAAAAGCTCTCCATTTCGCAGTGTGTCACTTTTTGGGAACAGTGACTCACTTTTTTTCGGAGGGTCAAATAATGTTGAAAAATATGAACTAGTAAGTTGTTATTCATACACAATATTCTTTGGTTATTGTACTTTTATTCTGCATTATTACTTTTTTAGTTAAAGCCAAAGAAAGGTAAATATGTTTTTTTTTTTAATACTAGAAATGAGCCACTGTGTACTGGTACTAGGCTACAGTGACTCAACCCTGTAGTACACAGTGGCTCTAATAGTACACAGTGACTCAGTTATATTTAAAATATTATAAAAATAATAAATACCGTTATTTTAAACTCTTAAATCACCTTTATTTAAATTTCACATAAGCCTAACACAACAAATTGTAATGTAGTAACAACAACTGCAGTCTTAACATTAGAGATCAACCTTTATTTGGACAGAACCTTTGGTGTTCGAAATCAAACTTAATAGGAATAATATTTTAACAAAACTTCTACAACATTATAGTTAACATCTACTGTAATTGACAAAATACAAATTTATAAACGATACGAAATAACTTGCCCAGTGAATGAATGTACAAAGTACCATCGAGCACAAAAGTTTTTAAAAATCTTTAGGAAGTTGTCTTCAAAACAATTTAAATAAAACTAGGTAAGTTTAAGTTATTTTATGAATGAGAAGTATTAAAACTCCAAGAAATAAATATTGGAATATAGCACACTGGAATGCTACTGATCGACATTCTTTCGTCGTCAATCCGTAAAATAAAAGTGCGCAGTAACTAATATATTCCTTGAGTTCAATTTCTTGCTCTGCCGTGAATATTTTTCTTACAGAGTAATTAGGTACTAAGCGCTGTCCTTCCAAAGATTCCGCATTTTTGGTTTTCCAATAATATCTTTTAAGAGTTGCAAATGGAACTTCAACTGTCTTTGACGCTTTCCTCATTGACATTCCATTTCGTATATGAGTAATGCCTTGTTTTATACTTTCGGCGGAACTATTCCCAATTTTTCTTCTGCCATCATCGCGGTGGCGATGTGGCATTCTGAAATAAAAATTTATTTTAGCAAGATTACTAGCGGTCTGCCCGCTATGGTATGAATAAGAATTTTTCCTAAAAAAAGTAGCCTTTGTACGTACTATTCCCAGACCTAACCTGTACAATGCCAAGTTTCAGCCCGACCTGTCCAATTATATTGTTAAAGCGTGATTGAGTAACAAACATCTAAACTTTTGCATTTATAATAGTAAAATTTACTTGCGGCTCGCTGCAGACAGTAGAACAACAAAATTTTATGCATTTTAATAAGTTTTTATAAACCTACTTGCGATTAAATAAAATCAAAATGAACGAATTCAACAGTTTTTTATTCAACTGTACCAAAATTTACTTGCGGCTCGCTTCAGACAGTAGAACAACAAAATCTTATGCATTTTAATACGTTTTTATAAACCTACTTGCGATTAAATAAAATCAAAATGAATGAATTCAACAGTTTTTTATTCAACTGTACCAACTGGACGTATAGTACACAGTGGCTCATGAGTAATGATGTGCCGTTCCCGGTAAATTACTTTTGTGTGGGAATATTCCGGGGAATATTCCCTTGAGGACTTAAACAATGGGAAAGTTGTCGAAATCTTCTATTTTTTTTATATATTTATATGTCACAATATTAAGTTTTAGGAGACAAATCACAAGTAATATTTGAATACTTACTAACCTAAGAGATTTCGTATATTCCCAATGTTACCGGGAACAATCACCGGAAATTTCCCACATGCCTGGGAATATTCCCAAAACTCCCAAAAAAATGGGAATATTCCGAGGAATATTCCCAGTGTTTTTAGGAATATTCCCTGCCCGGGAATATTCCCTGCCCGGGAATATTCCCGGGCAGATTCTGAAAGTTTTAACTGTATTTTAATAAGAGAAAAAGAAACACAGACGTTAAATTTTGATAGTTTTTATTCATGTGTGTACAAATATGCGTTATCAATATAATCAACAATTAAACATCAATAAAATTTTAGTATTAACAATTTTAGGTATACTAAAATAATTAACAAATCACAGAACGATCAACATGTTTTTCATAAGTTATAGGTATAAAACAAAGCAACTTTTTTAAAATCCGACTACAAAGATCCAGATTTGTTTTTAAATATCAATAAAATTTCAGTATTAACTATTTAAATTATACTAAAATAATTAACAAATCACAGAACGATCAACATGTTTTTCATAAGTTAGCAAAGCAACTTTTAAAATCCAACCACAAAGATTCAGATTTATTTTTAACAACGAGGTTTGTATGTTTAAATACGTGCACCAAGTTACAAATTAAATAACAGGTAACTAAAAAACGACGCTTTTATTGTTGCCTGCAAATAAAGAGATTCGCAAATAAAGTGTTTTTTAAAGAGGAAGCGAGACAGTTGATCCACATCTTGTAAGATGTGGATGTATGTAACTAACAAAACGACTAATACCTATAGTACTTATCTGTAATAAAATTACAGTTTTCTATAGTACCAAGCTAAGGCGCGAAAAGAAAAAAGGCAGACATCAAGGGTCATTTCTGTGTCTAGGTATTGAATATTTGTCTATCTTTGACACCCATACTCGTAGTACAGGCCTTGCCTAGTTTTGGATCAGATGACCGTGAGTGAAATCTCTCACTTAAATAAAATAAAATTGTCTATATCAAAAATAATAAATTTTGCAAATTAAATCATACTAACCAAACCAGCCAACCAACCAACCAAACTAAATTAAAACACTAGGTAAAGAAAGAATTCAATATATTAAATGTTTCATGTGTAGGGGAATATTCCCGGGAACATTGGAAACTTTTGGTAACTTACCGGGAATATTCCCATAGGGAAAATACTGGGAATGGGAACATTCCCCACGGCACATCTCTACTCATGAGTCACTGTGTACTTTTCAAATTTGAGCCACTGTACACGTGGTCGCCATTTTGAATTCAACATCTAATAAAAATCAACCGATTTGATGTAGCATTACGTAGTTTTCGCTGTAACCTTGTAATTTGATGCCACTTTTTGGCAGTAATTAAAGAACTAACCTAAATGATTAAATAAGATACAAATAAACACGATAAACTTACCTTAAAAAGTAATTTTTGCACCAAAAAAACAACAACACTCTTGTAAAACTGACATTCGCCTCAGTAGTTCGCGCGCGAGAGACTGGTTCGCGGACGTTCGGTATCCGAGGGCTGCCGAACGGTGAAGAAGATAGATAGATATTGCTATCCTGTCTAGGTGAAACGAGCTTGAGCCACTGTACCCGCCTGAGCCACTGTTCCCGACTTGACCCTACCCGAAATCTATACTCGAGTACAGTCAACTGCTCATCAGTCAGTGGTTAAGTATTAACATTTTGGAACGAAGGTGGAGGTGGTCTTTTTAACTGAAAGATTGATAATTCACAAGAGATGTTTTTATTTTCTTTTTTTTAAGATTTTTACACACGCGCAGTCTAACCTAGAATCTGCTCTTTTTTTCCAAGTCAAAACTTATCTTCCAATTTTAAATAAATCCAAATGTTTACGGCCAGCAACAGCCAAAGAGGCAAAGAGGTATAGGTATGTACACATACCTAACATCCCTCCCTCTCCGGAAAAGAGCGTACTCTATTTTACATTGGTAAAAGAAACGATCTAACCTACCTAAGCCTGGAAATATTTATTTCAACAATTATGATTCATGTCAGTAGTTAGTCCTACCAACAAACTAAAATACACACAATGAAATAATAAAAAAAAAAAAACTAAGAAAAAGATAAACTAACAATCGTCATAAATGTGGCGCAAGTTATCTTAATTTTGACGGGCAAAAAACACAGGACCAAAAAGTACTCGTCATGCTGAAGCAATGAACCACCAAAAGAAACAATATCATAAAATTTGGAAATGTATGAACGAGTATACCCTAACTAAATATAAAAACATATATAACCTAAGTACAAACCCTAACCACTTCCTACCACTACACTGCACAAACACACACACACACACAGACACATCACGAAAGCCCCATGGCCAGAGAAGGCCCACGGGAGAGATGCCCTCCCGCATCATAGCTGCATTCATGGTTAAACATCAGTCAGGCCGCATACACCAACATGGCCGCCTGCATCATAAAGCGCGACAACCAGGCCGCTACTATAAATCATGACTGCAACTATGACATGCATCAGGCTGCATCTCAAACGGCCACAGCACAGCCATCAAAAACGGACATCATGGCCATCATGTCTTTATCAATCTGAAACACCTTTATATTAAAGTCTGCAACTATCCCTAAATCAACCCCCATACAAAACAACACGAACTCTAACAAGACAAACATTCTCAGAGTCACATAGAGCACATTAAAAAACATTACCTACATTTTGCCCCGATATTATCTATTTCTTCCTATCATTATCTTCAATCCTATATGAAAAATCTTACACATCATAAACTCACATGTAAAATATAAACTGATTCATCATCAGATCTATATTCCACATTTCACAACAACATTATAAAACGTTCACAACATATTAATAATTCATTTCTTCATCATCTCATCATCAACCTCAGCCTATTGTCCCTACCTAAGCACTAAATATCCCTACCTAATCGTGACGTACTAAATCCTAGGCTTCTTTTTACCGTGTTATTATCCGCACGTAACTACGCCACGATACAAAATTATCACATGGAAACATACATTGGGAAACGATTACATTAGGAAATGATTAGACTACAAAATATTTAATCTTAATAAAAGAAATGTCTCAAGAAAGGCCCTTTGCAACACGCACCTACGGCAATGTATATTTACAAATCGCTAAAATAAAGACTCTATACAAAAAAAACTATTAATCAATATGCAAAATAATTCATAAGTAAAAAAAAACTTCTCCGACTAACTTCATCTTCAACATCCTCACAAGGGGCACCACGGGAGAAGCAGCACCAGCATCTTCCATGATACTTGCAGCTAGCATGGCCTCTTTCCTTAGCGCTATCGAACATAATTATGAAACACTTGTGCTTCACGAAAACTGAACATAATTACAATTTCATCACTGAATTTACGGGAAAGACGCACAAAAGGAGCAATCTCATGGATGCCGTCACCCCGCGAACAAACATATCACGACGGAATATTGCCATCGTGGCTTTGGACATATACATTAGGTACTTAAAAAGTAAGCATAGTTTAATTTTACAGTAAATCTTTTTCTTTAGTCTTAATATTTTTGTTATCTAGGTATATGTTGTTTCTTTTTTGTGACTGCTTTATTTGTAATATCTGCATCTTTTTTGTCATCTTTAGTATTTTTTTGTCCTAGTAATTATTAAGTAATTTATAGCTTTGCGGCGTGCTTTGGTTTTTACTGTTGCATAGTTTGGGGTTGGCTTGGCAAGAATTTGTGGAAAAGGGTCTGTTTATTTGTAAAGGACAATGCCATATCCCGCCCAGGTTGTTTCAATTTATTTAAAACATATAAATTCGCTACTTAAATTATAGTTTGTAAATCAGTTTCCAGAATCATTGCACGAACAGGGAATTATTTTTCAGTCAATTAAAAAGTTTTTTTTTTTATTTATTTTTTATTGGCATGGTGCTATGCACATCGGTTCGGCACATCGGTTTGCACATCGCCACAGTCATTTTGTTAAAAAGGAGGAAACGTATAATGTATTATAAATATTGAATTAGGATCGGAATTTGGATAGGTTTCAGAAGGGATTATTATAGGAAAATAAACAGTAGGTAAAAGAGGAAATATTATACATAAGATTTAGATAGATAAACAGAAAGTTGCTCAGTAAAGGCGGAAATAAATTGTCACAATTTAAATTATTGTATGCACCATTATGCCACGAGTCATTTTTGAAATAAAAATATATTTTGTTTGTATATTCGACTGCCGGTATATTGTGTTTTTATTAATATTTAGAGAAAAAAGTAATCACGTAATTTTAAATTAGTAAGAAGCCTCTATTCGACATATTTAATTGTAAAAAACGACTGAGAATTATTTTTGGCTGAACGCAATGGCTGCACGGACAACGCACTTGACCATCTTCGGTCTATAATGTCCTAACAAAACTGAAGACAGCTTCACAAAGTGGTTTTTGTTCGACAAACTGTCCCCACCGGGTTTTTAACACAAAACCTTCGGAATGAGAACCGAACACTTTACCACTCGACCATGGACGGTTGCTGAAGAATGCGAATAAACCTTATGTTTAGTATATGACCAGCCAGACAAGATATATTTTTTTATACGCTTTGTTACGTACCATTATAATAACATACCTAATATTTTTCTGCTATTGTAGATCAGTAAGATAAACTTATTCCCCTTATTTTAGCTAACCAATACGAGTGTGCTGTGTCATGAATGTTATTTTATCATTCATGAACCGAGATTACCGCTACCTGCTCCACTGTACGGTCACAGAAGTGTGTGTTTTGGATGTGGGAGTTCTATTTTACGGGCTCCGAGAACATACAGATTGCACCATGATTCCCTTATTAGGACTATTATAGAAGGACGGATACCACGACATTTGGTAAGTGGAATACACATTCAGCTTAGCTATTGCATTGCATATATTGGTGTACTTTTGGCTTGCGATCCTAGCCATTTTGTCAGAGTTTTCAAACAGCTAAATAGCTTCGGGCTACTCTGGTAACTTAACGTCTTATGCAAGGTATAAAAACACTCGGAAAACTGTTTATCTAAGCTAGACTTGCGTTTTATTAATGTGATTTTACAGAACAACTAAATCCTTACTCATCATCTTCATCTTCACCAACAGCTCATATACGTCCCCACCGAGGGGCTCGACCCTACACTGAATTAGAGCAATCGCGCATTATCGACCACACTGGCCCAGTGCGGGTTGGTCGACTTCACACACAACCTTTGAATTTCTTACACCATCGACGTTCTCTTGCACTTGCATTAGTAAAGTTACGATTTAACTTAGTACACAAGAAAAATATTAAGATGACGAGTAGGACACTAAAGGCACAAGCTGCAACTGCCAACTGCCGGTAGTCGCTGTACGTACGTACAGCCGGCATTCGCTCAGGCTCAGGTGCGGTTGCAGAGTCCATTTCGAGGACGGCGGCGGTGGCGGCACGTGCAGCGACTGTATTGTCAAAGAAATTCATTATCGAGCAGATTGACGTGCAAAAGTATGTTTATTTGCTACATACATAGACAGGAAGAGTAAGTAGGTACATTATACGACTAAATACTGTAGTACGTCAACCAGCTCTACAATTAATTTTCGTGACTGTACACCGCGGCGTGACTGTTTTGATAACAAAACACAGCCGTCATAATAATAATATTATTTCAAATGTAGCCCCATTTTTTCCACGTTCTTTGCTGCCTCTATCAATCTAACATGCAGTCGCTGCACCACTGGTCTGCAGTCTCCGCCGACTGCCGACTGCGTGCAGTTTTTGCTTCACGTGTGCAGCTGCAGCGTCGCTCGTGTATCATTCATTTGATACAAATACATACGAACCAGTTAAGCAGTTGCGGCCGACTGCTGGCAGTCGCCACACGTGCAGTCGGCAGTTAGCAGTTGCAGCCGTCTTTCAACTTGACATTTACAGACGAGCGACAGGATAAAGCGAAGACTGCCGACGACAACCCGCGTCGCATCAACAGTCGACATATTATTCTAGCGCCCGTATTGATTTCAGTAGTAAATGTGTCTCTCTTTTTTCATTTTACTTCATTATTATAATTTCTTTTTAGGTGTCAAGATTAGACAGGGTTTGTGCAGCATGTTGGATGTCCGCAAATAGAGAGGTGCAAAGACAACAGCAACATGATATAAATAGACCACTGCAACATGTGAACAATGAAAATGCTGCTGTTATCCCAGACCCACCAGAATTGCCTCCTCCAATTCAACCACAGGAACCTCGGACGGCACCAAAAATTACGTCGGTTGTATTTAAACGTACTGCAAATACGTCAAGCCATTGCATATATAACAATTGTCAACGCCCAGAACGTCTCTTAGTACCAGTATTAATACGGGAAATGTTACTATTACATTATCAAATCTACGTAACACCTAGTAGCAGAATATGTCACTACCATCTGCATCGCGGTTCTTGGAGCGAGGATTTTACAGGTCTCCAAATGGATAATATGATGGACATTATGAAGAGAGCTGTTAATCGAGTGTTTGACTTTAATGATATAGACAATATGGCACCGACTTTATGCCATTATTGGTTAGGAATGAACGCTGGACAGTTTGCTGACCTTTTATCTTATGTTCCACATTTATCAGAACAGGTTCCAGATGCTAAATTAGCCTTATGTATGTATCTAGTCAAACTGAGAACAGCAGACAGCAACGATCGTTTGGCAACACTTTTTAATAAGACAAGATCCACATTGGAAAAATATATAATATTACACGAGATAATTTAACTGACGATTTTGTGACCCAATACCTAGGTTTCAATCATATGACTGTGCAAGATGTGGCAGCACGAAACAAAATTATTCAAGAGGGGCTATATGAAAATCCTGAATTGCCAAATGACATAAAACCCGCTATTGTTCTTTGTGATGCGACGTACATTTTCATACAAAACAGCAGCAATTACAGGTTTCAAAAACAAACATATAGCTTACAAAAGTTAAAAAATCTAGTAAAGCCATTCATGATTGTTTGTTGCGATGGCCACATCATTGATTGCTTGGGTCCGTACAAAGCTACAACAAATGGTAGCATCATTCAGTCAGTTATCACACTGAACGACTTAAGCAGAGACGAAAGCAGATTGCGTTCATTTTTCCGAGAAGGTGACGTGTTCATTCTTGACAGAGGTTTTCGTGACGCCATCCAAAACCTCGAAGCACATGGCTTTAGATCACATATGCCCGAGACAATATTAGAAGATGAACAACAATTAACCACAATGCAGGCAAACAGATCGCGATGCGTCACTCTATGTCGCTGGGTAGTAGAAGTAGTAAATGGTCGGGTGAAGCGGGACTATCGTTTATTTCGCTTTGTTTTTAATAACAGAGCCGCGACACACCTAATGGCAGATTTTAGGATTGCTTGTGCTCTTTTAAACAAGTTCCACGTCCCTGTAGAGGATCCTCCTGAGGCTCTGGAATACGTAACTATTGCTAGAAATAGGCTTCACCTACCTAACCACTTAGCAGATTTTGTGGAGAGTGTAGACATGAACAGACGAAGCGCCAACTTTCAGACAATAGTCGACCAACATCCTCATTTAGACACATTTCCAGAACTGACCATTGACGATTTTAAAAGGTTGGCTTTGGGAACCTATCAAATAAAACAAGCGCGTTCATATTACGGGGAACATGTCCGACAGACTGGATCGTTTTCTGTGGAAGTCAACAACGAGATTGACGAAGACATACCACTCATCCTAGGACAAAACAATTATCTGGTTAGAGGGAGAATTAAATCACGGCATATTAGTAGCAGAATTTACTATTCATATATTTTAATCAACAGAAATGAACAAGTGGCCAACAGTTTAAATTCAATTTCAGGTTACTGTTGTAGTTGTCGTGTAGGCAAGCGCCCAGTAGGCTGTGGCGCCCATGTTATGGCCATCACATGGTACCTAAGTTGGGCTAGGCATAATGATTGCAGCGCTCCTGCCCCATTCCTCGACGACTTCTTTGAAGAGTATGACGAATGAGGCAGCAACTGCAGTCATTATAAATGATAATACGATGTTACTCTTTCGTGTATGATAGATAACGTGTAAATGTAAAGTATAAATGCATATAATAATGTGGAAATGTACATAAGTGTATATTTATTATGTTATTATGTATATATGTACATAAATGTAAACACTTTGATTTGTATAAATGTACATATATGAAAAATTGATTTGTATATAAATAAATAAATTATAAATATTTGCGGACATTTCCAGGACCATCTCCAATATGAGTCCAGAACAGTTGACATACATAATAGATCATCATCATCATCAACAGCTCATATAAGTCCCCACCGAGGGGCTCGAGCCTACCCTGAATTAGGGCGATTAGGCCTTAGTCGACCACGCTGGCCCAGTGCGAGTTGGTCGACTTTACACACAACCTTTGATTCGTAGGAGTGTGCAGGTTTCATCACGATGTTTTCCTTCACCGTAAGAGCGTCGAATAAACGTACATATGAATTCTAAATTCGAAAACACATTTTTACGAGGTGGGGTTCGAACACGCGTCTCCCGGACGGGAGGCAGGGGCCCTAGCCACTAGACCACCGATGCTCTCATACATAATAGATACACATACGAGTACATTAGATCAACAACATCCAGACAAAAGGCAAACACGAGTGCCCATCTTACCAATGTACATACACCTCGAACGTACCTACCTAGGTAATAAACCTACCTAATATATTATTACTAGTTACAATTATTCTTGATACTTAAAACTAACACCAATGAATATTATAAAATAACTACTCAGAACTATGATGAATGAATAAATGTAATATACTTCATTGCACACAGACAGAAACATACAGTAATTACAGAAGTAAAAATAGTACAATTGGCGGCCTTATTGTTAAGGTAGCAATTTCTTCCAGGCAACCGGTTAACATGGAGACATTTAAGTAGGATAAGAACTATTTAAATATTACCAGATAATACCAGTGTTCAATAAAATAAAAACAGTAATAAATTGAGCAATATAATACATAACACACACCAAGACACACGACAATAAAAGTTGTACGTTTTAAAGATACTTACCTACATGCACTTTGCCCCGTTCTTTTAATAACGACTATTTATAGTAAAAGAACGTGGGAATACATTTTGCTTAATGTTTTAATTTAAATTGCAGGATAACATCAACACGAATCTAAGACTAGGTGAGTGTTACTAAAAAAAACTTCCTAAAAAACGGTAATGGTTGACGTGACATCTTGTGATTCTTAATGTTATTACGAGTATAGTTGGTTCATAAACTATAAATAAATAATAATAATATAATAGTTAATTAATACCATAAGAATATTATTAACAGCTTCCTTAGCCAATAGATTGTCATTACGAAGGTTCCGGGTCCGAATCCCGGTGCGGTGGCAAAACACTGCCAAGCAAAAATCTCTTTATGAGACTTTTCCCAGCAGGCACATTAACTAATAGTCTAGTTACACGAGCCATGTCAGTGGCCTTTGAGCGCTCTATAACTCTGACACCAGAGTTTGTTATTTCGTTAGACGTTGTCAACCTCACATCACAACGCACACGATGAAAAAGAAGAAGATAAGAATATTCCGCGATCTCGCCGTAACTCGTATAAACCTTATTAGGTTAAATTAAAACTATTGTTTATGAAGTAATGTTTAGACAAAAAATATTGTATCCTTTAAATGTATAAATAATTATAAAAAGGAATCCGTGACCCTGTACTTCGTAGGCAGGCACACTACCAACTGGGCCATGGGGTCGTCAAATTAAATTATTATTTATTATTTTAGTAAACTGCTACGGCAACTGACATACTTGTTTGTAAAATATTATTTTATCATTATTTATAAGAAATACGGTAAGTATAAATAATTACGTAAGACTAATAAAGTATTCATTTATTCATCAAGATTTATGCTGTTTATTTTTGGAATACATAAGGGCAACCCTTATACAACCCCCCCTCCCCCCCCTAAGGTTAACCTTTTTACGTCCCCAACGAGTGGCTCGAGCCTACCTAAGAGCATTAAATTCGAACCCGCATCTCGCGGAACTCACTACACCACCGACGCTCTCCCAAGGTTGTTTGGAAGAAATTGTTATGAAGTAATAAGGCTTCCTATGGTTCACTTCTATATGAACTTACTTTGCCTATGTTTGTATTTCTATGTGTGCAATAAAATACATATTCATTAATTAATTCATTCAGTACTCTTACTACAGCGAGGGCGGCTCGGCGCGGTGGCCTGAGGAAATGCCATAACGTTTTTGCTAATATCTATTAATTCCCTGTTCACACAAAAAAAATATTTGAGGTAGCAAGTTGACCTAACGTCTTCTTTGAAATAAAGCAGATTTAATTTTGAAACATGCATTTTTCAACTAGGCGGGAATGTATGGGCTCCGCGGCATTGCCCTTTACTAAAGGAATGTTATCTTCGTCATTGCTTGATTCCGAAGAGGTGTAAATCCGGAGTGAGTTTGGGTTACGTGGTCTATGGATAAACATTATGGATTTAATTCGTGATTTCACATTCAGTTGAATCTGATGATGAACTATATTCAACAAGCTTTATTTGTTTTTGCAGGCCATTTGGAGAGTAATCATTCGTAAAACTTTGGAAATTTGGTGTCGAAGAAGCAGTTTTATTATGTATTTGTCTAGTCTAGGGTAACAAGCTGGTGATGTATAGTAATACTCTTTGGTATAGTTCCATAATTACAAAAATTTATATAGTTTGTTTTACTTAAATTAACATTTAGGTTATTATTCTCTAACCATTTTATAATTTTCCCTACAGAAATATTTACCTCGTCTTCCAGTTTATTTAATTCACATTTAGAATCAGATGCTACTACGAGGGAAATGTCGTCAGCAAACAAGTAACATTCATTAGAAGTGATGTCAGTTATATCATTTATGTACAAGAGGAATAACAAAGGGCCAAGTATACTTCCTTGAGGAACTCCGCAGTTATTCTCTCTATAATCTGACTGATACTTATTTACTGTTGACTCTTCATCTATATTTATTATCTCTACACATTGCTTCCTATTATGTAAATAACTAGCTAACCAATCAAGTGCCACTCCCCTTATTCCATAATTATTTAGTTTGCTTAATAACATATTGTGATGAACAAAATCAAACGCTCTAGTCATATCAAAAAATATTACATAAACTTTATTTTTTGCATCTTAGTTTTTTATAATTCTATGGACGAGATTAAAGCCAGCTAATGTTGTTGATTTACCAGTTCGTCGCCTCAGTGCTTATTTGTTCTATCTACCAAATTTACCGAAAATGAACTTTAAATGCAGTATTGTTAAGACTTAAATTTCAGTCCTGTTGGTAAAGATAGACTTACAATTTTTTGCTTATAAAACAACAAAAAAATCATTTGAATTTTATTAAGACACGACATCGCAATGAAAATTTAGTGCTTATTTGTTCTATGTCCAGTGTTTGTTTTATATCCTACTTCGTAACAGAAGTTAAGTGCTTGAGTGTTCTATGTCCACTCAATTGACCAATCACAGTCTGTCATGCCATGTCCGCCATTTTGTTTGATTTACCATTGTGTCAGAAGTAATCACGGGAACCACTTCGTCGCTCTCGGAAAAAAGCAATTAAAAACAATTAATCGTTGTGTGTTTGTGCCTGAATTGTTTTAAACAATTTAATAAATATGTCCACAACTGGCCGCAAAACTAAATTCAAGAAGACGCAGCCACAAACTGAGCAGTGAGTACTTTTTAACTTACACTCGATTCCGTTATGAATTTGAAACAGGGTGTTGTTTATGTGTCATCCTAGGCGCAGGAGGATAGGATTGATTCCCGTTTTGTCATGTTAAGAAAATCACATATTTCTTTAACTCTGAAGGTTCAGGGTGTTACTGTAATATGATCCCAATGCATTACTTATTTCGGCTACTAACTGATTGTATAAAATATATTGGCTCCATATTCTGAGACCGAATAGAATCGTATTGCCAGGATTAATAAATTATTAGCTCAGGTGGTAGTGACCCTGCCTTCTGATCCAAAGGTCCCGGGTTCAGTTTGCTGTCGAGGCCAACTCTTGTGTGCATAAACCATATCTGTTGGCTTCGTGCTTGAGTATTTTTAACCCCCGACGCAAAAGTGGGGTGTTATAAGTTTAACGTGTCTGTGTATCTGTGTGTCTGTGTGTCTGTGTATCTGTGTATCTGTCTGTGGTATCGTAGCTCCTAAACGGATGAACCGATTTTCATTTAGTTTTTTTGTGTCATAGATAATTTTAACCCGAGTGTTCTTAGCCATGTTTCATGAAAATCTTTGAAGATCATCAGCTCTTTTCTAGTAGATGAGGGGATCTGACTAACTTCCTCATGTCCGATCGATTCCAAATTTGGTACCGTGTCACTTCAATGATATTGAAAGTATATAGTAAAGTCGACTTTACTATATACTTTCAATATCATTGAAGTGACACGGTACCAAATTTGGAATCGATTCGACCTGTGCCCCGATTCTACTAAATAACTGCAACTGCATTGCTGCGTGACGTGTGTCAAAATGAGCAAATTTGAGCTTTCGGTATTCGCGGTCGGCGCATTTAGACACACGTCGCGCAGCTGTGCAGTTGCAGTTATTTAGTAGAATCGGGGGGCTGATCAGCCGTTTGAAGATCATCAGCTCTTTAATAGTTGATGAGGGGATCTGACTACCTTCCATATGTCCAATCGATTCGAAATTTGGTACCGTGTTACTTCAATGGTATTGAAAGAACATGGTGGAGCCGTGTGAAGATCATCAGCTTTTTAATAGTTGATGAGGGGATCTGACACCTTCCATATGTCCTATCGATTCGAAATTTAGTACCGTGTTACTTCAATGATATTGAAAGTATATGGTAAGGTAACCTTAACCTGATCAGCCGTTTGAAGATCATCAGCTCTTTAATAGTTGATGAGGGGATCTGACTACCTTCCACATGTCCTATCGATTCGAAATTTAGTACCGTGTTACTTCAATGATATTGAGAGTATATGATAAAGTAACCATGACCTGATCAGCCGTTTGAAGATCATCAGCTCTTTAATAGTTGATTATGTTGTGTATTTGAGGAATTCCTGTGGCCACCTTCCGGCTCCATCATGAGACCCTGGACATTACCTATGACTAAAAATCTTGTCAAGACAAATTCAACGAGCCCAAACACGACGAGGTTGTGTTGTGTATTTTAAGAGTTTCTATGGCCACTTTTCGGGTCCATCATGAGACCCTGGACATCACGTATGACTAAAGATCTTGTCAAAACAAATCCAACGAACCCAAACACGTCGAGGTTATGTTGTGTTTTTTAGGAGTTCCTATGGCCAACTTCCGGCTCCATCATGAGACCCTGAACATCACGTATATCTAAAGATCTTGTCAAGACAAATCCAACGAGCCCAAACACGACAAGTTTGTGTTGTGTATTTTAGGAGTTCCTATAGCCACCTTCCGGCTCCATCTTCAGGCCAGCTCCATGGTATCATAATATTGCATTGTCACCGGGGTTACATATTAGTGTACCAAATTTCAGCACAATCGAATAGCAGCAAGTGCTCCAAAAATGAGTTGCAAGATTTGGACCGAACAAACCCACAGACAAACAAACAAACAAACAGACAGACAAGACAGCGAGTTAATAAAAACGTGTTAATAAACATTGTTTGTAGGACTAGCTCCTGTCATTATAGATATAGCTTACTAATTCGCTATCAATAACAATGCTCGTTACACAAAAACCATTATATTATAATTTTCTGGATTATTCAAGGAACCGAAGAACAGAAGAGAACATTATTTTAAAGAAACAGCTGGAAGAGATGTATTCATCATCTATTGTTCGACAAATTTTACGGAACGTATGCAACAATGCTCCCAAATGCTAGATGCTCTTATTGAAAATCTAAATTTTAAGGTTACAAATTATCGGGAAAGCACCAACTGTGGAAATGACAGCTGTAAAGTATCGCTAGAGCATTAAATGTGTGAAGCAACACCTGCTTGTACCGAAAAACCTAGGCTCCTATTACTCTCCGACTTTCATGGAACTGAAATTTTATCTCCTTTGTCGATGATAAGGAAAGGGGATTATGATTCTACTGCAGACATTATTTTTATGGGAACTACAGATCGAATTTTACATAAACTGGAAACTAAGGTAGCTGACTTTACTAAAAAGGATTGTGTTATTATCATGTCTGGTAGTAGAGACTTTAATGTTAAACCTATACGATTAATAATGAATGAATTAGAAACATGTATTAAAAAATTGGCTCATACAAATTTAATCCTATGCAGTGTTCCATTTAGTATTTCTCCTAACTCTGAAGTCTACAACGATTTTGTAAATAGATTTAGTAACGCAATAAAAGATAGGTTTTCCAAATATAGTCATGTGTACCTCCAACGTAACAATATAACTTTAAATCAAAATGACTATCATTATGATGTCTATAAGCTCAGTGGCAAATACAAACTAGCATGTTCCCTCAACCAAACGCTTAAAACAATCAATGATCATTTTTACAGCAGCAGTAATTTTTTATAACAGAGAAACCTAAACAAAATTCACCAGTTATCAACAATGAAAACAATCTATCTGTTATGCATTTAAATATTAACCATATAGTAAACAAAATGTTAAGTCTTGAGACTTTTCTTGCTACTGAATTCAGAACACTTCCCTCTTTTATTTGTGTCTCTGAAACTTGGCTAGAACCCGAACAACACAAATCGCTTAACCTTCCTGGGTATACAGTGCGTGCTCATTACTTGAGATTCTTACGCGAAGGGAGCGGAACCATAATATTTGTTAGGGACGATCTTGCTTCGAGATGCAAGATTTTTGATGTGAAATCTATCCAGAAAGAGAATATCTTTGAGATATGCTGTCTCTCGTTCACTCTACCGAATAATAAAACAATACTTATTGGCGTAGTTTACAGAAGTAACGACTCTAAATTTAAAATTTCTGACTTTTTCGTACCACTGGAACGGTTCTTATTAAAAAATAAAATCCACCAAATCATACTTTGTGGTGATTTTAATATAAACTTACGCTTGCCTTCGAGTAATACAAAACATTTTCTGCAGATTCTCTTAGAGCATAACTTAATACCAACAATATCAGACTACACGCGAGTGACAGACACCTCGAAGTCAACGGTTGACAACATCATAACCGATATTGATGAAGTAAACTACGCGAAAGTCGTGCCTTGTTCTTTCTCCGACCATCGTGCACAAATTACTCACTTCGACATTAATACCTCATCTCCATTAGTTTACAAAACGATTGTCACTAGACCCATAACGAAAAAGACCTCTAAATCTTTTATTGAGGATTTGAAGGTCACGGACTGGAACTTTTTGCATGATAGATTAAGTATTGATGAAAACTTTCAATCTTTTTATTGAAACACTAACTACTCTTATTAATAAACATTTTCCGGAAAAAACAATTAAAATTAAAAACGTTAAAACGCACAAAAAATGGATCACTAAAGGTATTCGATTATCGTGTAGAAAAAAAAGATCTCTCATGCTGCACTTACAGACGAACCCCGATGATAAACTAAAAGCATACTACAAAATGTATAGAACCACATTAAAAAGAGCCTTATTTACTGCACGAAATTTACATACAAAAAGAACTGTCAATATAGCGAAATGTAAAATTAAAGCCGTGTGGCAGTTGGTTAATGAGAACATGGGAAAAAACAAAATTAGAAATTCACCTGGAAATATTACATTAAAAGAAAATGATAAATCAATAGAAAATGCATATGAGGTTAGTAACATATTTTCATGATTTCTTCACCAAACAGAAGTTTTAGAGAGCCTCTGCAAAAAACTGGCATAATATGTGGTTCTGGCTCTATGTTCATGAAACCATTAGACGAAATAGAAATTATCAGAATTACAAAAAAAAAAATACAAATTCTTGCGGTCCCGATGGTATTAGCACGGTTTTAATAAAAAAATCATTGAAGTGCTATGTATACCACTATGTCATTTATTTAATGAGTGTATAGAAAAAGAAACATTTCCGAGTGCACTTATACTAGCAAAAGTCATACCCATATTTAAGAAAAACTCATCGCAAGACAAAATAACTATAGACCCATATCAATTATATCCGTGCATGCAAAAATTTTTGAAAAGGCAATTGCTACACTTCTGGAGAACCATTTTGATAGAAATAATTACTTCTCCACGAAACAGTATGGCTTCCGTCAACATTTAAATACTACTATGGCAATCTGTAACTTGTCTAAAGAAGTTTTGGATGCTTTAAACAACGGAGATAAATGTACTGGAATATTTTGTGATCTGAATAAGGCGTTTGATTGTGTTGATCATTCGATTCTACTTGAAAAACTAGAGTTTTATGGAATTAGGGGTCCTGTTTTGAATTTGATGCGGTCCTATCTCTCAGATCGACAAATGACTGAAGAGGAAACAAATGGTCAAATAAAAGTCATAAATTCGGACAGGCGTCGGGTAGACTGTGGGGTTCCCCAGGGCCCTGATTTTGCTAAATTTCAGAATGTCAAATGGCTTTATTAGGCTATACGGCGAAAATGGACAAGATTCACTGATGTTTTTATACGTAGTCATAAAATTAAAATGGTTAGGAACTTCAATGTATCGCGACCTTGTCACGTCTATTTCACGCTTGATTGAAATCATTTCAACGGGATCCTTATTCTGGAAACAGGAATACGTAACCATTTTCTCTGTCCTGCTTGTCTTGTATTATAGCGACAAAGACAAACAAAATCCATTCCGAACATAAAACAATGATTCCGATATCGTAAATAAAATTCGATTTTCATAGACTAAAGATGCAATAGTTCATTTCGTTCATTCAATGAAGTAATATTTAAGGTCTACTCAGACTCACAACCACGGCACTTTAAAAACGCCTAACTAAGACATTAACATTTTATTATTTTAATATTGTTTCCATCCCCGACTAGATTTTTAGACTACAGTATTTTTAATTTTACAAACTTAACATATTTAACTTGCAATATTTCGAATGCTTCTTCCGTGAAGCAAGTGTATCTGCATTATGGTTTGCTCGCTTTAATCTTGTAACTGAATTTTGAACCAAATCTTGAACCAAATCCCTCTCAATTTTTGACGTTCGAATATTATTCTAATTATTTTTATTAAAGTTTGTATAGCCGTGATAGCAGCAGAGTCGATGCCTTTGAAAAGTGGTGTTGGCGTAGACTGCTTTACGCATACCATGAATTGGCATGAGGACGAACGCCACTATACTCCAAGGGTCAAAAATAATTATGCGGTTTTCTAAAATATGCTAAGAACAGCATTAAAGTAAAAGGCGTTTACAGATTTCGTCGATAATTCACAGAGCTATTCTTCTTTGTCTTCACCGCTATCCCACTTTAGGTGGGGTCGGCTCTCCGTATCCTTCGGCGCTATGACAATCTGGATGAAGTGAAAATATCCGTGGGATTTTATTTCGTTTTGAATTGCACTCTCATTTATTTTGAGTACCTACTGTTAATTCTCTTTTGCTTGAGATTTTCTTGTTTTTTTGTCTAACCGTAGCATGAAGTACGTTGAAATTGGCAAAATCCAAGGCATGAATACTTAAAAAAAAAAACTCGCAATACAAATGAACTCTTTGCTTGCCATATTAATGACTATTGGTCTAAAAATCGTCAGCACTATCTTTGTACACTTTTAAATACATCTCCACGAAAACGCCTCATTGTTTTTGTATCCGGAGAAAATACAGTGTGAGGAGACCTTTACTTAATATTGATATACTTTGTGTTATACATGTAAAGGAACTCTTTTCTACATAAGAAACTTATTATAATTTAATCTTTTTAATAATCGTTTCCTCGTTTTTATGTCTGTGGCGATGTGCAAACCGCACCATGCCAAAGGAAAAAAAAAAAAAACACGCATAAGCAAAATGTCACGATCATGTCATGAATGCTTCGCTACGTTCGCTACGATGCGCGTCAATAATCTTTGTTAAAACTAAATTTAAAAACGCATTGCAAAAAAACTTACACGAGTAAAACTAAGAAAAAAATAACACAATACAATGGAAGATGGTAATAATCGCAGCACATTAACATTGGAGCAAATGAACGCATTGCTTACATACTTGGAAGATCATCGCAGCCTGGTTTTGATAATCCGTATCTCTTTATAAATTGATTGTCGTCCAGCTCAAAAGCCCAGTGAATTTTTCTTATCTGCAAGTTCTCGTGTCGCGCATGCGACTTATCAACTGCATCGGCTCTTTGAAGTAAATTATATTGCGCCAGAAACATTTTTAACTAACTTTTTCTAATATTTAGAGGACCAAGGTAGTTGATATCATCCAGAAGTGTAGCAAACTGAAGTGGCAGTGGGCTGGCCACGTCTGTCGCAGAACTGATGAGCGTTGGAGCAGACGGGTTCTCGAATGGAGACCACGTCTCGGGAAACGTGTGTGGGACGCCCCCCTGCCAGGTGGACTGATGACCTGAGGAAGGTTGCTGGTGGTGGCTGGATGAGGAAAGCGGGTGATCGTGCACTTTGGCGTGCCCTTGGGGAGGTCTACGTCCAGCAGTGGACTGCTATAGGCTGATTGATTGATTGACTAATATTTATACATGATTTAAAAAAACAATAAAAAAATAATCAAATAAATCAATTATAAAATATTTATACAAACAAAAGTTCCCGCCCACAGGCGGTTGTATCTAGAAATCACTCACAGGTTTATGAATCAATTTGAGATATTTAATTTCTGTAACTCGTGAAATACCTAGGTCATAGTTTATTTCAAAAAAATATTTATTTCGTTTTAGGGTTTCGTATCATAAAACAATAAAAACTTTATTTTCCAATCTGACCTAATGGGAGCCGCGTCATGTGATCCAATTTGGACCAAGTGGGCGCGGACTGGAAGGAAAAAAGAACTTGGATGTATTTGAACTCCTAGGTCAAGTTTGTTGTGATTGCTTATAAAAAACCGATGATGGTCAATAAATTCATCCATCAACTCCATTTTGTAGAGTTTCATAGCATAAAATGACAAAATAAGCATTTTTTAAAATAAGCTTTGACCCCACCCCCACAATCCTTCCTGCCACAAAACTATACTACATAATTATACTATATTTTTGTACTTGTTATAAAAAATAAATATTTTTGAATTTGTGTTATACATGTTTTTGTTTTAACGCTAACAATAAAAAAAATAAGGTTTATTCGTTTATTGTGGTTGTTTAAACTATTAAATTATTTTTACAAGTAAGATCTAAAGATACTATCATCATCATTTTAAAAAAAAAAATTGATAGTAAGTGCAATATAATTAACTCATCTATTAGAAATTACAAATATTATATTTTTATTAAGTGTCCGACAAGTAACCTTCAATAAGCTGGTCCGATTCGTACTTGGCCTGTTTTTATTGGTAGTCCCATAGACTTAGATTTTTTTTTACATATATCTATGGGTGGTCCTACAATTTTTATTTGTGATTGTCAGTTGATCCAAACAGAAAAGACTTGGCTTAAAGGTCTAGTAACAGGGCCATAAATTAAAAAAAAAAAAAAAAACAGTTTGTTTAAAAAGTATCCTACCAGCCTAGGTTTTTCTTGTATATAAAACGACCTATGTGTTTTAAATGAGTTGGAGTTCCTAACTATAGCCAGTTTTTGGCTTTACCGTCAGACCCAGGCTATAATTTTTGATACAAGTTGACGTTATGTTTATGAATTGAAAAGTTCCTATAGGCGCTTTCCAGCTGCTACATGCTATATCGGTCTCTAGACACCATCTAAGTTTATTCATAGTAACAGTCGAGGCAAATCGAGCACAAATACGTCAAGGTTGTGTTAAGTAAAGAAGTTCCTATGACCACCTTTCAGCTTCATCATTAGACCCTGGACACCATCTAAGACTCCTAAGACAATCCAATTTGTCATGACACATCCAATGAGCCCTTGCTTGGTTATTTTTTATACTATGTAGTTGGGTACTTTAAATGGCTACCTTCTTCCTCCTTTTACTAGTAAAAGTCACATTTAGAAAAGCAATCGCCGTAGCCGAAATCGGCATGGAAGTTATATATATTATGGCTACCTTCTTCTTACCTGGCTACCTTTTTACAATCTGGAGACTACAAAAATGATATTCCTGGGGCGGGAGCCTAATGATCTGTCTTACAGGTTTTCCTAGTACGGACACCAGGTTCTCACATCGCAATAGGCTGTATTAGATTAAGTTTTTAGCAAGTTAACTATTTTGGGAGAGCAAATATTTTTTTATTATTATTATGACTATTTTTAGACAATAAACAATTAACCAGAAAGCTGATCTAAAACGCGTGTTGGAAATAAAAGCGTTAAATCATTAAACTTTATTTCTGTATATTTCTACTGACAACCCTACTAAAACACCGAATATTTATCAAAAAATGAAAAGATACTCTAATACAAAGAGATATGTGCCGTTTTGTATTTTCTTTGGCGAAAGCTTTACGACTTTTGTTATATTCAAACAAATGAATGACCTTGTGAAATTCTTCGTGTCATTTCTGCATTTGATTGAAATGTAGAAATGTAGTAATTTCAGTTTTTGACAGAAATTTGGTTCTTATTCTGGAAATTTCAATCAAAATTGAATGAAAGATTGACGAATCCTTCAAACGATTTCGTACACACACACATATGCAAAATATAAAACGTAATACACTGATGTTCTCTAAGCAGAATGTTTTCTAGTCGTGAATTAAATACGCAATTTACGATATCTTTTCCGCGTTTTGTCGCCGATACAAAATTTGGGACCCAATGATTTCAACTTTGACATAAGAAATTAGTGCGATCGGGCCCCAGGGATCGGTCTTGGGCCCTCTGTTGTTCATTATTTTTATAAATGATTTACCTTATAACTTAAGTCATGGTACACCATATCTTTATGCAGAAGATACTAGTGTTATTATTAGGGGAAAAAGTTAAAAAAACTAAATTCGTTAGTTACTGACACTTGGAGAGATCTCTCGGGTTGGTTTGAGCTATTGGTCTTAGACTAAACGTAGAAAAAACATGTTACATGACATTTAAAAGACATACGAACTCTGCAGAGTTTAACTTTCCTCTCCCCGTAGATAAAGCTGATTCTGTTCGATTTCTTGGTATAGAAATAGATCTACAGATGAGGTGGCAAACGCACATAGACTCTGTTCGTAAAAGACTAGCTAGTGCATGTTATACTCTTAAAAGCCTTTCTAATAATTCGGACAAAACCACTCTTAAACTAGTTTATTACGCTTATTTTGAAAGTATTTTGAGGTACGGCCTGGAGGTATGGGGAAACAGCGCTATAATATATTCAATATTAATTCTTCAAAAGAAGGCACTAAGAATAATTGACGGGGCTTACTATCTGGAACATTGTCGTCCTTTATTTATCAAACATACAATTTTGACTGTTGTTTCCCTATATATCTACTTAGTAAGCATATACATTTATAATCATAGGGATCTTTATTTCAAGTTAAAAGATATACAACATTATAATTTAAGAAACAATAGTCGCCTTTTGGCACCTAAACCGAATTATGTTAACTATTCGAATGGTTTAAATTACACAGGTCTAAAAAAAATTAATCATTTAGATGATAGTATTAAAAACTGTGATAATATAATTAGCTTTAAAATTAAACTAAGACATTTTTTGATAACTAAACTATATTATCATTTGAAAGATTTTTTCGTAAAACTCAGTTTTTAACTATGTGTTTGTTACATTATTTTTATATTGATAGTTTATATTTTACATTGATTTTAAATTTTAAGATGATTCTAAACAGGAAAAAATGTAAATGTATTGTTATTTTATTGCACCGTGAATCTTTGTTATACTATCTTACATATTTATTTTATTTATGTTATAAAAAATTATTGTATTTTAAAAAACTTTTACGTTGATTTTACATTTTGAATTTAAAGTTGACTTAAAACTATTCTGATCACCAAATTTTGAATTCTATCAAATTTATTCTGATTGTTTTTTTATGTTTTATTTTAATTAGATTGATTTTGCATGGTTATGTATATGACTGTTTACGCAAATAAACTTTTGAATTTGAATTTGACCCATAGCCTATACCTAATCATATATATTCTGTGCCCAATAGTGTTTATAGGGCGAAGTAGGTGCTATAGGTACCAATTAGTATTCGAACTTAAAAAAAACTTTTTTTAATCATTCGTCTACACTATGTAAACATTTATTGTACAAAGTTTCATACTTATACGAGTAGACCCACTAACTTATGCGTCTGCAATGCTAGACTTCATTGAACGATATTGACCATGTAAGTTATAATTTTTTCATTTTCATCACCAATTTAACCTTCTAGAAAGGAATTTAAAAGATCCTGTACAAAATGTTATGCTTCTGAACCTTCTTTATACTCCGGGTCCAGACCCATCGCTATCTTTTTGTGGTTTTGAATTTAGTAGAAGAAGAAAATACGATAAAAGAAGTTTTACAGAAATTTGGTGCCCTATACACTTGTACTTGTACACGTGTTTTATGCCTGCCTAATACGTTTCCATTTTTATTATTATTTTTTAATTTAACATTAAATGTTATTACATTTTGCTAAATTGCATGGGTAGTAAACTGAATTTAATCATGTTTTTGCTATTCAAGTTTGTAGTGGTCTTAACTGTCGTACATGGTGAGTGTTTTTTTTATTATTATTAAAAAATAGTGTTGTGTGGGTGGGGCTTGCTTAAAAATAAACTCCTACTCCGACCTATCACCTACCAATCCCAGTAGATAGCAGAACTAGGTGATTTTTGCCATTTTATTTTGTAATTTTCTTGTATGACGATATATCGTAGAAAATGACTACTGTATAAATCAAGTGCCTGTCTAAGTGATAATTGGGGAAAAACCCTACGCGTGACCTGACACGTACTTGGGAGGTTTTTTTTTCTTACTACTGGGTGTCGTAAGAGGCGACTTAGGGACTACAGATTGAACAGGGAACGGGCAGCAGCGCTCTCTGATACCGTAACCTTTTAATCTGTGATCTGCAACCCGCCTGCCAAGCGTGGAGATTATGGCAAACCCTCCACTTACGTGGAGGAGGCTCATAGTCCAGCAGTGGACTGTAACGGGGTGTTGATGCTGATGTTGACTGGCCGCCAAGATATTTTGTCCTGACAGTGCGGCTAGTTCTCGATTTCTCGTTAGAACGAAACGAACGACGACATGACGACGTGTTCATTAGGATTAGAATCCTAATTTAAATCTAGCTATCTTTTTGGTTTTTATGAAAGACCAATGAACGAGAGGCGAAGAAACCAGATAAGCGAATCCATCCATCTAAAACGGGAATCCAACGAATTAACTATAGTCTATATATGGACTGTAACGGGCCGTTGATGTTGGTACCGTCTAACAAAGCCCGCTAAATCATGGCACCTAATTAATTTTGACGGACGACGACGACGACATACAGGCAGATGATGTCGCTGCTGTACATTGAAGCTTACTTTCGACGTTCTTACAAACTGAGACATATAAAACATCATTGTACCGCGTATTCGAATGTCGTATGGTATAGTTTTGCTTTTTTGCATGAAGGAAGAACATATTTTACGCGCGTCCATGTCACATCACATGCCGTGAACGACTATTTGAAAGAAAAGTGTGAATTTGTGTGTGAGTTACAAAAGTGTATCACAGCCGGCACCCATAGAACGTTTTGATTACTGTTCACTCCATGAGGGCGGGCGCGTAAAATTTTTTCTTCCTTCATGCTTTTTTGGTATTCATTTGGTGGGGTCAAGTTTAAAGCGTAGTTACTCTTCTAGATGAGTGAATTTCAACAGGTCCTATAAAAATCTTCATTTCAGTTTTTTTTTTTTATCTTAATGCTTTTTTATTTTTTAAATCGCTTTTATTAATATTTTTGATAATGTATGTATGTATTGCTTAATGTCTAGCAGATAACTTAAAAAACTAACGAGATATACAGGATAAAAAATTTCGCGCCACGGCGTTGAAACATGCTTGCACGGCAATGAAACAAGCGTCCACGGCAATGAAAGAACTATGCCATGGGAATGAAATAATCAATCCACGAACAAAATATTTTTCACCTCTCCACCTAGGAAAGCTGGCTTTTAATGCCCGAAAACGTCGAAAATCGCTTATTCATTTCTAGACATGCAAACCATTCTCATGTCTAGAGAGGAGAATTAGTTTGAATTTCGAACATTATCTTACACAGGAAAAAAGTTTTCATATATCTGCGCGTAAAATAATTGACGTAAGCCATATTTTTTTTATTGGGTGTGTTCCGAATCAAATTGTCAGCGATCAGAAAACCAAAAGATTGTATAGGTTTCACCTACGCTTTAAGTGCGCTAAAATCGATTTAAGCGCGTCTCGGAACGCAGGGATAGGTTTTCATACAATTTTGGAACGCACCCTAAAAAAACATAACCTAAAAGTTTGTTTATTGTTTTTGGTTGTTTATTTTTATTTTTATATTGTTTAACTGAAAATTTAAAAGAATTATGATAAAATACAATAATTTAATCACAACTTATAGAATTATATCTAAAATAAGAGAACTCTTGTACATTTTTAAGTACCAATATTTACGTAGGTAAGTAAATAGTTAAATGATTTCCTTGCCGGAACAGGTGAAAAATAATGTGTTGGGTTTGAGAGGAATCTTATTCTCACCTCGAACCTTAGATAGAATCCCTCGCGAGCTTCAGGAATCTATTTTTAGAAACACTCGCTACGCTCGTGCTTCTATTACAGGCTCCTTCGCATGCTCTGGATTCAATATCAGTTCTCTGAGGAAAAATCAACATTCCTCTCTTACCTAACAAATAACTATTATCTATTGAGATACATGCCTGTCTCCGAGAGGGAAAGGCAAACCCGGACAGATTGTGTATGGGAGTAAGATTTGGATAGATATAACAAAAGAATGGGAGTATGTATAAGAAAAGAATGACTGTAGTATTGAAGTCTCTAAGTAGTGTTGCGAGTGTAATTCAACAGTCTTTCTTTACTTATTGTACTCTCATTTTTCTTTTGTAATATCTCCTTACCCAAATTTTACTATCATACAAGTGTTGGAATCAAGACCTCTGAACAGCTATTTTTATTACTTTTACAAAAAAATAATTAATAGTCATTGCAGGGCCTCATTCACTTGATTCTTATTGTTTATTATCCTCCTAATATTCTTCTCGCATCGGCCACTTCTAGTGAACTAACTACAACCGCTGTCATTATGGGTTCGTGGGTTACGCCCCCGAAATGCAACGCCCTCGTGGTGGAGGCACCTGAATTCGTTTTAGTGCGATAAAATTTATTAGTTGGTTATTTTTATCTTAAGTACAGTCAGATAACAAATACAAATATATTTATTTTCTCTACAAATATACTGAACATAAATATAAAACAATATGTAACATAAAACTTATAGAGCAAAGTGTAACTTATTATAAAAATGTTTATAAGTGTCTACATGAAATGATTCAAAGTCTTTGTTTTTAAATATTAAAGATTAATATTTAAATGTAATGTCGGTGAAAAAACTATTTGCATAGTTATGTTAAAAATACCTAAATAATCAGATAGATATATCTATAACGCATAATAATCATAAACATGAAAATTCCCAGTGAAATTTAAAGAAAGAAAGAAAGAAAGAAACATTTATTATTTTTACGCCACAACACAAACATAGAATGGATATAATGTTAATCATTAGTGCTACTGGAATGTGCCGCGACGTCAAAATAAAAGGACCGCACTCAGCTTATGCCGCGATCGTGAAGACCGCGACGCTGGTATTCTGTGGGCCCCTTTATTTTTTAGTTCAGAAACACTTTTTTCGTCGACTGTACCTAGAACAAATGAATTCGCATTTCGGGGGCCTAACCCACGAACCCGTCATAATTATAATATGATATCTATCTATCTGGCTATCCTTTTATCGCATTGCAAAGAGAGTTAACTTGACGAGTCCTATACTGTCAGTAATTAAAAGGTGATAAAAGATGTTTTCTTTGCCTAATCATACCATGGCGATGAAAACACAAGTCACAGAAATGAAATACCTGGCCACGGCAATGAAACTAAATTGTTTTACAAGGCATGGCAATGAAATTTTTTTCATTGCTGTGTATTTTTTTTCATTGTCATAGCAAATTTTGGCCACGGAAACCACGGCAATGAAAGCACGGCGATGAAAATCAAGGCAAAAAATATAAATAACAAAAAATCTAATAACTATTCGAAGAAATAAACACTTTACAAATAAACATAAAAGAAATGGCGTTCTATTGAATGCTTACTCAAGAACACAATCTTATTCAAATAGAAGTTATACCTATCCACGGCGATGAAAGAAAAAATTTCCAGTAACATGAAAATTGAATATTTAAGGCACGTGTGTATGTCCTTCCACGTCGAGCACTTAGGCAGCACTAATACGCACCGTTTGGTACACCGGGTGGGGGACGCAAGTCGTTAGGTAAAACAATATCATTGAACATGATTAGGACACGGCGATGAACGGTAGTTCTGGGATAAATGAATTTTTAATAACCATCCGTTGTATTGTTTAAATATATGAATAAATGTATTTCGTAACAATACTTTAACTATTCATGTATCAAATAAAACTAGGTTTTAATATAAATAACCAATAGGTTTTTATCAATGAGGAATAACACAACAAGGTGACGTGTGGACAAACACGGCAATGAAAGATTTCGAGGTTTAATTTTATTTTTATGGATTATCCATTAATCCTATTAATAAAATATTTAGTGCTACACATATATTACTATTTCACCTAACCGGAAAAAAATGTTAGAATATTATAACTATGTTTTTAGTACCGATTTCATTGATGCCACGCATTTTTTGGTCCCGGGAAATTCACTCAGATATAGATAATTCGTTGCGGGTATTGAAACTGATTGATTGAGTCAGAAATAACATTCGGTATGCGTTTTAAAACTTGGCCAAATGGAAATGGGACTGGACAAGACACGTCTGCTGCATATCGTTCATTGATCTGGATTCACTATACCCTATGTAAAGACTAGCTCGACTCTTTTTCAAGGAGTTGGGATGAAGAAGCGTTTAGGTGGAAGGATAAGATGAGAGATGTTTTTTTTTTGTTTTATTATTATTTATTTATTTAAAACCCAGAAGGGGGACATAAATGTATTTTTTTTTAACTATTATTTGCAGATTCTCATTCGGAGCATACTCACCAGCAACATGAAGTGCCTCATGCTGGTGAGCTACGTCGGTTAATGAATCGCTACTTAATCGGACAACTAAAAGCACCAGCTGACTCTAATCTTCGAGATTTTGTCTTAAAAGGTCCGGTATCAAAAGTTTCCACTTTCTTAGATGATTACAAATCATTAAATCCCAAAAATATAAAAAAGATTATCCAGTTGGCGAAGAGTCCTGGTATAATAGGCGATCATGACGCTGCACAGGCATTTGATAAATGGGAACGGAAACTGGATTTCACAAGTAGAATAAACAAAAACATGTCTTGGTTCTTTGACGAAGAAAAGCATAAAGAAGAATTTGACAAAATAAAAGAGAAATTATTGAAAGAGACTAAGAATAAAAATAGAAATCAAGATAATTTAGCACCTAATCTGTTAGATATAACCAAGATCAATAATTTTAGAAGGCAGCTTTATTATATCCATAGAGAAAGTGATTTACAAACTCGACAAGTAAACGATCCAGAAATTAGTAGAGATATGGTAGATTTTATGATGCAATCACTCATTTCAACAAGATATAACCTAAGAAAAACTGGTGAAATAAGAAAAAAGTTTAAATTAGATCCTAGTTACAGAATTGCTATTATCCATACTATGGCTTCAGAATATTACCTTAAAATGAGGCTTCTTTATACTACTCTTTTTCGTCAGAAATGGCTAGGTGCACCTAGGTATGGAGTTAGATTTATACATATCTTGGCTATATACGAGAAGGTGTTACAGGCACATACAGATATACACACAATGGTCAAGAGAATTTGGGATGAACATTGGGTCTTCCGGTATACGAAAGAAGAACTGCTTAAAAAAAACCAGCCGAAAAGTAATCCCAAGCAGGGGCAATATGAACTGCCAACCAACGAAACAATCGCGACGACGACAACCGGTTAAATGAACCAGACGGCCGGCCAACACCGGCAACTAATAATGATGATGATAATGTACAGTTTTATTTTGCATACCTAATATTTTGTATTAGGTATGCGAAATCAAACTATACTTGCTGCTTTATTTGTGAAAAATGCGTCATCATTATTAATTAATTGTAAAAGTAAATTGGCACAAACATTGAAAGTAAAATTATCTCATAGCTAGACACAGTCTCAACATGGTTAAATGATCATAATATACAAATAAAAATTTCTAAGACTAAATTCATTATCTTTCACCCACATCAATAAGATCCAATTTATATTAACCATTAATTACTTATAAAAATACACAACTAGAAAGCGTAAAAGAAGCCACCTTACTAGGATTAGAGATTGATGAGCATGTTAATTGGAAGAAACACTCTAGATATCTAGATTTTCTTATGCTTTAGGGGAAACCAAAATCACAACGGGCTTGAAATCTGCAATTGCTAGCCATTATGCATATGCACACTCACTATTTACTTACGGCATTCCCTTGTGGGGAAATAGTACAGGATGTTTCTTTATGATTTACATTACAAAAAAAGTTAATACGAATCTTGTCAAATATTAAACAAACTGATAGCTGCAAACCACACTTCCAAAATTTTAAAATTTTCCCATTACCATGCATATATATATATATATATATACTAGAGGAAATTAAATTTGTACGGAACCACCCATACTTTTACCAGAAACACCAAAATTTACAAACCACCCACTCATTGGGAAACAAAAATACTAATTAACTACTATTGAAAAAACGAATACCTTAGTGATAAATTAGAATAAGAAATATGTACAAAAACATTATGTAACATATGTAGTTTTTAAGTCTTTTGCTGTGCCCAACAGGGTCCATAGTGAAACTACCTTCTATTATTAACCCCCGACGCAAAAAAGAGGAGTGTTATAAGTTTGACCGCTATGTGTCTGTGTGTCTGTCTGTGGCACTGTAGCTCTTATTCGGCTCAGCCAATTTGTTTTTTTTATTATTTGAAAGCAGGTTTTCTAGCGATGGTTCATAAACATATTTCATTAAAATCGTTTCAGCCGTTTCAAGGTCTTCAGCTCTTTTGTTAGCTGCGGTAGGGTTCTTAGACGCATGTGTATTTACTTTTACTTTCAAACATACGTGACTTAAAATTTGAAACACCCATGTATGCTATATAACTTTGAATGATAATGGAATTATTGGTCTGATGCTGCAGCCAGGATATCCAGCACTCTAGTAAACTCTTGAAAAAATAATACCAGATATATCGTGTTTGGATTCATTTTCATTAGCATTTTGATCCTACATCAATGCAATGGTGGCAACAGGATAAGCTGATGCTGCAGCCAGGATATCCAGCACTTTAGTACACTCTTGAAAAAATAATAGCAGATATGTCGTGTTTGATTCTACATACAATGCAGTGGTGGCAACACAATGAGCTGATGCTGCAGCCAGGACATCCAGCACACTAGTACTCTCTTGAAAAAATAATAAAAGATATGTCGTGTTTGCATTAATTTTGATCAGTATTTAATTACGAGGGGTACGACGCGCGACGGTGGCATTACGAGAAATTAATGTTATGTGTAGAGAAACTTAACATTCTGCAGTAATAACAACGCACCAATAAAAGGGGCCAATCAACAGTTTCTGAAATTTAGTTACGCAAACTACCAAATATATTTTGATTAATGATTTATGGACCAATCTGATAGTGAAGTTTTTAGATAACTGTACTTGTAATTAAGTTTAAAAATTATAAAATAAAAAATAAATTAAAAACCCCCGAAGCAAAAAAGCAAACATTTGTAAATTTAAAAATAATACCTATCGTTGAGCCATTAAATACGATTGAGTAACACCTATATATTTTAATTTTATTATAGAAATTGATGGATGGCACGATACGGTTTGCTTGTTGTAATGGCGCTATAATGTCACGTCGTCGGGGTGTCGCTAAGTTTAAAAAAATATATCGTATCAAAGCAAATTGGTCGGATTAATAGATATTCAATCAAATGAAGAGTCTAACTTACAGCTTAAGCGGTACCCGACGCGACATTATAGCGCCCTCGGACCCATAGTAACGTTACGAGAAATAGTACATTACTGCGGGCGACCGCAAAATTAGTTATTCTTGGACGAGGGCACGTTTAAAGTCCGAGCCACGGGCGAGGACTTTTATTGTGTACGAGTCTAGCAAGAGTTATTGCGGCCGAGGCCTGTATAGTGCTTTTCTCTGAAATATGCGAGGAAATTATAAAATACAAAATAAAAATTACCTTATAAGAACCTTGGATTTAGATGTCTACTCGTATCGTTCTAAACTTATAAGTTCTAACCTTTATCACTTTAAATAAAGAATCACACCGCCAGCACCAAACTAAATGGCACGAAGACCAACGAGGCCCGATGCTACAGTACTGTAAGGAGCGGTCTCCTTTGAGGTGACTGGCTGTTCGTTTAGTTCGATTGGATTTGAATATTTTGAAAAACGAATGGTTCTTTTTTGTTGTTTTGAGTCGGGACGTCAACGGACTATCGAGTAGAAGATATTTTCATATTGGAGAGTTGATCTAGCAAAAATAAACAAATATAACTGATAACATTCGCTTTATCTTCAATTTAGCTTAGCGCCCATCTGGCTACCGCCCCCCTCTTTATTACCTACCAGTAACATTAAGCCTGGATTCAGATTTAGTGACTGGGCTACTAAGGGCATTCGCATTAGTAGAGATAGGTTATTTTAATTATATGCTGAAAAGGCGTATAACCATAGTGAAATCTTCATTGAATATGTTAGAACTTTTTCAAAAACTTTTAAAAAGGGTTGTGCAGTAGCAAAGGCCAACTATATTAAAAACAAAATAGTTTCGGCTGATAATGTTGTTAATACAATTTGGAAGGTGATAAACTGTGAAACGGGAAAAACTAAACTATACGACAACAGACATTCATTAAATACAGTTAGTGGTACCATTACTGCAGATGAAGATATTGCTCAAAAATTTAAAACATTTTTCACAAACATTCTATTAAAAACGACAGAGCTGCTTATTTCCTCACCTTCTTCTGGTCGCGATCTGCTAAATGCTAATCTTCAAAGGTCCCCACCGGATTTGAGTTTAGGCATATAAACCCGCAGGTAGTGATTAAAACTTTTAAGGAATTAAAGCTAAAAAATACTGAAGACTTATTTGGTATGTCGGTTAAGTTTTGTAGTTCTATTATCGAAACTCTGGCACCTTACCTAGCATTTTATTCAATTCTTGTGTTGATCAGGGTGTATTTCCAGATTTAATGAAACATAGTAAAATAATACCTTTATTTAAGTCAGGAGATAAAAAAGATCCCGGTAACTTCAGGCCAGTGTCTATACTTCCGGTACTCAGTAAAATTTTTGAAATTAATCAAGTGCTGTCTCATTTTAATCTGAACCATCTACTCCATAATCAACAGTTCAAATTTACTAAGGGGCGTTCGGCCACCGACGCTGCAGTTGCTCTCCTACGTCACGTGTACGGGGTTGGGAGGAGCCGCAGGATGCTATTGGGGTGTTTTGTGACTTATCTAAAGCTTTCGACTGCGTCGATCACGAGACGCTGCTAATAATAGAGTTAGAGATGGAGCCCTAAATTTGATCAGTTCGAATATATAGAAAATAGAATTCAAAGAGTTCAAATAAACAGCACGAAGTCACTGGGATCTACAGTCAAAATCGGCGTGCCACAGGGCTCAATTCTTGGACCAAAACAGTTTTCTTAGGGATCACTATCGACGCAAGGTTACGATGGGATCCTCATTTAAATGCGTTATCTGCAAGGCTCAGCTCGGTCTGCAACTGCAGTCAGTTGACAAATCTTTCTGACTGCGTATGCCTCCGAATATATAAATAACGAATACACAAGTACACGAATATACAAGTCTAGCAGTAGCAACGTACTGACGTTGTTATTTCAGCTATTTTCACAGCGTTATGTCTTACGGAATTTTATTGTGGGGTCAAGCTGGTAACATAAATAGCATCTTTGTGTTACAGAAGAGGGCGATACGTTCCATATATGAATTGCGTGGTCGCGATTCCCTAAGGGAATTGTTTAAAGATAAAGATAAAAGATAAAAACATTTATTTGCCAGAATACAGTTATAAACAGGTCTTGACATAAAATCGCACAATGTATCTAGCCTGCATGCAAGCGTGCAAATACTTATAAGAAGAATATACATACTAACTAACGACTTGAATGACACAAAACTAAAGTACAATCAATAAACTCAATACCATACAGTTCGATCATTTAAATATTCATTTACACTGTAAAAGCAATGTTCAGATAACCATTTTGTCAATTGTATCTTAAAAATATTCCCATTCAGCATTTTTATCGTATCGGGAAGATTATTGTATAGTACAATGCTCATATTAAAAACGTTTTTCTTATAAATGCATTTATGACTTGGTGGTTGATATAACAACTTCCTGATTTTTCCCCTGATATTCCAAAGACCTACTAAAGAGATTGATCCTCACGGTATTTTCACAGTACATATTTGAAAACATCTTGTATGTCCGGAAGAACATAATGCTATTTCCTAAGAATTCTGATATACATAATATAAATACTAGAAATAAAAACAAAATAGCACACCCAAAGTTTAGACTTTGTAAGGTAAACAATTAATTGATGAGGGGAACTGTATTCGCTTCTATAATAAAATACCAGATGATATTGTAAATCTGTACGATAGCCAATTTAAAACTAAAATTAAAACTATTATAAAGTACATAAGTTCTAAGGCCTATTATACGATAAATGATTACTTAGATGATAAAAACGTCTGAACAACTGTTGTTCCAAATCAGCGGAGTACATTGTAATTATGACTCATGTATGATTCTTTATATATTTAAAAGAAAAGTACAAAAGATACAATTTCTGTGGAGTTTCTTCTGGCCGTTCTCCTCAGAGGGTAATGAACGTGCCATCCATGATAGCTTTGACGTCGAAAAATGATTTGTAAACATCTTAATTCGAATAAAAAATTTTGAGTTGGCTTTGACCTATTTCAGTCTATTTTACTAAAAAATAAAATAAATAGATAATAGATACAGATATTGACTATAAGCCTGTATAATGGCACTGCTGGTCTTGGGTTCAATAATATACAGGTTTGAGTAACATTCCGTATTATAGCTTGGATATAATAATATTTTCAGTTTGATCGTAATTTAAATCCTTCAAAAATCTTAATTTTATCGTACTATTTTGTTACTTTTTTCTCATGATGGAGTTAGTAATCATTGAATTAGGGAAATATTAGGTCCTTACATATGAAATTGGCGTTTTGTATGGGAGGAACAAAAAGTCGAAAAATTTTTATATAGTATATTTATTTAATCAAAGTATGAGCCATTGTAATCTATGCACTTTTGCCATCTCATAGGTAGTTCATTGATCCCTTTACTAAAAAAACCATTCGGACGGGAATCAATAAAATCTTTGAAGGCGATTTGGACTGCCCCATCTGAGTTGAATTTTTTCCCTTGCAAGAAGTTATCCAAATTTCGAAAAAAATGGTAATCTGTTGGAGCAAGGTCCGGGGAGTACGGTGGATGCCTTAGACATTCCAATTGAAGCTCTTCTAATTTGCTAGCCGTCTGTTGTGCAGTGTGTGGTCTAGCGTTGTCGTGAAGCAGCAGTGGCGTAGAGCGATTGACCAGCCTCGGTTGTTTACCAGCTAGCTTTTCCATCATGGTTTGCAATTGCTGACAATAGTCATCTGCCGTAATCGTCTGGCCAGATTTGAGAAAACTGTAATGAACGACACCGGCGCTAGTCCACCAAACGCTTACAAGTAACTTTTTATTGGTCAATTTTCGCTTGGAGCAGGCTTTGGCTGGCTTGCCAGGGTCCAGCCATTGCGATGAGCGCTTCCGATTATCGTAGAGAATCCACTTTTCATCACAGGTAATGATTCGATTTAAAATCCCTTCGTTATTGTGCCGGTCAAGTAATGTAACGCAGCAGTTGACGCGCGTTTGCCGGTTTGCTTCACTCAATTCGTGAGGAACCCACCTTTCAAGTTTTTTAATCTTCCCAATTTGCTTCAAGTGGATTAAAACAGTTTTATCACTAACACCGAAGCCTGCAGCTAACTCGGACGTGGTTTGCGATGGATCCGCTTCCACAATAGCCTTCAATGCTTCATTATCAACTTGGGTCTCCGGCCGTCCACGGGGCTTGTTTTGCAGGTCGAAATTTTCAGAACGAAAACGTTGGAACCAAAAACGCACTGTGTTTTCTTTTGCGACACAACCGCCATACACATCATTAACCCTTCGAGCCGTTTCCGCAGCACTGGTGCCACGGTGGAACTCGTACTCGTAAATAACGCGATATTTCAAATTTTCCATTTTGTAAATCGAGCGATGCAAACAGAAAAAAGATAAGTAAAAAAAACAAATGAATGACGGTTTACGAAACACAACTACATGTGGAAATAGCTGTATAAATTTGAATTTCGAATTCCTAACCAAATAGGAGAAATTTGTGATCAAAGTGGCCAGTACGACAAAACGCCAATTTCATATGTAAGGACCTAATATTACAACAATGAATGGTTCAAGTAGTCAAAGTAGAGGTTAAAGTGATAAAGGTTAGAACTTATAAGTTTAGTACGATACGAGTAGACATCCAAATCCAAAGTTCTTAAAAGGTAATTTTTTTAGCGTTTTATAATTTCCTCGCGTATTTCAGAGAAAAGCACTCACTATACAGGCTTCGGCCGCAATAACTCTTGCTGGACTTGTGCACAATAAAAGTCCTCACCTGTGGCTCGGACTTTAAACGTGTCCTCGTCCAACAATAACTAATTTTGCGGCCGCGGCAATAATGTACTATTTTTGCTGATTTTTTGGGTTTGTTTAGAATCTGTAGCACTCTGTTTATCTGTGTGTAGATCATAGGTCCCATAATAGTAATAGAATCTTCGTGCAAATGTAGTTTGTGTTTTTGGTATGGTCCAGGGTCTTTCTCTTCCAGAGATTTGGCGAAGATTTGTTATTTTTTGCAGGATTAATAGTGGTTTTGGAAAACAGGAGAGATACTTTTAGAATGTAAAGTTGTCTGACTGTTAAAAGGTTATTTTGGTTGTATAAATCACATGTGCTGTATTGATAGGGTTTGTTGGATGCAACTTTTAGCGCAGCCCTTTGTGCACGTTCAAGTCTAATTAGATAGGTTTTGGCCATTCCTCCCCACACAACAATACAGTACGTTATGATAGTTTGACATAAGGTGAAATATACAGTCTTTAATAGGTCGGCACTCGCTACTCCGCGCAGGTTTTTGAAAATATGCAGTAGCTTCCCGCACCTGAAAGGGTTTCAATGTGTAAGCCCCAGTTTAGTTTTTCATCAATTAGAACCCCTAAATATTTTATGTGGTTAGTTCGTTCAACTTCCTGACAACAACAGGGTGTTCTACTGTCGCATACACTACTATGAATTTTAAGGACTTCCGAGGACATGTTGTAGTTGTTATGTGGAACTCACACTAATATTGGAGAACTGTTAATTTTTAATTCTAAATTATTAATGTTATGTTTGTCATCTTTTACCGTGCTTCCGTTTTTGTATTTGTTCTTTTGTGTGATTTAATTTGGTATTAATTTTGGTAAGTAACTTTAAATCAAATCTTGGCTTTTTTTACTTTTTTTAGTCTAAATTACATTCGTGTATAGTAGTTCTTTTGGCCTTTTATTTTTAATACTACAATACGTAATACGTCTATTCGATACTAGATGGCGACTCTATTCCAGAATATTCGTCGTAAAGTAGGATTTTTAATTGAACGGAGTAATCTGACATATGGTGGGTTGCCGCTTTTTTGAAAAAAAAATATAGTGTTGTGCTAAAAAGATATGATTCAATCACTCATCTGGGCCACGTTTCACGAAGCAACAATTTACTAGTAACAAGTTACAATTTGATATTCATTGCGTAGCCAATCCGCCAAAACTGGAAGCCCTTATCGTTTTACCTCATTGTCTACGCAATGTACATCAAATTGTACTTGTAATTTGTAACTTGTAGCTTCATGAAACGGCTCCCTGGTGATATGGTCACTAAGTAATGTGGACTCCTGGGGGAAGGACTAATGTCTTATAACACAGGTTTAAACTTAGTTTAGGCAACAGCCCTCCACAAAAATTGTATCTCCTGTGCTGAAATGTACATACTTAGTTTTGTGGTGTGGAGATAAAACATTTTTTTATTAAAAAAATAGACGCTTCTCCCGTCATCCAATAGGAAATTAGTTGTATGGATGAGTCATTCGTTTGTGTCGCAGCTGCAAGTTATCTCTTAGAAATATAAAAAAAACACTAATTACTTTTATTACCTACCTACATAAAAAGCCTGACTGTTGTTACCAGTAATACTAAAATCAACTCACCAATTCTGATGGATTCCAACTATTGCGAACTGCATGATATGTAGACGAAGTCTATGTTTATAGGCTGGGGTAACAAGCATTTTTTTATATTTAATAGTGTGAATGATTCAACTCACTTGAGTTAGAATTGAACTGAAAACATCACTAAGATTATGGAGCTGGCAACATTATTTTTCTGTCTAATGTCAAATTACTCCGTTCAATTAAAAATCCTACTTTAGTGTAGGACTGCGCTGGTAGTTTCTGGAAGATACTAGACCCGATTTCGGCGCATATATAAGGCGGCCGGCTCTGCGCGAGTTCAGTTCAGTTTCAAGTGAGCTATCGGAGTGAAAACTTCAAAGCGATCAAGAGCAAAGAAACCTGCGACCTAAGCGATACCTACGGACTACGAGTGACTGTGCGAATTGGAATATAGTGTGATTTGCCCTGGAACCAGTTATTCATCGTCGAATAAACCCTCGAATCACGTCATTGGTGTTTTAATCCAAATTACGAACCCTTGGCCGTAAGAGTATCGTAAATCTTATATCTACCTATAGACTTATTTATCAGAATCCAGAAACTTTCAGTATACCTAAGTATTTTCCATAATATGTAACGGTTAAAATATATATTCGACTACTTATATGTGGAAAAAATAAATCAGTGCTCATAATAACATTAGCTCAGCCAGCGCTCGGGTTCGGGGTTATTTAGCTCTCTTCGGAAGTTCGGAAGGGATAGCATCCCTTAACAGTTATACCCCAGCTATCATAAATAAATTACGTAAAATATTTTTTTATTATATACTCGAATGAAATAATCTTACTTTTTGTAATTCTATCACCATAACTAAACCAACATTAAACTATAAAACAGTTTTTTTACTTGATTAATTCTTCGTCAGCGTCATCCAATCCAGATCTAGACTCGAATTGCCACGGACAAATTTCGTGGAGGATAGTTTTAAATTCTGCAAAAAAGAAACTACATTAGGATATTGATTGCATAATGAACTTTTAATCAAACACTATGCACAATATATCGAGCCCTAAAAGGCAGAATATCGTAAGCGCCAAAAATCCTCGAACTTTTTTATTATCGTAAACGCAAGGGCAATTTTTCTTACATGTGCTCAATTTCTTCAAAAATATTTTTTAAGTACTTTAAGCATAAGAGTCAATTTTGCTTTTTGTCGTTACCTGACCCATGCTTATAAAATACATCGCAAACGCCAGGTATAATTTTATCTTAACCAACAAGTTATAGCGGTTGCGATAAAAAAATATTGATTTCGTACATCGTAAGAAACATGAACAAAAGAGATAGATGTTAAGTATTGGACTTACGATGAAATGTGATAGATATAAGTCTGTTGCTTCCTTTCTAATTCCTTGCAAATTTCTTGGAATTCAAATTAAATCAGTCAGCACGTGTTGTGTTTTGGATGAATGACGTGCTATTTGTTTTCTCGGTGAATTTGAAGGTAAGATGTTTTGTTTACCTGTTATGTATTAATAAATCATGCAAGATTTAGATCGAATATAGATAAACGCAACAAGAAAGAAAGATAGACTCAGTTTATTCAAATGGGTGGTTTCAAACAGAGATGCGCAGGCGTCCACAGTCTGTCACTCGCCTATTTACCTAATTTCACGAGAAATCTAAATTCTATTGTTTTTGTTTTTTTTTTTGTTTGTTATTTGCATAAGGTTTTTAAGAGAGTAGTTTATCTGTTCATGAGAAAAATAAAAGGTAATCCGTGATTTGACATTCTAATAGCTCTAGCTATCAAACCTTTCTAAATTTTAAGGAAGACGGAATAAAGTTAAGTAACCGATACGAACAGACTATAGGCCAATAGATTCTTTAGAATTAATTAAATTATCCTATATAAGTTTCAACCTTAAATTCCATTGGAGATCGGAGTTATAGGCTGACAACGTATGTATAAATATAAATATTTTTCAAGTTATAAGTTTTCATAATTTTATTTATTGCATAATTTAGTTGCTGTAGATTGTTCTTGACATTGTTAATAATTTTTATTGTTTAAGGTTGCTTTGTCAATCTATAGCTCTAATTCTAATTCTTTTAAAAATTTTGAGACTCTTTACTATTAACTAACTTTTTCTTCTAGATGAATGGAAATGTTATATTATTTTATTTGTTGCTGTTTGATTTTAATTATCTAGGAAGAATACATCGTAAGTGTATCTTAACCGACAAATTTTAAGAATGGACGTATTAATTGCATGAATTTACTATCGCATACGCCGTTATTTAAGAAACTACAACTATCAACTTACAAATTAATATCTCATTACATAGCTGGTATACCTATAAAAATAAACTATTCTGTTTTGAAATTGAAAAGATAGCTGACAACAGACAGCAAACTACAAAGTTTATAAGATTAACAAAAATAACGCCTCCTGTAAAATTTATGTTTTGACGCTTAGGATCTTCTGCCTTTTAGGGCTCGATATACTCAGTTACAAGTGAGGCTCAACGGATCCCACAGTCAAACTATAAATAATAATAATAATAAATTTTATTTTATTTCTCAAATAAGCGTTACACCATTTTTGTTTGGGTACATTATATAAATTAAAACAGGCTTAATCTTGACAAAGCTTCTGCCTCCCAAACTAAGTAGATACCTGTATTTTGGGAGACAGTGACTCTGCCGTGAGAACTCTTACAATATTATTTACTTCAAGTATAATAGATCGTGTCGATCACTGACTTTTAGACAAAAAAGAAAAACCTATTCAATTTCATGCACAAACAATGTTGGTGAATAACGCTGTCAATATTACTTTTATTATTAAGTAATGTAAAAATAAGTGGTTTGAAGAAGAGTTAGTACCTAAATATTATGAGAGTGAGCATGAGCATGAGCATGAGAGAATCTGTTGAATGGCTAACCCTACGATGATATAAATGTATGGTATTTTATAAATACGACGATACGACGGTAAATATATGGTACAGTTTTGAGGACCTTGTTTTTAAAATAAAATAACCTTATGTACTTTATTAATAAATAAATAATGTAAATAAGAGACGTAAAAGAAAAATAAAACACTCAACATAAGCTGAAGGAAAAACGCTATTTAGGCATGGCTACATATCGACGGGTGAAAGGGCGACATTTTTGTAATGTTGAAATAGAGCGATTCAAAGTTTGAGATTTTGGAAAATAAATAATTAAAAATAAATTATGCAATATTTTTACGTAAAAGTGCGGCAAATTAATTTTGTTTCATAATCTTCAAGTTTCAGTTTTATCCGTTACTAAATATCATATTTCTTTTGTTTTTCAGAGTTAGGCTAAATGCATCAACCATCATACTAAACATCAAATAGTATCAAGCTAATTATATTAAACGCCAAAACACTGATTATTTAGAAGCAAATCAAAGTGACTGAAACGACTCTCTTATCACAATATTTGTAGTTTTAAATCGCTCTAATTACCAAGGTTTTGTTGAAAATGGTGATTAATACAGCGAAATCTTTGATGATTTCCGAGTTTACGCTCAACTTCAACAAGAGAATGGAGATGGAAGATATAGCTTTCGAAACAAGTGAAATAAAAATAAGTGAAACAAATGAAGTCTCGGCTCAGGAGGTCTGTAGGATATAAGAATACTGTGCACTTTTCTGAATATGATTAAGATCCAGCATTTGCATTACATTAAATTCCTTTATTTTTATTTTATTACCAGTTATTTATGCTACGAAAATATCGATGCCTTGGGTGGCACGTCGCGAGTAGCTAATGTCAATGTCTTTAATCTTCTCGCTATTCTGTCCGACAAAGGTAAATTGCAAGTTATTTTTGTAACACCAAGTTTTTTTTTACTATTATCTCAATATCTACTGCATTTAAAATTCTAAAAAAATATGTATCATATAAACCATCTAAAAATCTCGAAAGAGTTTTTGAATTATTGCCTTCTACTGCAAACTTAATCCAATTAACTGATTTGATCACAAGTAAAATTATATAAAGAAAGAGAAAACAAAACCTTCAAAAAGTCAGGAATCAAAATATTACTAAAAGAAGGGTTAGAGATAATCGGAGCAGAACAATGGGCAAATTGCGTTGAACCCACGAAGAAACTGGGTGGAAATTCTAGACGTAGAAACCAATCAAGTCCGCGCCCGCTATATTACCACTGGTAGAAATAGCGATTAGTCCGTTAAAAAAAACGTAGAAACCGACGCTTAAACTAGACGTTAACATATATTGGACATTTATTAAGAATATTAATTTCATGATAAAACAAGCTCTTGTTATTATACAAATGTATGGGATATGTCACCGTAAGATTGTGAACGCCGTTAGTTTATAAACTTACGGGAACTGAAACCAACCATTTACAATTTTACGTATTATTTCTTGCGGTTTTTGTTTCTAGATGATCCATATGTTTTAGTTAACAAGAGCTTGTTTTATCGTATGTACATACAAACCGTGATGCCCGTTGTCGTATAGGTACTGTAGCATCGGGCCACGTTGGTCTGTATGCAACGTAGTTTAGTGCTGGCGGCGGTGTGATTCTTTTTAGAATATATTAGTTCTCTTTTTAACCACCTAGTTTAAAAAGAGGGCGATAGAAACTTCATACGGGCTCACCTGCCGTCCGCCGTCGTGTGCGGATGATAGTATTATTTCCCAGTGCAAAAGTTGTAAAATCGAATATAGTAGAAGTATTTATAAACAGTGCGTTTTGTTCAGTAGCGAGCCGTAGCTAAAGTGGCTACAGTACCTATAGGACAACGGGCATCACGGAAGATTATTAAAGTTCTAAAACCTTTTGGTCTTCTTGCGGCGCATGATGTGAACAAACGGTTGATCATGCTGAAAATAATCACATTGAGGAATATCTTTCAGTAATATACGCACCCGTATCAAACCTGCAGTTATGCTTTTTAATATCACATTCATTCTTAAAAGAAACAGTATTGCCAGTCTTAAAGTTGCAGGCACAAACCGGCCCTTTTGTGTCTTCTTCTACACATAGTAACTGAGAACATTTTAAGGCTTTATTTTCATCTTGTTTTTCATTTTTATCACTTTTGGGCTCGATTTCGAGCTTTGAGCTTAATTCTTTTTTATGCACATTCTCATTAGATAACTCAAAAATATCCTTTAATAACATTGCAGCTTTTTTGACGTGCCTTAGGTTGTCAGCATCATTTCTGCTTTGCATTGCAATTTGGTCGTCCGTTCTTTCACCGAATCTGTCATTTTGATGTCTTGCTTCTCCATGTAGAGTAGGTAATATGTCTAAAGGCCGAAGTGGCGACACGGCGGCATTACAACAAGGTGGTTTGCGTAACATCGGTAGGGACAAACTCCTATCCAAGTATGGCTGAAGACGTGGTGGTGCCCATGCTAGCGACTTTCGCTCAAAATTCAGCAAAAAAAATACTGCTGAAAAGGAATAAAATAATGATACGACTATTATTAGGAAGTGCTTAAATTTTATAAAATGTTATATTAATTTTATAAACCCACCAAGAAAACACGAAAGACTCATGTCCACAATAATACCTTCTTATAATAATAAAAAACACTTATTACAATTTTAGGTTTTGTTGAATAGTTGCTCGAAAACTTTAGATTAGGTACAATAATGGTATCAGTTAATCAACATTTAATCTTATTCAAACTATTCACGCATCTAAATCGATTGACTTATTAAAAATATAATCGTTGATTACCTTTTTCATACTCAATCAAAATATTTACTGTTTAAGTACACACACGGACCAGGTAAACTCTAAAAAAAATTGGAAATTCAAAACAAACTCAATATGTAATGCATTCTAATATATTTGTTTTCATATCATTAAAAGCATTCCCTGCACTGAGCCAGCGTGGTCGACTAAGGCCTGATCGCCTTGATACAGGGTATGCCCGAGCCCTTCGGTGAGGATATACAGGGTGGCCCAAAAAGTGGCGTCCAAATAAAAATTGGTTCCTTAGGTCTAGGGGTATACGAATCACCCCCATGTATGGTCCGCGATTTTTAGTAGTTCAGGAGTTATGAATTTTTTTAGTACTTTTCGGGAAAAATCAACCTGAGTGGATTATTTATTTTTTTGTTTCTTTTGGGGTGAGCACTTTTGCCTTTTTTTTCATATCATCCTCTTGAATTGTACTTTCAACCATAAAAGTTTCAGCTTCCTAGTGCTAACGTTAAGTTAAATTTTTACATATCGAAAGTAAAAATTTACGTTCGAACCAGTCAGTTCCAAATTTTATACTTGAAATTAAAAATTGAAAGAGGTGGTCTCATAGTCTCTAAGTAATTCCAAGTTTAGAGTCATGCAAAGTTTTTAAAACTTGCAGAAAAATAAACAAACAGTAGTACTTAATGGGGTATTATTTGCAGGAATCGGCCTTCAAGGGTATTTAGGTGGAAATTTTCTAAGTTAATAAAATTATTTAAAAAAGTAAAAACGCCTGTTTCATTTACTAGTGATTTGATAAATTAGGAAACGTAACAAATTAACAGAAAATTAAACAAATGTTGGGAAAGTGAACATTTCAACAAAAAAAAAAAATATTTCGTAGTTTAAATTTTATGATGATCGTTTTAATAATTAAGTAAGTAAATAAACTCAGATTATTTTGTATTGCTTTAAAATGGCGTCCTCCTACAGAAACACATAGTCAAATTTCCCGCTGCTTTATTGTTTTTAAATCTTACGACATTGATATTAGGCTTGGGCCGCAGACCTATATACAGCCTGCTATTAAATTAATTTTGTAATAATAATTTTCTTAAATTAATTATTTAACCTATCGTACTTGAATTTAAATTTTAGTATCTTATATGTCTTAAAAACACATAAGGCAAATAAATTAAAGTAAATATTATAAAATAACAAATTCTATCTATGAACTTCTTATTGTGTTTGGCTGTATGGCTCATTTTCTTTGCCTTAATATAGATACATTTATGAGTAGATACGTTAATGCACTTGTGCACAAAATTCGATTTTGTGCAGCCCTTTCACTTGCAGACCTTACACTTTCAGAGCATGAAAAGTGAAAAATAAATAATCCACTCAGGTCGATTTTTTCCGAAAAGTACTAAAAAATTCATAACTCCTGAACTACTAAAAATCGCGGAACATACGAGGGGGTGATTCGTATTACCCCTGACCTAATGAACCATTTTTTTTTCTTTGGACGCCACTTTTTGGGCCAATCTGTATATGAGCTGTTGATGATGAAAAGTATTCTTCTTTAGGGCGTCTTCGTCGGTGGTGTTGTAGCTAGGGCCGCTGATTTCCATCCGCGCGCGGATTCAATCCCCCACCTCATGCCAATGTGATTTAGAATTCATATATACGTAGTTATTCTAAGTTCTTCTGAATTTGATGGCTCCATAACCTAGTTGGTAATGCGCCTGCCTACGAAGCACAGGGTTGTGGGTTCGAATCCTGCCCAGGGCAAACATTCGTTTTTACGAGCATCTGTCTTGGGTCTGATTGTTTTGTTTATCTATTTATGCACGTTTGTCAGCTATCTGATAGCCATTGTATGTATGTGTGTGGCTGTGCCTAGTTTGGAATCAGATGGCAGAGTGTGAGATGTCCGCATAAAAATTAAAAACATAAAAATAAAATAAAAGTTTATTTCGCTTAAAAATTACAACATATACATATGATTATAATAGTATGAGTATATTATATTATGCGGTTGTTTGGATGAAGCGGTTATTTGGATTATATAATTTCTACTTTGTTCATTCAAATTGATAAAAGGACACTAAGCTGTACACTAATTTACTATGCATATTCATTAGACAAATATTTATCAAATCCTTGTGCATTTGAGAAACCATTGAACTCTTTGTCAGAAAATCCTTTATCTGAGTATCCTTGTTTCCCGTAAACACCTTTGTGACGGTCATGATGAAAGTGTCCTTTGTGATATCCCGCCCCAGCATTAATATTATACCCCAAATCTTTGGCTCCAATTGTATTTATCTTGCCCTTTGTTTCATCATCTTCATAAAATATTTTATCTTTCTTATATTCATCTTTGTGATGCACTCGATGGAATCCTCTGGTTTTAGTACCTTTTCTGTAGACTCTATCTTCGTTGCCTTTAATCCCGACAGCTTGCGCAGCTGTGCCTTTTATGTTAGCGTACACATCATTATCATCGTATTCACCTCGATCAGTTGCATCAGCAGCTTTAAAAAAATTCTTCAAATCATGAGTTTTATGTTTTCTGTTTGAATGCAAATCTAACCCGTTATTTTTTTTAAAACCGGCGCTGTTTACTTTATTAGTTTTATCATTTTTATTTGGTTCTTTTGCATCTAATTGTTTTATATAATCGTCTAAGTCTTCTTCTTCAACTTCATAAGATAAACTGTCAAGGTCTGTGTCGAGATTGTCAAACTCCAGTGTTTCAATTCCAACAGGTGATGATTCAATCATGTAACACAAAATCGTTGTCAATGACAGTGTTAAATATAATCTTTGCATTGTGAATTATTTTTCACTTGCTCTCGTGCAATCGAAGTAGGTTACGACACTGACATACATGTTGGTAAGCCAGGCCTTTATAGCCTCCACGTTTGATTGGCAATCAAGGTATTTTTTTTTAAAAGATGAGCGATTTAATGTTGACTTGTTCCGGTTGACAGGATCGAAGATCGTGAGTCGCGACACGCCTAATTAGCGCAATGGGTCGGATCGGTCAAGGTTTACATAGGTTCGTATTTTCAAGGGAGGCGAACCTCCAATGTCTGTTTCAGAGATGACAACTGTCTGACAGTATGCATTGAGTTTCCATACATTTATTTTATTTCTTTCTTTTCGTTTTTAGTGCAAAGGTTCTCATCATTATTTTGTATACCGCCCACTGAACATCAATTAATTTTCTAGCACCCCGCAACAAAATTGATAACCTCATCTTAAAATAACAATCGCAATAATTACTAGTTTATGTAAGTGTATAAAATATGGAATTTCTTCCATCCGTTCTTCTTCAGTGAGCGCACGCTTGTACGTACAGCAGTAAACGTGCTAACCATGGTCTTTTTATCCTTCCTTGGTATCATTAGCTAACTTTGACTTCAAAAACTGATCCTGTACAATTTTAGTTGAAAGCTCGCTCATGAACTCTTTAATTTTGTACTGAAAAGGGTAGGCTCGAGCCCCTCATTAGCTGTTTATGGTGATGATAACTGAAAATCAATGATGGTGTAGGCACATCAAAATCTGTAAATTTATGTAGTACATTGTTCTATCGAAGAACTGATTAGTTAGTAATGCGGTTGATTTTATACTAAAATAAAATCAACAAGGAGGTTAAAGTCATGGTAAAAGGTGAGACCACTCATAACCTATTAGGTTTTTCAATAACTACCTTTGACGCTTTTATTTAGAATCTTCGCCAATTGAAAACACCACAAAAATGCAAGTGTTAAAAATAAATACTTTTTCTTTCTTCTTTCTTTCAAATAAGTATTTGCTAACGACATCTCTGATCAAGTAGTGGTACTAACAGTACTATCAAGACATGTGACGTGATACAGATGGGTCGCTCAGGTACGAAAAAGGAATCCTACGATATCCTCATAGCAAATACAGGGATTACAAAGCGAAAAAAGAACAGATGTACTTACTATTTAACCAATCAATCCGACCACCGCTCGGTCACCTAGGTACTTTTCTTAAAATTACAGCTCTGCAGTGCAGCATATTATACTAGGAGCAACAGAGGCGCCGGGCAACGGATGAACATACTTATATTCTATTGAGTCCAAATTTTTTGTGCATTGCATAAATGAGTGCAGCAGCAGAATCCGCACATTGTGTAGTGAACTCACCCAAAAAAATTACAGATGTAACATCCGAAAGTTAATAAACGATTCATTCATTCGTTCAGCAGATGTTCTTATTATGCTCCAGGAAGCTCGTAATACATATATATATATATATATATACCAGGTGTTACAAAACTACAAATAAAGCCGAAAGGGTGTGAATCTGCTCGTAAAACTGAACAACAACAACGATTTAAAAAAATCGCATTCCCATACAAAATGTAGATGGTCTCCATACAAAATTTACGGGTTTTTTTGTAACACCGTGTATAATGCTCCATAGAGTCCGTACTCCGTACATTGTGTAGTAAACTCTCAAAAATTTGTTCCCGTACAGTGGAGACATTTCAAAGTCAAAGTCAAAATTATTTATTTCTATAGGTCATTACATTTTTTTGGGTGAGTTCACTAACACAATGGCGGAATCTGTGGAGAAGAGCTTTCGCTCGTGGGGTACCGAGGCTAGGTGCCTCATTAGGGAAATCGGCCGTCGACGCGAGATAGGGGCGACGACGATCCTCGCTCCGGTGCATTTCATTTATTTATTTATTTATTTACGAAAAACATACAGCTTACATGACACATAAGACAATAACATTTGAAACATTACATTAGCCAATTAAGTTTTCACTAATTATTGATACAAGACATTGCGTAAAAAACAATGGAGGTTACAAGATAAAATTATAAAAATTTAGAAGAATTATGATGATTTTAAAATTTTAAAATAAAGATGCTACCTATCTGTAATCGATATACTACTTGATTTGTTTGATGGTGGAAACAAATTTAGGAAACTTAAGATGGAAGATATCAACATCTTTGAATTTAGTGTTATAAGAATTGCATACTCGTCGGATGAAGCGGTTTTTAGCGTAGTTGGTACGCGAACGCGGCAATGCGAAGGTTGCTCGAGTTGATAGACGAAGGTTGGCTCTTGGACAGTTAAGAGAGACCATGCTGAAGAGGTAAGGAGATTCAACAAAGTTATGTAAGATTTTATAAAGAAAAACGACATCCCTGTGCTCACGACGCACTTCCAAGCTATGCAGCAAGTTAAGGGGAATATTTTTAAATTTGTACTTTAAACGCTTCAGAAATTTATTCTGGATTTTTTCCAACGCAGTTCTATGAACAGAATATTGTGGATTCCAAACCGTAGATGCATAATCAAGATGAGATCTTACAAGAGAATTATAAAGTACAAGCCAAGTTTCTACTTTTTTTAATTCAGTACTTTGTCTAAAGACAAAACCTAACATCCTGAAGGCCTTGGATGCAATTTTTTCAATGTGCGATTTAAACAATAATTGGTCATCCAAGTGCACACCCAGATCTCGCACCTCGATTACTCTTATAAGCTGTTTGTTATACAGTGTATAGTTATAAGAAGTTTGGTTCTTTTTTCTGCTAAAAGAAATAGTACAACATTTATCAACATTAAGAACTAATTTATTGTGCAAACAGTATTCGCCAAACCGATCCAAGTCCTTTTGTAAATTAATGCTATCCTGATTAGATCTAATAATTTGGAAGCACTTAGTATCGTCTGCGAATAATAAGGCATTGGAGAAATGGAAACATTTTAAAACATCATTAATAAAAATATTAAAAAGCAGGACATAGGACTTCTATAGCTATTCAGCGCAGCGTGGCAATATTTTGCTTACGTGAGGAGTATAGTCGAATTCGCTTCACAAATATGGTATCCTAGTTACGCCATCCACGTTAGCAGAATAGAGAGTATTCAGCGCAGATTCCTGATTTTTCTGAGTCGTCGTTTCGTTTGTCACTGTCAGGTTACGAAGAGCGCCTAAAATCATGTCACTTGAGAAAAGACGGCAATTGTCAGATATGATGTTCCTATATAGAATTGTAAACAACAAGATAGACTGTATGGAGTTGGTAGAAAGCATTTGTTTGTGTACACCCACTACACGCACTAGGCACACTGGACTTTTCTTTGAGCCAAGATCACAAACCAATTATGCCCGGAATTCCATAATATCCAGCAGATATGCCCGTACCTACAATTGCTCTTTTCAACATTTGGACATATTTAATCTTAGTGAATATAGTCATTAATATTCGATACCTTCTCGGGTGGAACCAATTCTGGGCGTGTTAGCGATGACGTTAGGAGCACATGCAATCAGTCTATATCACGGAATTAATATTTGCACTAATACGTAGAAACACATACAAAATACACATTATGTAGGTATACACACACACACATGTTCGTGTGCGTGTGTGAGACGCACACGAACACGTACACATAACATAACCATATACACATTTATATAATTTTATAATATTATTAGTTTATTATTATATTTATCCGCATTCATATATATATAAATATATATCGACGGTGGAAAGGAAAAAATTACCAAGCGACATATAGGCAACTTTACAGTAGAGCTGTTTAAAGTTTGAATTTTCTGAAAAAAAATCGTGTAAATTGTTATAATGGTCCAAAAAGCCTAGTTCTTAGAAATTTATCTGTTTATTTTTTTATCTACATTATAGTATACGTAACTATTAATAATTGTGCTTAGTTTTAAAGTTAGTGTCGCTTAGTAAAATTTTCCCCAAAAGTAGAGACGGGAAAAATATACTATGCGCCTAACACTATATTGCCAGATACTGGAAAAAATAACTAAGTGGAGTAATTACCGTACGAACAGAAATGTCAAACTTGACCAAAGGCAAATTTAGCATTTCACAATTACGACAACCACCAAATTTTCAAAAATGGTCGAAAATTTTGTCAGTTAGTAAGGAAAAAATAATTAAATCTCGCTAACTCCAAAATGTCGAAGCGACATCAAAAGTCGTCGTAGAAGGACGTTAGTAAGATAAAACGACGCAGAAAAATCAGGCGATTCTAACAATGTATATAACTCAATATGGCCAAAAATGTCGCTTAGTAATTTTTTCCTTTCCACCGTCGAATTTTCTGAAAAAAAATCGTGTAAATTGTTGTAATGGTCCAAAAAGCCTAGTTCTTAGAAATTTATCTGTTTATTTTTTTATCTACATTATAGTATACGTAACTATTAATAATTGTGCTTAGTTTTAAAGTTAGTGTCGCTTAGTAAAATTTTCCCCAAAAGTAGAGACGGGAAAAATATACTATGCGCCTAACACTATATTGCCAGATACTGGAAAAAATAACTAAGTGGAGTAATTACCGTACGAACAGAAATGTCAAACTTGACCAAAGGCAAATTTAGCATTTCACAATTACGACAACCACCAAATTTTCAAAAATGGTCGAAAATTTTGTCAGTAAGGAAAAAATAATTAAATCTCGCTAACTCCAAAATGTCGAAGCGACATCAAAAGTCGTCGTAGAAGGACGTTAGTAAGATAAAACGACGCAGAAAAATCAGGCGATTCTAACAATGTATATAACTCAATATGGCCAAAAATGTCGCTTAGTAATTTTTTCCTTTCCACCGTCGATATATTATTAAAGTAATTTATTTTATTATTTGTTCAGCTGTTATTAAGTCCTCAAAGTTATAAGTGTGAAATCTTGTTATTAGCTTGTAAATGTTTAACTACTTTTAGAAAATATTCTGTAATGCAGTGCCTTATTATTAAAATATAAAAAAAAATATTAAAATATAAAAAAAAAAATTGTTAATTTTCATTACTCATACTCGGAAAGTAGGTCTGAAGTTGCCCAAGGAGCGGATTGAAGGTAATTTTCAGCCCGGAGGGAGAATCGTTTTCGACTGACAGCTGCTGTCAAATTATAAAAAAAAACTAGATCTCGTTTCACATTTCTATTGAACTATGTTCCATCTTTCTATACAGCCACTCAATCACAGCGCAATGTTAAATTGAAATAACATAAAGTTAAGTATTAATAAAGAATATTATGACTTTATTATAATTGACTTTCAACTATTTCTTTAAAATAAAATAGATTTGGGCAAAATATTTACCATTTTTAAATGATGGAAATTAAAAATAATGGCTCAAAAGCTGGCCGGCTCGGCCACAGAAAAAAATAAAATAGGCGGGAAAGCAGTGATTATCATTTGTTTCTCGAGTTGTAGGGTTTTGTTTGCAATGAGTTCATCAGATTCAGATATGGAAGTCACTCATTTTTCTCCGCTCAGCATCATCTAAGTTTTTCTAAAGATTCTTCTTCTGTGTTTACTTTTATACTATCAACAGCTCATATACGATCCCACCGAGAGGTCGAGCCTTCTTTGAATTAGGGTGATTAGGCCTTAGTCGACCACGCTGGCCCAGAGCGGGTTGGTCGATTTCACACACAAACTTTGAATTTCTTCGCAGGACTGTGCAGGTTTCATCACGATGTTATCCTTCACCGTAAGTGCGTCGAATCGTACATATGAATTCTAAATTCGAAAACACCAATGTGCCAATCGGTGTTCGTACCAATGTGGTGGGGATCGAACCCGCATCGCCAGAGCCTTCTCCGTAATTATGCTTATAAAAAGGAAACATACATCGTTTTGTAGTTGGCGCCAAGTTTGTAAAATTTTCATTTAATTGTTTTACTTTTAATGTTGTTTTATGAGTGTTTAAGTGTTGATATTTAATGATAAATGTGAATAGTAAGGATACTCAAACTAGGCGCGATATAATAAAGGTTAGTTTTTACAACTTCTACATGATCCATTTTACCTGTAGTATCATAGCTTTTGTAGGGTACTATGTATGTACCTTTCTAACCATTATAATTTATATATTTACTATCAATTTTCTCACAAGTGTATTGAAAAACGTCGGATCTTAGGTTTTATAACAAACTCGTGACATTATAAACCCTCGCCTGCGGCTCGGGCTTACAAACGCCACCTGGTTTGTAATATGCCACCTACGATCCTTATATCGTAATGTACTATTAATTAATTACATAAAGTTATGTTATTTCAATTTAACATTGCGCTGTAATTGAGTGACTGTATAGAAAGATGGAACATAGTTCGATAGAAATGTACCTAATGAGAACTAGTTTTTTTTATAATTTTACAGCTGTCAGTTGAAAACGATTCTCCCTCCGGGCTGAAAATTATTACCTACAATCCGCTCCTCAGGCAACTTCAGACCTACTTTCCGAGTATGAGTAATGAAAAATATTTTTACTACCTTCAATATCTTTGATGTGTATTTTTTTCTGTTTATTTTAAAACTCCATAATTTACTTCAAAGCATTTATTGCGATTAAAAAAACATCAGCTTCATATTAAAAAACATAACAAATAATACAAAGTATTTGATACAAAATTAACAGATATGTACAATTCCATTTTACAAGTTTAATTAATCCTCATCTTCTTCGTCTTCATACACATATTCCTTTTCTTGTTCACTTCCGCCATTCTTGCCATAATCATCTTCATGATTATAGTGACTATCATGACCTTCTTCTGCAGAATGACCCTCTTCGCTTTCATCAATTTTGCCATTAGCATGGAATCCAGCTTTGCTAAATCCACCTTTATCGTAAGCTGAATCATGATGACCGCCTTCTTTATGACCTCCTTCTTTTGAGTTATCGCCTTCATGACCCTTTTCGTATTTTTTGAAATTACCACTATTGTCAGCAACATCATAAAAATCATGGTCTTTTTTGAATTCGTCCTTATGGAATACTTTGTGGTATCCAGTAACATCCTCGCCTTTACTGAAATGTTTTTTATGACCATGGTCTCCTCCCTCATAACTTTCCCCGGACTGATGATTTTTGCCATGAGCGTCGGCCTCGTTGTGGCGATTCTTTTCTTCTTCAGTGTTCTCATTGTAGTGACCTCCGTGATGGTCTTTCTTATAATGACTGGTCTCTCCATCTTCATGGTGGTCTTTGGATTTATAATCTTTGCTGCCCGATTCACCATGTACCTCATGATGTTTTTCACCATAGTCACTGCCAGCTTCTTTCTCGTGAGCATGACCTAAATCCTCATGGTGCTTAACCAAGTCGTTTGCATCTAGATATTCTTCAGAAGATTCATCACTGTCTTCATCGTCATCGTCATTGTCAGCATCTTCAACAATTATAGGTTTAGGCGCAATATAAGGTAATGGTACAGGTACTGAAGAAAGGTCATAGGCTTCAAGAGCTTGAAGTTGTATTGGCTGACTGATGGAATGTGGTAGAGGTAAAGGTGGCGTAAATCCTTGAGGCTGTAGGTAAGGAAGAGGACCTAGCTGTATCAAACTTGCGGGCCCATGGTTATCATTCCGGTATATGTAACCACTTGCCACAGGGGCCACGTATCCTGCTTGCGTTGCTGCCACAAGTACTAAAACACTCAGAGCTGCTATCATCTTGAGATGTGTATCGTACTGCTAACTGTGCCGTAATAATTTGATAACAGAGTTGCTCAATATTTATATCAAATTTAGAGACAAAACAAGGGCCGTGAGCGTGCACATACCTTTCTTGTAGCCGTGTAACAATTTGTTTATCAGACGAGGTTATAGGTGACAAAGACATTTCAATGGAAAAAATGCGTTGTGCAATATTTTGCGAGCGCGCTGACCGCAAGATTAATGAGCGTGAAGTTTTTTAATGATTATTTAATTTAATCGTACATAGCATTATTAAATTGTTATGTAAGGGATGAAAACAATCTATAACTATTACTTGACGTGTTTAGATTGGCAATCTATACATAATAGGATGCAAAAAATATATGTTCACGTATGCGTTGCGTGGGAAGAGCGTCTTTATTATTCTAAAAAATATATCATCCAAGACGTAGGATAGATACTTTAAAAAAAAATACTTTAATATAAGCGCTTCTAAACACGCTGAGTTGTTAATAATAACTTAAGATCTGTTTCCTTAGCCAAACTAAATATTAGAATAAGCAGCGATTAAACGTTTGCACTATAGACGAAGTGTCTTTTATTCCGTGCAGTTCATTTATTTATAAAACTAGCTGACCCGGCAGATGTTGTCCTGCCATTTTTCCTAATATCTACCCTACACCTACTCTATACCTACCCTACACTGAGCATTTTTTTCTTTTTTTTTATGTAAGAACCTTCTACGAAGTATTAGAAAACATTAAAAAAAGATGAATGAAATCGTTCTCAAGTTATAGCGTGACCAGGTGCAATAGGGGTTCATTTTTATATAATACTAGCAGACCCGGCAGACGTTGTCCTACCATTTTTTCCAACACCTACCCTACACCTACTCTACCCATATTTTCTCACTGTTTAAACCTTCCCTGGACTTCCACGAATATTTCAAGACTAAAATTAGCCAAATCGGTTCAGCCGTTCTCGAGTTTTAGCGAGACTAACGAACAGCGATTCATTTTTATTATATAGAGAATATATAGATAAGATATACGTATGTCATTTAATTTGACACTAGCGAATTTTTTTTTGTGTGGTCGGTTGTCGACCTTACAACCCACACGATGAAGAAGATTATATTTTTTAATACATATGTGAATACCAATAACATTTTTAGAAACAACCTATTTGTCAGCTAACAGATACACCCCGCTTAGATACTAACATGAACAACACTAAACGCATAAAGCGCGCGCCGAGAATCATGTTTCAACTTCAGGTCGATAAAGAGAAGGAAAAACGCAATAAAAAAAAAACAGACTAATGTCCATAGCACTACATAATCACAATTTAAATGAAAATAAGTAAATAAAATTAAAATCAAAATTTTAATTCAAATAAAATCTAAAATTTAAACTAAACACAGTCACACTCAGGTGGTCATGATTTTGTGTATTCTAGTCCAATGCCCAACAGAACAGCCATCGTGCAGACTGGCTACAACATGCAGGAGACTGTTGCGGCTGTCGCGCACCCTCCGCAGCGCCGCACCGGCCTATAACCTGGTCAGTAATCTCTTCTATCGAGTGGTACAGACCCCATCGACAGCGGTGCAGCCGTTCTCTAGTAATTATAAAAGGACAAACATTCAGTTTTATATAGTAGATATATATTATATAAAACAGTACTGATCTGGATTTCATCATATTTTGTTTATTCTCTAGACTCTCCACAAAAGAAAATTCATAGAGTCGGAATTTTAATAAAGATGGTATTTTATTATTTTTCTACGGATAGGTATATTTTAACACAGCTGAGTTGGCATGTCGGCATAGACACTGGTAGTGGACGTGCCATCCATGATAACTTTGACGTCGAAAAATGAAATGTTTCACTACTGTTTATTACTGTATGTAGGCTGCTTCGTGGAGATCTTGCATGTCCTGAACTAGTTTCTCGTGTGTGTCGCTTGTTTGTCCCTGACAACTACCTGCGGGCGCGCAGCCATCGGCTACTTGCGGTGCCCTCTCTGCGCACTAACCACCACTGCCACTCCCCGCTCGTGCTTGCGCTCAGCCAACTTATTGGTGCTCAGCAAATTTTGTTGATGTCATGCTGAGGGTTTATAAGAGTTGTATTTTTATTTTATTTACATTGTCATTGTCATTTACATTTTTTATTTTTTACTTTCTAGTCTTAAATTTACAGTGCCTTAGTTATAACAGACTGTCATGCTGTAAATTTTCTTTAATAAATAAATAAATAAATTATTTGTAAAAATCTTAATTCGAATAAAATGATTTTGATTTGATTTAGATACATTTTACATAAAGGTTTTGATTAGATCCCTCGGACTGATCTGCTATACCTAAATAAAATGTGCCTGTCAGTAGGTGTAGGTAAGGTAGGCAGGCCGCGCGTGATCTGAATGCATTCGCGGCCATTGTATTAATTCTGTATCATAGTATTTAGTTACATACCTCAGGCGTCTTACATGTAAATGGCGCGCGAACTATAGGTATTTCAGCATCTTTTTCAGTTTTGATTATTTTGAACAAAAGTACATGTCCTCCAAATAACATACAAAAACAATACATAATAACGAAAAGTAATAAAATAAGGTGTGATATTTTTTTCCTTTAATACAAAAATTATAATCCCATCTCAGAGTCGCAATGCTTCAGTTAAAAACAGAGTGGTAATTTTATAACAAAGAGATAGTTATTTTTGTATGGTGACCATGAAAATAATTTACTACGGCTCATGAAAATTGACGGCATACGACTGCCCAGTTCGTGCCAGAATATACAAGGTGTAAATAAATTAGCTGACACTATTTTAAAGGATAAACCTACCCATGAAACTGAACAACATTCCCCAAGAAACATAGGCTGTCGGACGACAAAAAAAAGTTGTCCCTTTCATAAAAAACCGCGCGGCCAGCTAATCTACAGCCTATGTTTCTTGGGGAAAGTTGTTTAGTTTCATCGGGTAGGTTGATCCTTTAAGCCCAAGTCACACAGAGCCGTGCCGGGGGCGGTCCGGGGCCGGGAAAGCGGGACAGTGCTATGGCGCGACATAGCGTCGTCCCGCTTGTCCCGGCCCCGGACCGCGCCGCTCCCGCTCTGTGTGACTTGCGCTTTAAAGTAATCAGCTAATTTATTTACACCTTGTATACCAGATGGCCGATTTACCTATAGATAGGTCAGTAAACCATAACACAAGAATGTGAAATACAACACATTTTAATCATTTTAGGTATCATATATCATAGTAAATTTTACTGCTTATGACCTACACAATCGATATCGAAATAACATTTTTTTATGACTACCGGGTTCGTGTTTGAGTATGTATTTTATTTCTAATCCAAACCTCATTCCGTATAAACAAAAGAGATGCATATATGTATAAATAGTTGATCGCTGACTGTTCATACTGCCGGCGAGGACTCGCTCCACTAATTCGTCGCTGAGCGACAAGACCTATCAAAGATAATTCCCGCTTAGCGATACTTGCTCAGCGATCAGAACTCACGCCGAGAGACCAACCAGAGCGGCAGCGGTCATTTATCTACAGTGCGGATCTGAAAGGACTGCCTGTAAACCTAATGCCATCAAAAACATAACTTAAAAAATAACCAAGTCTCGCACGCAACTTAGTCTACCGTAAAAAGTTGTGAGATCCATGTAATACCAAGTCGGTTAATTTATTCAGTCCCTACTTAAGAGTCCTTCTGTCTTAAGTTATTACGTAATTAGCTCACCTAACAACATCTTATAGTGACCAGATCAATATTAAAAATCTCTTATGTTTTAAATAAATACATAGATTGACCTGGCAATCGCATGAAAACACAATGTATCTCACAAGTAATACATTATTATATTAAATTTGATTGTTTAGTGCGATTGCCAAGTCAATCTATGTATTTCAGGGCGGTTGCTACCTGAAGGGCATTCTGTAGTAGTGTTTGGCCTACACACAATGGCAGCTTTAATAGCGACGGTGATCTCATCGTCCGGATCTGTGTGTTTAATGGCTGGTTTACACGTATTAAGTTGTTTAGTAGTTAACTAAATTTTAACTAAATTTTAAGCAACTTAATGCGTGTAAACAGCGAATTTAGTAGTAAGTTGCAAGTTAAAATTTAGTGTGCAAGTAAACAAGTAGATTAGAACTTTTTCTATTTTTCGGGTAAGTTGGTGGGCGTGGCCTGTCACTTGACACGTTTGGAAAGGCGCGATATAGTTAATTTTAAGTGCGAAGTTAAGTGCGAGTGTTTTATGTTTATTTTTTGGATATATTTTAATAATATAATATTAATTATATAAAAATAAATATTTTATTATACTTTATTATTTTATTTATGATATTTATTACAGATTTGAATTCGAGTTCCAATTTGAATCACCTGAAGGAGACTCAAATTGGAACGAGCCGCATGAGCAAACACCGGACACGTGTATGTCATTACGGGACGGACGGACGCAAGCGGTATAAAGACGGACCTTACTACGTAGGGAGAGCTTTGACCGTTTGCAAAGGAGGGAGTGAACTCAAATCGGACATTCCATTCAGAAGATATTACGAATTTAGGAAAATAAATACCGCCGCCGCCGCCGCCGCCGCGCAATGACCAGTGTGGCCATAAATGGTCGTTGGAGTAACAAACGTTCGATAATTTAAACTGTCTGTTAACTGTCATCCGGGAAACGTTTTTATATAAATAGGGTTTCGGAATAGTGTAGGAAACCCGGCCCCACAGGGCCCCACGCAAAGTAGCCGTAGCGAAGGCACGAAGTGCGGGGCGGGTACTACGATTGAGATGAAATTTGGAATAGAGATAGTTTGTGCCCTGGAATAACACAAAGGATACTTTTTACGGGAAAAAGTTTTATTCCCACAGGAAAATCTTACACAACGCGAGCGTGGCCTCGGGCGGACCGCCAGAACACAGTCGCGGGCGTATTGCTGAAATGCGAACTGAGAACCTCCTCCTATTTGAAGTTGGTTGGTTGAAAATGTGTATGAAATATTCTACCCGTGAGAAAAAGTTAGTACTCTTAGGCTAGTAATATATAATTTGCTTTCTTAACCTTGCTCAAAAACCCTCGCAGAGCAAACACATTTTTTTTTACTAATCTTGTTTTAGGTAAGTATGTTATATTTTCACTGACCCAGCATGACTGTGATGAATCATCAACAACTCGTATACTCGTGGGGCTCGAGCGTACCCTGAATTAGGGCGATTAGAAGTCTTAGAGCTCTTACAGACGAGCAGCAATATGCCAACGTCAGATACCACGGCAGCCGTCGACAAGAGGTGACGCTTGCAGTTGTGAATGCCGTGTATAGCAGTATTAGCAGTCGTAGTCGGCTCAAGTATAGGAGCCAGTTGCAGGATGGCTTCCGATGAAGAAACACTATTGTTGCTTTTACTCCACCGTCGTCGTCGACTACAACGAAAAAGAAAGGCACGTTCAGTGTGGGTTGAACTCACTTACCAATGCCGTTTTTTTCATTTATGGATTTATCTTTGAAACCACTTACAACTTCCTCACACACAGCTGCCCACGCTCTGTTTTTAATTGTCTTGTTACTGTAGTCTTGTAATTTATAATTCCAAATACAAGACCTTTTTACTGCCACAATTAGCAAATCTATATTCATTTCGTCACTGAAGCTCATTTTGTGGACGAGTAACTCTTGGCTTATTTGCAGTCGACTGACAAAATGGCGGACAAAGCATGCCACAACTGCAAGCGTCGCCAACTGTTGACGGCAGCCATCGACAGGTGGTGACGCCTGCCGTGGTATCTGCCGTTGGCATATTGCCGCTCGTCTTAGTCGACCACGCCGGGTTGGTTGACTTCACACACAACCTTTGAATTTCTTCGCAGGAGTGTGCAGGTTTCAACACGATATTTTCCTCCACCGTAAGAGCGTCGAATAAACGTACATATGAATTCGAAACTCAAAAACACATCGGTGCGTGGTGGGGATCGAACACGCGTCTCCCGGACGTGAGGCAGCGGCTCTAACCACTAGACCACCGTTGATTAATAATGTGATAAATATATGGCTTTGTTTATAAAATCACTATACGACTCGTATTTTTTTTATTAGTTAATAAAACCAATAACTTTAAAATATGGCATAACTTTACTATAAAAGGATAAAATAAACAAGTATTTACAAATAATAACGGAAAGTCAACAAAATTAAAACAATGTTTAACAAGCTTATCTCAATGTTTGATTGCGTAGCCGTAACTCCTGCCGTCGTGTTTTCCACTTTCAAAGCTGAATTTATTGAGATACTGTTTGGAAAGTTTGTCACCTTTCTCTTCTGCATGCTGAGCATCATCTTTTTTTGGTGACTGTTCGACGTAAGCATAACTTTTGCCGAAATCATGCTCGAGGAACCCAGAGCCTTGCGATCCCCTTTCTTCAAATTTCGCGGCATTTGATTTAGTATCTTCGTGTTCTTCAGGTATGTTGTATTGTACTCCTTTACTCGCTTCTCCGTTTTGATAATCTTCGTCTTTCGCATATTCGTCTGTGTCGAAGTACTTGTGAAACCCATAGACTTTTTTATCTTGTTTGTATCTAGGTTGATATTTTTGAAAGTTATATTCATCTTCATAGTGCTCTTCAAACGCGTCAGTTTTATCTTGATTTTCTTCAATTTTATCGTCGTTTGAAACCTGATAATTTTCTGGATTCTCGGCATAGTTTTTACTGTACTGACCTTTATTAGCATAGATATTTCCCAAATCACCATGATGATGGTGTACGTGTGAATAGTAATCTTTCTCATCGTGATTTATTTTGTCAAATCCTTCCAAACTTTTTAAATCTTCGTCAAAATCTGATTTATAGTTTCCGAAATTAGAAGCATACTCTTCTAACGCTTTACGGTCATCCTCATCTGCGATACCATCAATATGATCAACTTTATCTTCTTGATTTTCTACAACGGGAATTATTTTAGATTCGCTAGAGATTTCAATAGTTTTATCTTCGTAATTTTTGGTGTAGAATGGTCCAGCAATGATAGGTATAGGTGCAGCAAATGATTTAGGCTGTTCGTACATTTTTGATAAATGCTCCATAACTTCACTTTCTTCCATTTTAATTACACTGGCGGGTTCATCACTTTCTTTTTTATAAATAAATCCTGTTGCTGCGGGTTGCAGGTCAGAGCCCGTAGTTCGGACCATCACCATTCTCTCTACTGTCTCATGCATTTCCATACAGGATACGCAAGCGATCAGCAACATTATCGTACAACTTTGCATGATTACAGCGTCACTGTCGATTGTAACAATGACGAAAGAGGTCAAGACAAATACTTATATAGTGATAAGTTCTGCACCAAACGGTGACATTCATAAATGGCCCGATTCTAGCGCTCTCTAGATTGGGCAACAATCTTCTGTGTCAATGGTAATGAAAAAACTTAATTTTTATACGGTGCATTGTCATGCATTCTGTTTTAGCTAAGTAAGGGGGCGTTTGGTAGCAGTGAAGGACGTACCAAACATTTTCATTTAGTTGGCACTTATAATATTAATATTTTATTTATCAATAGAAATAATAAAAAGTATAATTAGTATATACTTATTCTAGTCATCTAATATATATTTGTTATACTAGTCTAATAATCTAGTTCACACGTTGTTGCTTAATTCGGCAGTTTATTTTTATTATATCAAGTCGTAATAGTTATCCTAAAATTATGAATAATAAAAATATAAATTTGTAAAAAAAAGGTAACAATGCATTGTAGACAGTGAAGTTTTTCACCAGTCTTCGGTACGAGTACTATGTGAACGTTTTTTTATCCTTTGTAACGTATTAACTTTTTACAGCTTTTATGAAGTTTTACTGAATTTGTACCTTTAACTGGCATCCTTGCATGTAAATTGCTATCATCAATATTATGATTGTCATAGTATAAACTCAAACGCTTTCTTTTGTTACCACTTGGACGTTTTTCATTTTTAGCTTCTCTGGTAAAAGGAACAAATCTTAAATCTGTTAAGAATGAGTCCGAATTTGTTTTAGAAATGGGAGTAGAAATCGGGGAACGAATATTTTTGGGGTTTCCATGAGCATTACCGTCGATTTTAAATTTTTGATTAATACTTCGCACATTTATACGTTGTGATTTATATTTGTTTATACTGTCAACGTGTCCAATATTTTTCCTGGATTCTCTCATCTTATTTGTTTTCATATTATAAGAAGCCGTAATAATTTCATTGTTATTAAAGTATTTTTTTAACATATCAGAAGAAACTCTCCTCTTAGTTTTTCTACTTTTGCCCGCCAATGAATAAATTATATCATCTAGTTCGCGTGCCATATATAAGGCGTGTGTGTTTTTATTAGGGTGGGGTATATTAAGATTTTTATCAATTAGTGCATATGTAGGTTTTTTGACGTGTCCAGACCCAGAAATAGATAATGGGGTCAAATGGCGGTTATTTTTCATAAGAACATTTTGGTCTGCCTGTAGGTTAGTTCTTTTGAGATGAATATTATTTGCAAGGTGAAAGTGGTTTTGCTTTAGTTGAAGTGGCTGGGTGGCGCGTGAATTAAACTTTCCAAATTCTTTGAAAACGATTTGAACTGGAATATGAACATGCTGGATTTGGTTGTTAACATCTGGTCTAATTTTATGCCCAGGAGCCGGTATGTTTTTTTCCTGTGCCTCTTTGTGTACCGGTCTTTTGCTTGTTACACTCTTCTTCTCTTCATTACGTACTTCAAGATTTTGTTCTGCAATTGGCTGTACTTCGTTCGGAATTGCATAAAGTTGATTTGTGAGTTTCTTTAGTTTGAACTGGTCATCTAACATTTGATCATTATTCGGGTTTTTTGAGAATACGTTCGGGTGTCTATCAGAATTGTATAGTGTAAAATGACTGTCCATTAAACCAATGGATCTTCCATCCTGTATAAAACTGGGTCTTCTGTTCATGTCAAATATTTGATAACTTGCCACGGTAGATATCGCATTATAATAAAAAAGCACTTTAATCACAACTTCTGTAGAAACCCTCATGCTGTTTTAGATTATAATAACCGTAGACAGAGATTTGATCCGTCTTATAAGTTTGTTCAGTATTATTGTTCATGTTTATTATGTTTTTCCAGTAACAACAAACAACATTGTCTTCTCGTTTCATTCACTGTACAGGCGATAGCATGACAATTTTTTGTTTGAATAACATTTTGCCAGATTGCTTTCATCTGCTACAATGTAGATAATTGTTTTAGTTGCTAGGGTTGCAAAAGTGTTAATCTACAATTTTCAATAATTTAACTTACATATCTCTCTTCTCAAGCAATATAACTACGGTAGAGCACATCATGAATAGCCATCCGTCTCAAAAAGGGTCATCCAAGGTTATTAAATGCTATCTGATTAGCGAACTTTGCGCAAAGGTTAGTCGAAGAGAACCTATAGCGAACAATTTATAGAAGAACTAGCCGTTGTCTGCCCGATGGGATATCCCATCAAAATTCCATATAAACAATCCTTTATTATTTAAGCATTTAAACTCACTAGCTTTAATCCAGAACAGAAAACTAAAACAATATTGTCATTCAAGAACTCGCGACTGCATTTTGAATTTAGAACATGATGACTCCAGCTGCCTTGAAGCCAAAAATTTCTTACTCGGATTTTCAATGATGATCAGGCCTCCCGCGTTTCTGTATGAGATTAGTTTGTGTTATTGTAAATTTTACAAACTAATAATTTTAAACCACTTAGACGACGAATTAAAAGAAAATCGCTTAGTGCATACCAACACTTTGTAAAGAATTTCTGTAAAAAGTGTCATGCTTGTAGACCCAGAAGTGAATTGGAGTGAATCGTTCTATTCGTTTTTATCTAAAAATTTATATATCGTCAGCCATGTAATAATTTACATTTATTATTACATGTGGAATGTAATTCTTATCAGTGATATAACCTACCCTTAAAATAATTTAGAGCTAATTTGTTAACATTCTATATAAAATTTAAGTTTCTGCAGAGCCGAAAACACATCAACTAAAAATAATTTTGCAGAAAATAATTCGGTGGAAAATTATTCAGAATAATTTTGTGGAGAACTATCATTATCACCCTGTATACTTTCGCTGTAGCAGTATCACGAACTACTTAGATTACTTACTAGACCAGCCTAAGATAACACATATTCAGAGGAACCATAAAATAAAATGCAATGGAGGTGCTATCCCTATACATATACTACGTGTAACATTGTTTTCAATACATTGAAGATGATATCATATTTTTTTGTTTACATTATGCATTGAATAAACTCCAACGAGCTAGTCACTTTCTAGCGTACGAGTGGAACGACGCTTATAATGAAATTCATAATTATATTTTTTTGTGTTTCTTATATCTTATTGATATGTGACAGCAGACTGCTGGTTACTGAAAAAACAACAAGTGAAATACCACCTGCTGACTTCTTGACGAGGGTGACCAGAGCAATCTCCCAAGAAGACGCGGACGACTTGTTTTCGAAAGAAGATGAATTTGCTGTTAGCAGAGAAGTGATGTATGTTCATGGTGACAAACTTACCCGTGGTAAAGTACCTCGACATACATTAAAAAAAAGTCGAAACAAGAGAGATTCTTCTGAAACTGGAACAAAGAAAGCAACAGAGAACTCGAAAAATTTAGAATTAACGAGCTCGCGTTCTGTTCTTGTTAAGAAACCAATACCTAAGTTAACCGAAATAGACTATGAAGACGATTTTCAAGGTCACCTTGTTAAATCACAAAACAAATATTCGGACTCTGGAGACAATGAAGATGAAGACTTTAATATAGATGATTATGATTTTGATGTAAACCATGATGAATTCTCTGGTAGAGGCAAGCCTCTTGAGCCAAGAGTTAAAAATAAACAGCTGCTAGAGCAACATATATCAGATAATGCAGACACTACGACAAAGCTTGTAAAAAATGAACAAACTAAAATGCAACAACCTACAAAAGTAGTCAGTAAGAGGCACCATGTGGCAGAAAAATCAAAAAAGGTAGCTGATAAAATGAAAGAAGATTACAATGATGATGATTATTCAGTTATTGTTAAAAAATCGGATCATAAGAAACGTAGCTCTGATTTAAGCGACGATTCAAGAGCAAGTGAAGAGTATGACCACAAAACTTATAGAATACGTAGATCAAAAGGAAGCCAAAAAGAAAAAGAACTTTTAGCAGAGAAGGCAGACACTGTTATTAAAAAACTTATGGATCATTAAACTATGTCGAAAAACTTACATAGACCTATCGAACTACCTTAAGACTCTTTCAATCTGTTTTATTTGTATCGTTCACGATATGTGGCTTAGCAAAGTATTATTAAAAATTGCATCCGAAAATAAAAATTTTCATTATTTTTACTTTATCAATAACACTGCACAACAGAATTTCTGATGATTAGGTTATGTTATATGATATTAGTCCAAATTTTCAATGACGAGTTCAAATCTATGACTGATAATTATGTATCAGCTTTAGTAAAAAAAATATGACACATGGGTTTTTTTTTATAATAAAACACTATAATATTAAGAGATGATCCCAATTGATTTTATTTCAGTTGAAAAATCTTTCTTTTATTTGATTTTCTTGCTAAAGCTGAAGGCAGAGAGCTATTCTGAATTAATGGGGAAGTCACAATACACACAACTCTTAATAATAATAATAAATCAATAAAAGTATGTATTCCCGGTAATTCGCAATGACTTTTTTTTTTGTGACTTGGGTTTTTGTGTAGCCACAATTCCGCCAATATCACATACTAGCGCGCTGCCGCCACCTTGTAGTTTGTATCATTTTTACTCTCTTTCATCTCGCGCTGCATAGGTACACGAAAATTAAGATGTACTTAATTTATTTTATGCGTATAAAGTATGATTCACGTTGCGGAAATTAATAAAACATAACTTTGCTGCCAATTCTTCATTGTCTTCAACTCAATATGTTGAAGACATGTTCTCTTGATCCAAACGTCAAAAATAGACAAAAATAGCGATCGTCTTTTGTTCTTCTGAGACAAATATTGAGTGCGCATGTTAGGGATAGAAGACAAAAGAATAAAACAAAGAAAAAAGACAAGTTTCTCTATTTTTGTCTTCAATTGGCATGTTAGCCCACGTAGACTTGGCTCTCTATTCTTCCTAAGTAGGTATAGCAATGAGCGTAGAGAGATTTTTTGTCTTCGTGCGCATCTTAGGCCTGCAGGCCGCTACTACTCATCATGACTGCAACTATGATATGTACCAAGCTCGTTGCATCTCGTACTCATATCAAATTGTGGAGGCTGCATATAATCACATTAGACATCATGTCAACATCTTTGCATTTGTCAATCTAAAACATATTTATATTATAACTTGAACAACAAACACTATACTTAGTGTTGTGGTCTTTACAAGAAGGAGAAACATTCCGATTGTTGATATTTACTGTGATAATGAGCCTATTGCCATCAGTAGGTCTGCTAAATTCCTTGGTGTCATCCTTGATGATAAAATGTCTGGTGTAGATCATTTAAATTACGTAATTGGTAAGTGTGAAAAAGGCATTAATGTCCTTCGAGCTCTTTCTGGCGTTTGGTGGGGATCTCATCCTTACTGTCAAAAATTGTTGTTCAATGCGTTAGTCCGTAGCCAAATTGATTATGGTTCTTGCATTCTTGAACCTTGCAGCAAGGTTGCTTTAAAGAAAATTGACCTTATTCAGGCAAAATGCCATCGTATAATTTTGGGGGCTATGAAGTCTTCTCCAAAGAATGCTATGCAGGTGGAATGTGTGGATCCCCCTCTATTCCTTCGTAGACAATATTTATCGGACCGTTTTATCTTTAAAGTGATGTCACTTTCCAGTCATCCCCTTCTTTCCCGTTTGGAGTCGCTTTCTGATGAAGTTTCTTCTAATCGTTATTGGTTACATAAGGAATCCCCCAGAATAATTAAAAGTTTCCTAAAGGTAAAGAATCTTCCTGACCCTCTTTGTCAATCCAGTGTTAATCCTCTTTTTGCTACTAAATATAAAGCTTTGGTTTATTCTCCTAAAGTAATTTTAAATTTTGGCATCGCTAAGGATGAACATGGGGCTAATCAAAATTTTATTCGGCTTATGGATGATTGGCAGAGTTGGTTAGTAATGTACACCGATGCCTCAAAACTTTCTCCTGATCGTTGTGTTGGTGCAGCGGTTTGGATCCCTAAATATAATATTGTTTTAAATTTTAAATGTCCTCCACAATCTTCAGTTTTTTCTGGTGAAGCTGTAGCCTTGCTTGAAGCCATCTCTTACGCTTTGTCTCATAATATTTCCAAGTCTATTATATTTTCTGATTGTAAAAGTTGTCTCCAGGCAATAATTGGTAATCAATTTAAAATGAAAACAAAATTCCCCCTTATTTTAAAAATTAAGGAATTACTGCTTGAATGTGATGAGATGGGTCTTCAGATTGTTCTTGCTTGGATTCCGGGCCACTCTGGCATAGAGGGTAATGAAAGAGCTGATTCTTGGGCGAAGGATGCTATTGATACTGGTTCTCCAGACCACCTTCAGAATCACTTTTCTGATCTTCTGATGATTGCTCGCTCTGATGTTGGAGAGTCTTGGCAGAACCTTTGGGATACTTCCAGACTACATAAAGGTCGATACTATGGTAACCTGCAACCTCTGATACCTCACAAACCCTGGTTCTTTCGGTTTCGCTCGGGTAGCAAAAGATCTACTTCGACCATCTGTCGTTTGCGCCTTGGACATGCTTGTACCCCTGTTTTTCTTTCTAAGATTAGGGTCCGGGATCACTCTTTATGTGAATGTGGTCTGGACGAAGGAACTCCAGACCACATTTTCTTCTGTTGTCCTAAATTTTCTTTCTCTTTATATGATTTTCTTCCTTCTGAAATTCCTCGCCCTATCAACTTTCACTCTCTTCTCACCTATACAAACTCTTCCTTTGTTCTTTTATTAATTAAGTATATTGAATTTCATGATATTAAATTATAATTTCTCTATTTACATGTTTATGTTTATATTTGTGTCTATACTTTATCGTTTATTATTTTTTATTTTTTCTTTTCATAAATTTATGTATATTTTTTTCCTTTATCTACCCTTCTTTCCTTAGTTGGACCCCCCATAAACCTTCGAAATTTTTCACCGAACATTCTCCTCGTTTGTGTTATGTTGAGTGAATACGTTGTCATTGGCAAAATACGTCCAATCTAGAAGTGAAGCCATTTAAAAAAAAAAAAAAAAACACTATACTGTAAACTTTATCTTTGGGGAAAAACTAAGAAAATAACAAAGCATACAAACACTATGAACCCGTGATATCAACAGAAAGAACACCGAAAAACAACAACACGTTCTTACCTCGAAAAGTGTCCCAACTGGGATTTGAACCCGGAATCTCGGAAACGACCACGGAGGCTGTTTTGCACTTTCTATTACAATCACCATTTATTATAACCATTTAATTCCTTTTTGAGATTTAAAATATTCTAAGATTTTGTTGCTGACGTTACTTTGTGTTTAATGATAAAAAAAACATTCGGGGGAAACGCCCCATCGAAAAATAATGTTTTTTATAATTAGTCGTTTCCCCCGTTTTATTTTTTAATATTCGCCAAATAAAATGAGAATAAAATGAGTCAACCTGCACGATCGTGCAGGTTGAATTACCTACTATAACCCAATTTTTATAACTGTGTGTATAATTTTTATGACAGGCGTCAACGTCATAATATTTGCATAGGAAGTTTGTTTGTTTGTTGTTGTTTGTTTGTTTGTTTTTTTTTTTGGTGAGGAAGTAAGCGGGCGGGTGAATTCAATGCCACCAACATGACGACTTTGACAGCTCGAAGCGCACAGATAAAATAATTGAGTTATACCGCGAGTTTCGAGCGAGTCGCCCACATAACTCCAGCAAAAGTGTCAACTGGCACACGTGCCAGATTTCATGTGTGCGACTTGCCACCTAACTCGAGTTGGATCGGTTACAGCGTGACGGCTCATACCGGGTGGATCATTCGGACTTTGGAACGCCTATTGTGCCAGTAGTCAAAAGTAACGCGGAACTAAGGATATGCGGGGATTACAAAATCACAATAAACCCCAAGATAAAACGTGATTATTATCCACTTCCGCGTATAGAAGAATTATTCGCGAACTTAAGTAATGGGGAAGAATACATTAAAATCGATTTACGACATGCCTACGAGCAGGTATTTTTAGAACCAGAATCGCAGAAGTTTACGGCGATCACCACACACGTTGGTACTTTCGCGTACCGTAGGACGTCGGTTTATCTTGTGTACCGGGTACTAAAATAATTCTGTGGTACCGGAGTAATTTCAAAAGTTGATGGAAGAAACACTACGCGGCGTTCCCGGCACAGTAGTATTCCTTGTGTCACGGGCGCGGATCGTCACACACACATATACGCAATCTACGGGCTGTACTCGAACGATTACGACAAATGGGTCTCACTGTCAAATTAGAAAAGTACTTGAAACACAATTAATTTCTAAGCAAATTAAGAAAGTTGTGCTTTCCTGTAGCAATGATTTATGGAACTTCTATAGAACTTATTACCCATAGGAGATCTCACACCTTTTATTGGCGAAGCCCTTACTTGAACTTGGCACACATTCACATGTATGTTTTTGGTGGGATTGCATTAATCATCAAGATTAATTTCAGCACAATCGAAGCGAGTTAATAATTTATATATATATATATATATATATATATATATATATATATATATATTGTCACGTAACACCTCCGAGGAGGTCCTACTGACGTAAATTAAAAGAATAAAGTTGAGGGGGAAAATATATTTACAAAACAGGACAGAAAGTTATAAAAAACCTAGAGTACAAAATTAAGCACAAGCTAATGTAAAACCCTAAATAAAATGACGAAATTAAGATCTTTTAGCAGGGGGACTTGAAGAGAGGGAAGAGTGAGTTCGTAGTAGTAGACTTCAGTAGGACAGGGAAGTTATTCGCTTGTAGCAAGCTAACGAGGGAGTCAAGGTGTTCCGGGATCAGCTGGACCTCAGGACAAGGCCTTTTATTCGACCGCTCAATTAGAGAGCGGGGAAATGACTGCCACCCAATCGGAATGTATGGGCTTATATAGCCATCAATTCTCATAACAATATCCGATCGTCCGATCAATATTCCAAACTTGAACTTCTGAATTCCATATCCATTTTCAAAATCCAAATCCAGACAGTAATATTTCCAGCCAGTCGTAGATAAACAGCTAGGCACTCCAAGTAAAGTCAGCCATCAAGCAACCAGGTTCAGTCCACAGAGTCCACATAACAGGTCCTGCAGGTCCAAGTGTTCCAAGACAGCCAGCGGAGCCCTACGCTAGGTTTGAAGCCCTAAGTTCGATAAAAAAGCACTAGGATTACATAAGTTAAAAGAACTAAATCACAATCTCTTTTAGAAAAATACAGGTATACAAACTTTTAAATGCCAAACTTGAAGAGTAAAGAAAGTGAAGTAATATGTCAACAAATGACAAGACCAGTAATGTCAACCAAAAAGTAAATAAAAACATTGAATTAAATGTAAATAACAAGACAATACTACAATATATATACAAGAATTGCTCGTTTAAGTATTATATATTAGATAGATAGATAAAATGTATAGTTCCAAAAGTTGATGTAATGACGAAACTAAGACGAAAAGTAAATAAACGATTCATACATTCTGACCGCTCTCGGCTATCCTCGCGTTGTCTGAGATTTTTCCCGTGAGAAAATAGTTATTTGTTAGGTAAGAGAGCAATGTTGATTTTTCCTCAGAGAACTGATATTGAATCCAGAACATGCGAAGGAGTCTATAATAGAAGCACGAGCGAAGCGAGTGTTTCTAAAAAATAGACTCCTGAAGCTCGCGAGGGATTCTAAGGTTCGAGGTGAGAATAAGATTCCTCTCAAACAAACAAACACATTATTTTACACCTGTTCCGGCAAGGAAATCATTAACTATTTACTTACCTTCGTAAATATTGGTACTTAAAAATGTACAAAGAGTTCTCTTATTTTCGATATAATTCTATAAGTTGAGATTTAATTACTGTATTTTATCATAATGCTTTTAAATTTTTAGTTAAGATAAAAATAAACAACCAAAACAATAAACAAACTTTTAGGTTATGTTTTTTTAAGGTGCGCTCCAAAATTGTATGAAAACCTATCCCTGCGTTCCGAGACGCGCTGAAATCAATTTTAGCGCACTCAAAGGCAAAACGAGCACGCCCTGTACGCGCCAACTTCAACACATTTATTACATATAAGTTTTATACGCATATTTTATGCATATTTCATGATTTTAAAATTGGGGTACAAGATTTGGTCGGTACATACAGGATGTGTCACACCAGGCGAAACCCATACAATCTTTTGGTTTTTTGATCGCTGACGGCGCTGACAGTTTGTTTCGGAAAAAAAAATATGGCACACGTCAATTATTTTACGCGCGGACATACTTACGAAAACTTTTTTCCTGTGTAAGATAGTTCGAAATTCAAACTAATTTTCCTCTCTAGACATGAGAATGGTTTGCATGTCTAGAAATGAACAAGCGATTTTCGATCCTCTTTTCGGGCATTAAAAGCCAACTTTCCGAGGTGGAGAGGTGATAAGATTTTTTCTTCATAAGAACCTGTAATTATATCAGACTTCAACGAATATAATAAAAATCACAATTTAGTTTTACTCAAGCACCTTTAGGGACTTTTGCGCCGTTTAGTTTCTTTTATTTAGCCTATTGTCTGGTCTCTATTGCGACCGTAGAGAATCTTTTTAGGGTTCCGCAGTCAATAAGGCACCCTTATAGTTTCGCCATGTCCGTCCATCTGTCTGTCTGTCCGTCCGCGGCTTAGCTCAGCTAGAAAGCTGTAATTTGGCATGTATATAAATATCAATCATGCCGACGAAGCTGAAGAATAAAAAAGATAAATTAGGGTTCCTCTGGTACACTTAAAGTGGGGGGGTTATTTTTTTTTCTTAACTATCCCATAGTGTGAGGTATCATTGGGTAGGTTTTTTAAAAACAATGCAGGTTTGCAAAATCCATTTTTCGATACTAGTGTACGTTTCAGAAATATTTAGTTTTAAAGTGCTCATTTTCGTTTTATTTGTAAATGTGAAAAAATGCACGGTAGTAGTGCATGCATACGATGAATTTAAAAGGAAAATTATCAACATCAAGTAGGCTTTGCAGGTTGACGAATAATATACCAACTTTTAAAATGTACTCATACTAGTAAGAAGCTCGATACAAAAATCATAGAAAATTATTTTGATGAACGTTGTTTTGAACAAATACCTAAGTAAGTAGTACTGTACAACTATGGAACCCTACACGTTGCGTGGGCCGACACGTGCATGGCCGGTTATTTTGATTACCTATGCTCAGTATAAACAGTATTTTGGGTGTGGATCTGATTATTTAGTACCTTTGCATGTTGGGAGATTTTATTTTCTGTATATTTTTGTACACTGCTGGCTGACATAAAACTTTATTATAAAAGTACAAAGTAAGTAAAACTATTAAGTAAAACTAAGCAAAACAGATTGCTATACAAAACAAAGTTAATAAATTATAGACTATCTAGTATAATTAAGTCACACCACGTTTTTCATAGACTTATAAATATCCGTTTACAAATTAAGTTTATTCAACCTTATAAATAAATATTGTACCTAATATAATAATATAGAATGTAGGCGGTATGACTTAATTAACGTGCATTCAAGTTTATTCAAACTTAAGTTTATGCGACTTTAGTTTGTTATGATCTTTCGGTTTCTGATGCAAATACTTAATGTAAAAGTAGTGTGTGTGTATATTTTCTTTGGTTTCATACTCGTAACAATGCGCGGCTTTGTGCTAGCCGCGGAGTACATCGACGAATAACTACATATTCAAGCTCTTTAGTTCATGTAATGGCGATTCGGCCTTGGATGAAAAAATGCTGCACTAAAATATTTAATACCCTCTAGAATAACAATAGGGAATATGCATAAAAAAATATTTGTTTTTTTTCATAGTTCATCTGAAAGTATACAAAAATAGAATACTGACAGTCAAAACAGAATCGAAATTGATCGAAAAACAAACTAGATACAACATTATTAAGAAATATATCTGTCCCTCTTTTCATCATCAACGAAAATACAATTTTCTATGGCGGATGTATGGCCTGCATGACCAATGACGTCAATGGTCATGTCGGACCTCTCTGTCTAACCATCAACTTTGAAGCCTTATAACTTTGTTTCTGAGCAAGATATTTGAAAATATATTTTTATGTGTTTATCTGGAACTTAAAATATTTCGATTCATGAATTTAAAAAAATGTGCATATTCCCTATTGTGCTATGGTGCAAACAAAAACCATGCCATGCTGTCGGCATCATTTATACAACTTGTAACAAAAAATACAAAAAGTTTTTTTTTTTCCATCAAAGCCATTTAATCAAATATTCCCAATCAACCTGAGATTTACACCTAAAATATAGACTATCAATTCTCAGAACGGTATAATATTTGTACACCATTTGTGCCTTCATTTTTAAAAGAGATGTTGGAAAAAATATATTTTTGTTTACCCATTTATAAACATGAATATTATTTTGTAATATTCAGTTTATTATTTCATTAATTTATTATTTCATAACAATTATTTAACAAATCTTTTTTTAATTATTTAAAGTTTTTTACATTTCGAAATTAATTGTTCTAATGTAAATGTTACGGTACAAGTAGTTCGTAAACACTTTTAACCGTAGCGGTAATAATCATAATTATTTTGTGCTTTTTAGTCCAGCGTATTTAAATTTTGCAAGATACCCTGAACATCACGTAGGACTAAATTGCTAAGACTAAAAATCCCAAGCAAGACGAAATTATGTTGTTACGTTGGGATTACCTTTCGGCTCCATCATGAGACCCTGGACATTATGTATGACTAAAAATCTTGTCAAGACAAATCCAACGAGCCCAAACACGACAAGGTTATGTTGCGACGTTGAGAGAGTTCTGAAGTTCAGAAGTTGGCCATACTTCTGGTTCCATTATTTGATCCTGGACATCACATAAGACTAAAGATCTAGTCAAGACAAATCCAACGAGCCCAAACATGACTAGGTTATGTTGAGTATTTGAGGAAATACAGCGGCCACCTTCCAGCTCCATCATGAGACCCTGGACATTACCTATGACTAAAGATATTGTCAAGACAAATTCAACGAGCCCAAACACGACAAGTTTGTGTTGTGTATTTTAGGAGTTCCTATAGCCACCTTCCGGCTCCATCATCAGGCCAGCTCCATGGTATCATAATATTGCATTGTCACCGGGGTTACATAAATGTACCAAATTTCAGCACAATCGAATGACCACAAGTGCTCCAAAAATGAGTTGCAAGATTCGGACCGAACAAACCCACAAACAAACAAACAAACAAACAAACAAACAGACAGACAAGAAAGCGAGTTAATAAAACGTGTTAAAATAGTCACATTGACCTAAGATTACAATGACATATCTGGTTCGAATATTCTTTGACACAGCTGATCTTTAGAGATGGGAATATTTAATTAAATGCCTTAAAAAATATTATTTCTTTTGGTATTTTTTGTAACACATTGTATTATTATATTATCGTTATGCTATCGCCTACGGAAAACAAATTAGTTGAAAAACAAACTACAATTTTTGAAGCAGAGCATACCTCAGGCACTAAGGAAAGCAAATTTTAACACTATCTTACTCATTTAAATTCATTGTTTATCTTATTCACTACAAATACAACTTGCATTGTTTGTCTATTATTAAAACCGAATAAAACCAGTTTATTTGGTCCTGTTTTTGGCATGTTCCTACATGTTTCCGTATGACATTTTTTCAAACCTTTTTATGCTTAAACAGATGAAAAGCCTCTTTTATCCTTACTAGTCTATTCGTTGAGAAATTAGTTTTGCTTTGTTGTTTTAGATAATACGTTGAAAAAAAAACTGAAAAAAGAATTGTTACTATCATTTAAATAAAGCCATCATCATCAACGACCCGTTAAATAAAGCTATACAAGGTAGAAAACATTGAGACGACAAAAAACTAACACATCAACCGCTCATATACGTCCCCACCGAGGGGCTCGAGCCTACCCTGAATTAGGGCGATTAGGCCTTAGTCGACCACACTGGCCCAGTGCGGGTTGGTCGACGGTTAAAACTAACAATTAACTAATTCAAAGAGGAAAATATTATTTTTCAACGATGTCACGGAAGACTAAATTAATATAAATACCGATTGCTTGGGAATGGGGCATTTAAATTTTGTCTTCTTAACAAACCTTTTAAGCACTCTTTATTTTACTTCTTGTCTGTACTTTAGATCCACGTATTTTCACAAGTAAAATATAGAAAAAAACCTGAGAATAGAGATAGATAGGTTTCTGTAGAACACGAGATGTAAAGTTCTAAAGTAAATGCCACATGTCGAGTACTAATTATAGTCATACTTAACCTAGAACGTATGATAATCATAATCAGCATTATTACTCAAAGCAGTCTTCTTAGCGACATCTCTAAATTGATTAAAATCTCTGTCTAACCCTTTAGCTTTATCATGGCCGGTCTTTATATTTTTATAATTATTTCTTTGCGTACTTCCTAATCTATTGTACGCATTAACGTCGTTGATTTGAGCAGCATTTGCTTGAGATTTTAAAAATGCTTCTGATCCTCCTTTATGGACAGATGAATTTGCCTTCTCGTCACCGTTGGCTTTTACATGACTATTATCGTAAAACTCTTTGTCTTCTTGATATTCATCTTTATGATAAACCCGGTGAAAGCCCTTTCTTTTCTCACCTTTATCTTGAGCCATACTTATTTTATAATTTGATTGTTTCAAATTATCATCTGATCCAAATTTATTTGCAAAAGTGTCAACGAATTGTTTGAAACCTTTATGACTTTGATGCGTCTGTTCATTACCTGCCGCGTCATTATTGTTGAATACTTCTCCTATTTCCGCTTGATCGTATTCATTTTGTTTCGAGTATCCGCGTTGAGTAGCTGATTCAACAGAAGCACCGATATCATAATACATAGGTTCATAAGTTTTTACGAAATCACTTGGTAGTCGCCGATCTCGTTTTGTAGCATCATAATCAGAATTTTGAACCCTATCGTAATAGAAGTCATCTCCGGTGTCCACGTTCAATCCCTTAAAAGTTAATGGATCATCATCAGCAGATCCACGATCAAAATAATCACTTAATACAACGGAAAAAAATGGTTGATCTCCAGTCATAGGATTGTCTGTAGTAGTTGTCGGAATTTGAGTGTGGTGGTAATTAGTCAACGTTGGAATTTCGGGATTTTCATGAACCGGGATATGTTTGTTACTTGTGTTGACAATAAAACGTTTATCCTTAGCTTTTTGTTCATTTGAATTGGTTTTTGTAGGGTCATACTCATATGGAGAGTGGTAAAAAAATGGCCAGTCCTCGTAAGTTGATCGTGAGCTAGTTCTTATGTCATCATCGTCCACATGAAAATGATTAAATGAACTAAATCCATAACCTGATCCATCTTCCACAGGCGGACGATAGTGCATGACAGATTTTAGTTGTTTATACATTAGGTCAGATTTCACTTGTGATGGGCTATTAATATAATCATACTTTGAACTCGTTTTGGTTATATCTGGGACTTTGTCCACATTAAATATTTCAGGCTCAATGGGCTCGAAAACGTGAAAAAAATGTTGTGTAGTACTGTCGAGCGGGGAATAATTTGCGATAGGCAATTGATTCGCGTTATCGGTATATTTATTATCTGATAAGTATGGTTCTAATTTTTTTGAAGACTCTGGTTTGAGAAATATTTTCTTAGGGTTAACATGAAATGGTTCACTAAGTGACTGAATTTTGTCACTGTATTCTTTTTTACGCATATTGTTGTATTTATCTGCTAACGGTGCGTACACAATTTTATCGTTGTCTTTATAACTGTTTTCACTGGGGTACTGCACAGACACAGACATACTTCCTGAAGGGTTGTTGGTTCCAACTGACCTCCGAGCTATACCACTATCAAAAGTTGTAAGCGTTGCTGGATTGTTGTTGATTTTCCTGTAAACGTATCCAGTTTTGACAGGATGAGAAATAGGAACCGATTGTTTATATATGTGAGCTTGATAATTCACCGACCGCACTTCCAATGTCACATCGGTCACAAGAAATAAAAATAAAACCAAGCGCAGCATGATGATTCACGTGTCTTGGAGCTAGGTTCGATTTGAACTGAAAACTGTCAATCCTGGTCATATTTATAAGAATTGTTTACTATTTCCGTTGTAGCATTGTTTCTTAAACAATAGCGTCAAGAGCTGGGTCAGAATGCATTGAGAAATATCCTCAAACGATCCATTGATACTGATTGTTTAGGACGTCTATTGTTGTCGTTCAACCATAATATCGATATTTGCGTATATAAAACGAAATATAAGTAATTTTCAGAAGCACAGTGATATAAACAATTTTAATACTAGAAATAAAGACAAGTTGGTTGCTTATGTCAGCCGACTAAATAAAATTAGTAATTCTTTTAAAGGCAATTGTATACGCTATTACAATAAGGTCCCTACTGATATTAAAAACTTGCCTTTAGACAAGTTTAAAATAATTATAAAACAGAAATTGTATAAAAAAGGTTACTATAGGATATCTGATTACTTAGAAAACAGGTGTCCATGGGAATAGATTGTTTGAGTAGCAGGCTTTTTCGATATGTATTAAGCATTAATTTTGTAATTGTCAATATTTTATTTATAAAAGGAAACGCAAAAGATGCGATGACTGTGGAGTTTCTTCGGTGAGCTCTTCTCCACAGATTCCGCCATTGTGTTAGTGAAGTCACCCAAAAAAATGTAATGACGGATCTAAATGATGTAATAACATCCTATGGAAATACATGATTTTGACTTTGACTTTGCGCCAATGAAAATAAATAATTAAAAAATAGGATTCTTGAAATAAATTAACGTAAAATGAGACATCTACGTGGTATCGCGGGAATTTTACAACGTAAACACGGACAAAATTACTTATCCGCATTTACACGAGAGTGCACTCGCGTCTCTTGCCATTTGATTTTTAAAACTGAGATGTGTACCTCATGTCTTTTTATACGTCCTGTTTATTGACAGCGTTTTATCTACCAATAAAACGCTTATTGAAATACTTGCCTAATTCGAAGCCTAAACATAATGTGAGAGTAGCGTGGTTTTCGTCCCTTGTTTTCCTGTGTACCCTTGGCTGTTCCCTTGATGCGGCTGTGGCGGTTGCATTATATATCTGTCCTTTTCTCTCTTACGTCTTTTGCCTACTTCTTTCTCTTTCACACCTGCAGCCAGCTCGTGACAACTTGTAAATATACTTATAAATATAGCTGACACGAGCGGCGCGTCTCATTATGTTTTACATTCACCAGCAGATGTATACTTTTAGGCTTCCGTTTTATTGTTAGTAAATGTCAAATGAAATTAGCTTTATGTCTAGGACGGTGTTGGTATATTTAGCAGATTGCTTACTTCGTTTTAAACCTAATCTTTATCATACCTAAATATTTAGCAGCCTAAATCACGTTTTGAGTAAATGTCATTAAAACCTATAACTTATATAGTGTAGATACTGGCACTTGAAACTTGAGTGTTCTAATGATAAATAAACGTAACGGGTGTCATTCATTACTTTAGAACATAGAATTAGGATCTTTGAAAGCATTTCATTGCAGTTTTTTTTTAATGAAATCACATAAGGTTGTATTCCCTTCGGAGCATAATGTGCAAAACGCAAAATGTACAACAAGGACTAAGGCCTCTTTCACGGCGACATGCAACGCTGCCCTTGCAAGCTGCGACCCGGCATGTCGAACACACAGGACGACATTTTGCTACAGTTGGTGATGTGATGTGGTGTTCACTATGAACTGTGTTTCCGTCTCGCACTCAATCGATCATCAAAAATATAAAAGGTACTCAAAATTTGTTTAAAGACGGCTATGCCTACACAATAAACAAAACCAAAAATGATGGATCTTCACTGTGGTGAACGAACGGAAAGTTTTGTGGTGCTTCCTTAAAACTGGATATCTGTATGTGAAATAGTCCATTTTTTGGCTCAAGTCAGGGCTGTAAGGTGGGTGATCTGAAATTTCGACATTTTGGCTGCTTAAAAACATCAAAGTTTGGCCGGCGGTGTGCGAGCTTCTTCGATCACGCGAGCTTACATTGTCATGGTGCAGTATCATACGACGTCTTGAGTTGTTTTTTCGAAATTCTGTGATGACTTGTGGCAAACAAACAGTGGTATACCAGTCAGCGTTAACCGTCTTGCGATCTTCTAGTACAATAGTGGCAACGTAACCACCCTTTGCCACAAACGAGGCAACCATTTTTTTGAAGTGCTTCGTGAGCGTATGACTTTGGTCAGTTTTGGTTCATCTTGGAAGACCCAGACCTAGTTGACTGCTGCTTGGAATCGTAAGCATATATCCAAGACTCGTCACCACGAACCATCGTGTTTTGACTCTCCTCGGTTAAATCGCTGCAGAGTTTGGCGACACCATCTAACACGGGCTGCTTTTTGGTCGTCGCTAAGCAATAATGTGGTATCCAACGAGAGATCAACTTTTTTACGCCGAGTTCTTCGTGCAGGAATTTTTTGATAGTAGTTCCTGAAATGCCCACGGATGCCTCTATTTCACGGTATGTCACATGACGATCTTCAATCGACGATTAGCTGCCGCACTGCTACGACATTCTCTTGGTCATGACGATTTTTGGACGACCTTCACGTGACTTGTCACTGAGGCTAGAGTGCCCACGTTGAAATTCTAAATACCAGCGTTCTACAGTCAGACATGGTGCTGCATCACTAAACACAGAAGTGATCTCCTGAAAACACTGAAGTCGCGTTAATCCCCTTTGAAAGTTGTAGAAAATTATTGCACGCATATTTTCCTCTGATATTTCCATTTTTACAGCCGACTTGCGTCACCTTTGAACAGACGCTACAATAAAACTAGTCGACCAATCAAATAATATTCTTTTGTTTTCGAATTCTAAATTTAAAAAGATAAAAACGCCATATGTTTTTTTTAATAATCGCAGGAAGTTTGCAAACGACATGACTTAAAAGGCAGCCCTCTGTTAGACACTAGTTTACCGAGGTGTTTTTGGGGCGAAGCAATAATGTACGCCACATATCAGATCGTAGCCCATCTTCAGCAATTGATTATAAAACTCCAGCGCAAATAATGTTTAACCAGAATGATCTTTCGCGAATGCGAGTTTTTGGATGTAAATCTTGGGCTGTAGTTTTGCCCAAAACTGGAAAGTTTGACCAACGTGGCTTTGCTTACCTAGTTGATTAGTTTTTCATCTAATGGTTATCGCTTATGGAACCCAATTACAAATAAGATAATCATTTCTACAGATGTGAAATTTGATGAGAATGATTTTAGATATTTACGAGAGAAGAAAGTACAGTATCAACTATATAGAAATGCAGTGGAAGAAGGAGAAAATTGTAACGATGGAGGAATAGAAAATGAAAACATAGAAGAATAGATAATTAAGGGAAATGACGAAAAAGAAAAGAAAATAAATAGAAATGAAGTAGATATAAAATTTTCCGATACAGAAGAAGTACATCGATTATGTGAGCAAAATACAATAAATGGAGTGAATAGTAAACAAAGACTGCAGCGAACAAAAAAGTTGCCAATATATTTGAAGAATTATGAATTAGAGGATCCCTAACAGTGGCATAAGTCATGATGAGAGTGCAAACGTAGCTTGTTGTTTATTGACTGAGGAACAACCAAAAACTTATATTCACAATTAAATTTGACGGGAGAAAGAAGGCCAGATTAGTGGTAAGGGCTTTCAAACTGATAATAAATACGATGTTTATTCGCCTGTAGCCAGAATGTCAACAATAAAGCTTATGTTTAGTATTGTTGTACAAAAAGATTATCCCATGAAGCGAATGGATGTGCCTACTGCTTTGTTAAACGGAAATCTCAATGAAGAAATACATATTAAGCCACCAGAAGGGGTAGAATTTCGAAAAGAAAAAATATTAAGATTAAGAAAAGCGTTGTATGGTTTACAAGAGGCGCCACGATGCTGGAATGAAACTTTCCACGCATTTGTAACAAATCATGGGTGTCAACAGTCAAAACATGATTATTGTTTATACTTTAAAGAAAATGAATGGTTACTTGTAAATTACAAGTCCGTATTATACTCAATTGCCGTTATGACATAGTCAAAATCTGGACGTAAGCCTGTACACAAACATGCATTTTTTTTCTTTTTGGCATAACTCTTCTTGTGCAGATTCTAATTCTCTTACAATATATGTACAACATCATCAAACCTTCGAAAATAATCATCTTAACTCTCGAAGGACTCCTGTTTCAAATTTATTAGTTTTCTGCGCAACGCAAACTTATAATGGAAATTATGCTCTTTCTTTGGAATATATCTTTTAAATTATATTAATCATGGTCTTAGCTGTCATGCAATATTTTATTAGGCTTAGGTGTTTATCCGGAATACAAGGTACTAATACACTTTTTACCTTGGCATCATATTTTTTAAAATCTCTCTCTTTCTCCTTATCACCCTCTAGACTAGAACATACGAGGAGGGATCAAAAAGTAGTGAGAACGACATACTCCTTGGTAAGAAAAAAAAAATACTGGCAGGCATAGCTCAGATACATAATAAAGAAAAAAATCTTCGATTCTTTTGTTTTTTTCTGAATGTAGTCATTTGTTTGCTTCGTGTCGGAACGTGTTTTCGAAAATGGAGAAAAACTCTGTTTAAAAAAGTTAACGACTCAAGAGATTCATTGCGATTTGGAGGCAACATTAGGAGAGTCTGCTCCGCCGTATTCTACTGTCGCAAGGTGGGCTTCTCAATTTCGAGTAGGGAGAACGAGCACGGAAGACGAACATCGTTGCGGCCGTCCATCGACGTCAGTCACCCAAGAAAATGTTGCGAAAGTCGAGAAAATTGTATTGAGCGATCGAAGAGTTACCATCCGATACTTAATTCAAGAAACGGGCATTTCATATGGAAGTATTCAATCCATATTGAAACAATCTTTGAATATGAGAAAAGTTTCCGCAAGATGAGTGCCGAGAATGTTAACCGACAGTCAGAAACAAACAAGGACAAGTTTCAAGAAGATTCTGAGAACTCTTTGTCTCGTTTCGTAACAATGGACGAAACATGAGTCCATCATTTTGATCCTGAGACAAAACAGCAATCTTCGCAATGGAAACGGCCATCATCACCGACCCCGAAGAAGTTTCGTGCCGTGGCATCGGCTGGCAAGGTTATGGCCTCAATATTTTGGGACTCAGAAGGGATATTGTTGATTGATTACCTGGAGGAGCGTGGAACCCCTATTACAGGCCAATATTATGCAGCTTTAATTCCCAAGTTGAGGAATGCCATCAAAGAGAAAAGGAGAGGGAAACTTCGAAGGGGCGTGCTGTTTCATCACGACAGCGTTGCCCCCGCGCACACGTCGGCAGTTGCGATGGCTGCCATTCAGCAAGCTGGCTTCGAATTGGTTGACCACCCCCCTTATTCACCAGATCTGGCGCCTAGCGATTTTTATCTGTTCCCCAAATTAAAAGAATACTTAAGGCGGGGTTATGTGGAAATAGCGCCCATAGTCGCTACTTTGACGATCAAATACTAGCACTTGTACCGATTCTATAAATGTAAAAAAAATATATGCTAACAGAATATATCCTTAATTAAATTTTAAATCGAGTAGAATTTTTAAATACTTTATAATAATTTAGATATAAGAAGCACAAGTTTTAAATAAAAAGCAGCAAAAAAAATTTTAATGTCCTTGATCTCGTAACTTAAAGCGATAACCATAGTTTTTTTTTCGTTAATATAACTTGCCAATTATTGACTTACATTTTAAATCAATTACATTTTTTATAAACTCTGCCATTTTCTGTTAATAAGCAAAAGAGTTCAAGAAAAACGAGTTTTTCGCACGATTCCTGCGCGGTGTCGGACGTAACCACCGAGAAGCATCGCACGCTAATATGAACGTTATTTCAGTCATATGTTGGTTGAACTTTCAACTAAATCGCGTTGAGTAGCTAATTTTTGCAATAACCCGGCCTTAAGGGGAAACAGGTACGAAGACGATAACGAGGTAATGGATGCCGTGGAGAGCTTTTTGCAGGACCAAGACAAAACTTTTTTTTAAAGGGGTTGAAGCCTTGGAAAAGCGCTGGACTCGGTGTGTAGAGAGACTCGGAGACTATGTAGAAAAATAAATTATTATGTTATCAATAGTCATTATATTCTATTTCATTCTCACTACTTTTTGATCCCTCCTCGTATATCTGCTTCTCATCTAGTATACATTTTATTCTAAATAGCCAATTATTAAAATTATTAGCTTGAAGTTGCGGAAATTGAGCAGCCGCCGCCATCGCTTTTTCTTCCAGTCACACGTATTTTCCCGCCGGATCTATTTTGTGAATATATATAATTTAAAAATGTATGTGACTCAGGCTGGCTGGACAATTCTTCCAAATGAGCCGCGTTTAAGTAGGTCAATACACAATTTTAGGTGACGGCTATTCACGCTTATTTCAGTTAATGTGACGCTAGAGAACCCGAGATAATCGAACGCAAACGTGTCCAGCCAGCTTGAAAACCGCTTTTCGCATGGTCTCTCAATCTCCGAACAGAAGGGATTCTAACTATTTCTTGCTTATTAATACTGCGTCACCTAAAATTGTGACAGGCATCCAGTTTGAATTTTTGAGATACGTATAGCCATTTAGCTAAAAAACGACGAAAAGCGTGGCCAGCCAGCCTGAACTTACGTATTAAACTTCTGGTTGGCACCTCTGAATCTCGACAACGAAAGCGTTTTCGAACAAGATTTTTTTACTAGCATTTAGTGACGGAATTTGTGACAGTCATAGCGTTTGTTTCATGGCGTCACATAAAGGCGAACGCAAAGTTTATAGAAATTTGTATGGGAAAATAACAATGATCAATATCTCTGAAAGTTGTCGTTGTCGTTGTCGAGATTCAGAGGTGCCAGCCAGAAGTTTAATACGTAAGTTCAGGCTGGCTGGCCACGCTTTTCGTTGTTTTTTAGCTAGATGGCTATACGTATCTCAAAAATTCTAACTGGATGCCTGTCACAATTTTAGGTGACGCAGTATTAAGTTAGAATCCCTTCTGTTCGGAGATTGAGAGACCATGCGAAAACCGGTATTCAAGTTGGCTGGACACGTTTGCGTTCGATTATCTCGGGTTCTCTAGCGTCATATAAACTGAAATAAGCGTGATTAGCCGTCACCTAAAATTGTGTATTGACCTACTTAAACGCGGCTCATTTGGAAGAATTGTCCAGCCAGCCTGAGTCACATTTTTTCTTGACTATTGTAGTTCGTTGCGATGGATGGATAGTGTTTTTCGTCTTTGATTATATAAAATTTTACTTTAGAAAAATAATTTTAATTTTTATCTTTCTTTGGTACTTACACAAATTGCTTTGTTTTTGCACCGGATTAAGCGCTTCTAATCCTATGAATTAGGTTTCGGAAGATCAAAACAAAATAACCAGTAAGACATTTTTATTTTCATTTCTCGTTACAAAAATAATATAGTTTATTTGTACAGATCAAGCCTCGGCAATCTTAAATATTGCGTAGATGTTCACTTGTAAGTGGTATCATTGGACAAGAATTGCCTCGTTGTATACAAATGCACAGAAAAAGCGGACGGTACAGGGAGAAAGTTTATATATTTTACGTATAAGAATATTGCACTCGTGTAAGACACCGATTTATAAAGGTACAGACCAGAATAATCCATTCCGGGGTCAACTCAACCCATAACAACTCAACCCGCGGGCTCAGTTGACCACTTTCGTTTTTTTTTTCACGGATGACTCGACCCACTATTCAGTCAACACAGCCTGCGGGCTCAATCGACCACAAAATTTTTGTTAGGGTCTACTCAACCCGCGGGTTCAAACTACGATTATGTATATGATACGAATTGGTAGTAGCCAAAGCAGTAAGTTGGGACTTACAATTTATGCCTGCATTAGATATTACGTTATAATTTTGAATTTACCAGACATTACAGAACTCTTGGTAGTTAATGAAAAAACTATGGACAAAATAAGAAATATAACTACAGCAAAATAAAAACCTAAGTCATCGAAACTAACGATATAATTAATAAAATCGTAACAGAGTATGAAAACCATAAAACTAGTGGCTCTGTGGGCTGTAGACCTCACCAGTATGTTTTTTGTTAATGGCCGATTTATGTTAAACCTTCATAACTCGGTCATTTTTTAAAATTTCCAGAATCTGACTCGACAAAAATTTATTAATTTATCGAACCTGCTCACAAAATTTCACGAGAATCGGTTGAGAAACGTGGCTTGTAGAGTGGAACAAACAGATAGATAGACAGATTTTTTAAGCAATTTTGGCCAAGCTGAAACGAAGACGCTTCGCACTCGCTAAGTCGCTAAGTCAAATAGCTTAAGAGTTGTGTACCGAACAATTAAGAATTTAAATATTAAAGCGAAACGTAATACATTACTAGTTATCGTTAGAAGAAATAATAATTTAGTTTCAAATGAGGTAAATAAGATGGTCGTTACATTAAGCCTTATATACAAAACATAATAAAACTAAGGTGAATTTACCGTAATCAATTGCATGCGTAAAGGCCCAAAGTCTAACTATCTCAAAAAAAATATCGGTTAATATCGCTTCAGTACATTCAATTCAATCCGTTTTATAACCGTAAGGATGATATCGACGTTGTCGAATTAGCCCACGGGCTGTGTAGACCCCTTTAGCTGTATATAGTGGTTGATTGAGCCTGCGGGGTGAGTAGACCCTTTAGTGGTAATTTATCGATTGAGTCCGGCAAGTCGACCGATGAGTGAGTCGAGTCGTTGACAAAAAAAAACGAGAATAGTCAACTGAGCTCGCGGGCTCAGTGGATTGTGGGCTGAGTTGACCCCGGAATCGCATAATTATCTGGATATATTGTTTTATTTATATAAGTTGTACAAAAATAAAATAGATACATACTCTTAACTGCCTATTTGCAACTATTATTTTTTTTAGAAAACAAGCACTAAATGATTATTACATTTTACAAATACTAAAAACCATTTTATTATTCATCACCACAAAATGCAATAAAAGCACTTTAAGTGTTACTGGCTAAACCAGATTTCAGGATGATTACCGAAATCCGATAGGTTAGGTTTAAAGAAGCTTTATTCTCACTAAAGACCTACGGTCACTTATATGAGAAAAGAACTTAAATAACATTTTTTCGTTCGAATTGCCGTTCACATTTTACAATTTACATTATCATTATTAAGGGTCGGGCCACACTTATCGACGGCGATCGACGGTTTGCCTATACAAAACGCGCAATTAGTATGGAAATGATGCGAAAGGATTTCCATACTTCGCGCGCGTTTTGTATAGGCAAACCGTCGATCGCCGTCGATAAGTGTGGCCTGACCCTGTATCAATGTAGGTAGGTTACAATATCGATAGAACGTTCAACTTTGTAATATTCAACGTAAAATAGAATGCTCACCCAATTTAAACTCATGAACCACCTGTAAGTATTTAATTTAAGCTCAAATTTACGTTTTCAAAATGTGCTCGGATAGTTTGTACTTAAACACGTTAAAGGATTTTATATTTTTGATTGCAGAGGGTAGTCTATTGTAAATGTTTGCTCATCGTAAGTAATCATTTGTTTGCCGTAGTTAGTTCTGGTTTTTGGTAGGACTAAGTAGCTTGCACGTCTGGTGGAGCGTTTAGATGTATGCTTTTTTTGTGCGAGAGTGATTGAAGATAGTATGTTTTTGTTGAGTACTTTCCGAATAAGTATGCTTAAAACATATTTGATACCGGTATAATTGTGCAATGTTCATAAAATTGGTTTCTGCATGTACTTTAGAAGTTGGTGTACGGTACGGATAGTGGAAGAGCATTTTGATCAACTTGTTTTGGGTTCTCTGTAATTCAGTCAGTTTCGTTTTTGACCCGTTACCCCAAATTTGTATTTGATGCAACAAATGCGATTTTACAAGTGAATTGTATATAGTCATGCGTACTCGTCGAGGAACACACCGTAACATGCCTCGTAGTGCACCCATTAACGAAGTCAGTTTATTTTTAATGTGTTCTATATAAATATTCCAGGTAAGTCGATTGTCTATTCGTAATCCCAAGTATTACTTCGGTGGACTTTTCATGGATGGGAATGTTGTTGATTGTAAGAGGTTTGTGTGTTTGTACAGATTTGTTTTTCACTTTTAATATTATATAAGATGTTTTTGAAATGTTGATTGTGAGAAGATTTGATTGTAGCCAGTCAAATAGAACATTTAAATCTTTTTGCGCTGAACCCGTAATTTCATCAATAATTGATCTGAAATAAAATAGACACGTGTCGTCTGCGTACAAGGTTATATGTCCGTGAAGTCTCAAGTCAACGATATTATTTACGTAGATCAAAAATAACAGTGGGCCTAAAATTGAACCTTCAATCAATCAATCAGCCTATTGCAGTCCACTGCTGGACGTAGGCCTCCCCAAGGGTACGCCAAAGCGCACGATCACCCGCTTTCCTCATCCAGCCACCACCAGCGACCTTCTTCAGGTCATCAGTCCACCTGGCAGGGGAGCGTCCCACACTACGTTTCCCGAGACGCGGTCTCCATTCGAGAACCCGTCTGCTCCAACGCTCATCGGTTCTGCGACAGACGTGGCCAGCCCACTGCCACTTCAGCTTGCTACATTTCTGGACAATATTCACCACCTTGGTCCTCTGCCGGATGATTTAGTTTCGGATTTTATCCCGTAGCGAAATACCAAGCATAGATCTTTCCATAGCTCGCTGAGTGACATGTAGCCGGTGGGCCAGCTTCACCGTCATGTTCCACGTCTCGGCTCCGTATGTCAAAACGGGTAGGACACACTGGTTATAAACCCTGCTTTTCAGGCATTGCGGTAGCGGCGACGAGAAGATTTGACGCAGTTTTCCGAATGGAACCTTGAGGGACGCCAAATGATATAGGTAGCGGTTCACTTAAATTTTCATCGATTTTAACAATTTGCTGTCTGTTTGTTAGGTACGATTTAAACATTCTCAGAGCAATTCCATCGACCCCCATAATTTCAAGTTTTTTCGTGTAGGTTATCCAAAATATCAAAATTTAGATCGTATTTACATGGATAACCATTCCAGGCAAACCTGGTTGATCCTAACCTAATGCTAATCAAACTCGGAGTATACTTTAGGCCAAAACTGACTGATCTTACTATATTAAGCTTAAGACGGTTCTAAGGTCTAGGATTATACTGGGTTTATGCGAGCGGGCATAGAAACAGGATTGTCCTAGGCAAAACTAACTCATCCTGAAGTCTGAGCTTTATACACGGTGTTACAAAAAGACGAGTAAATTTTGTATGGAGACCATCTACATTTTGTATGGGAATGCGATTTTTTTAAATCGTTTTTCGACCTATGTTCTTTGGGGAAAGTTCAGTTTTACGAGCAGATTCACACCCTTTCGGCTTTATTTGTAGTTTTGTAACACCTGGTATATACTTGGTGTCAAGTACAAGTCGCTGCGCTACGCCCTTAGGGATATTATTATACTCTTGTTAAATTAAACTTTTGTGTGCCTAAGAATCAGATTGTAATTCAAGCATAGTAGTATTGCGTCAGTTACTAAAATAGTCTGATCTTTGGATGTTAATGTGGTAATCAAATTCACTTAAATTCAGAAATAGTCCGTAAATTTTAACATTTTTATGGATAATTTATTATAATATATATTAATTTATTTTCTAATTGTGACGTGAAAATATCAACAACCAGTTCGAAAACCAATTACAATTTAAAAAAGAAATAATGTGTAACTGCATTGTAAATTAAGAATAGTTCTACTATTTATAGTATTCTGTTAACCCAAACATAGTACATGAGTAATGCTAGCTTTACACGGTACTAGAGCGCAGGCCGCTTGTATGAACAATGAGACGCGACTCGTAGTGTATAGTGTAGGAGTAAGATGCACAGATTTACTTAATTACTATGTATGTATACCAAAGTGGTAATATAGAAAACTGCTTTAACAAGGTTATTAACGTCAGTGGTGAACACAAGACGCCTACCTCGCGACGTCCCAGTAATGAAAACTGTCAGGGTATTCCGAGTCAGAATGCACGCACTCAGTCTGAGCACACTCGTAACATGAAAACAACGCTTAACAGTTCTGAGTAAGCACAATGTCCGCCAGCCTTGATTATTTCAGTGGCAGTTTTATTAACAGAATCTCTATTTCTTTAATTATCTACGAAGTTAATTTCTTTAAATCCTATTTCTAATCTAACGAACGAATAAACGTACTCGCCTTAACATTCCTTAGTTCAAACGCCAAGAGGTTTCGCCATCCCACTGATGACATTACAAATACAATCAGACTAGACACAAAAGGCACGAAACTCGCGATAAAATACACACAAATAATCTTATGAAAATACTTTACATAATTATGCCAAAGCTATACAATTACTAATATTTGGTTTAAACAATACTATAAATTATTAGACGTCATTTTATTAATATTCAAGTCTTGTAAAATAGCAGGCCAAAAGTAAATACACGTTCACCTGAGTATAATTGAAAACATCAATTGACTTCCTAAAGTTCGATTTCCAGCGACTTGTTAGATAATGTAAGACGTATATATTTAGTTATGCCTGTTGTGGGAAGAAAAAAGTCCAAGCAACATAAATATTTCATATGAAAGATGACAGAAGAAGGCTACTTTCCCGCAATATTACACTGAACAGTGAAGTAAGAAATCATAAAATTGACCTGCAAGGAAAGATTCCCATTTTTACATTTAGTTTAAATTATAATATGGAATAAATCTATTCGATTAAGTATTGCACACAAGGAAAACATAATAGAAATATAGATTATGAAAGGAGTGAACAGACTGATTGCTAAACAGCCATTGCCTAACATTACTGTTTATAAAGCCCACAACATCGTTTCACAAGAATATATTGCTCTAATCTAAGTCTTAGCTAAAACTAATTAAGATAAAGTTACTTTATTACTTATGATTATGACACAGAAACAGGGACCAAAACCTCTTGTGCGTAACATATTATGCTACAATTTTATTTAAAAATATATTTTGTATCTGTAAAACTACCTTGTATATCGACTTTATATTTAATTAAGGTCGTTAAATATTAAAATCAGGAAAGCAAAGTATTGCCCTACACCAAACTATGAAAATTATAATGTTTTTTTTTTTAATTTCGGTAAGTAATATTTTCTTTACAATTTAAAACAGACTTCATCCAAGAAATGTAAATTATAATTAAAATATCATAAGTTAAAAAAATTGTAAACATTTTAAACCAGAAATAAATTTTCAAATTATTTCATTGCAGTTTTTACAGTGCACAAAGGAGCTTTTGGCATATTTTAACGACATATTTGAGAGCAGGGTAATTTAAATTCTAGATATGATTTTCTGGAACCTTCCGAAGTTGTGAATCCTGAAGAAATTGTACCTGAAATCGGTAACGGATTATTAGTTCAATTTATATGGTATATTATACTTATTTACACTGCTAAATTGCTTCAAAACAAAACGCAAATTTTCAGTGGGATGGGGTACCTTTAGTATTAAAATCATCATCGTGTGGGTTGTAAGGTCGACAACCGACCTCACAAACCCTAGTGTCAGTGTTATAGAGCCGATAAAGGCAGTGGCCTTGGCTCATGTAACGACTAGATAGATAGTAGCCGGGACCAACAGCTTAACGTGTCTTCCGAAGCACGGAATCATCTTTCTTTTCGGACAATCAGGTGATTCAGCCTGCAATGTCCTAACCTAACTGGGAAAAGTCTCACAAAGAGTCCCTATTAAAATAAGAACTAAAGATTGTTAGTTCTATCACTTTATACTCTCTAGTCACTATTATTATAATGTGGGTTGTAGATTGAAGAACGAATTAAGACCTCAGATTACCACGTCTGAGGACTTAATTCCTATAAAACTTAGGTACGCTTATGTTTCTCTTTATTTAGTTATACCGGTAATTAAGAAAAAGTGTATGAAAAAAAAATACATAATTTTTTTTTTTTTTTTTGTTAGTAAGTTTCAAAAGAGCAATCATAGACAATTATTTAACCTTTCAAATGACATATCAAACAACGAAATTGATGCAGTAGAACTCTGAAGAAAAAAAACTATAAAAAAACGAGAGCTAGCATCAAACTGTTTATGGTTGGTTTTGATACATAATAAAATAACTTACAATAATCAACAGCCTTCGTGTAATAAAAAAGATATTTAAGGTTTTTTTAAAAACTTTGGTATTGTCCAGGTCCACAGGTACAGCATCTGAGGACGGCATGAATGTACCTATGGACTGCTATTTACCTAAGGAAAAATACAAGTCATTGTCCATAGCTACAACTAGCAATGTACCTATGGACAGTCCACAGTACACTTGTAGTACTGTCCACAAGTACAAATCTAACCTAAAAAATATAACTGATCAGTGGTCTCAAAATTAATTGCTCAAGACGAATGAAAGATGTTACAAAACAACAATGTAACTAATTATAGTAATATTAATTAGGTATAGCAATGGCTAGCTGACCAGATCTATCGACGATTTTAAAGAAAACGAAAACGTAATTTGAGAAAAGAAGACTTTTTTCTATGAAAACGCTTTCATATTCAGACGTTACAGTCTGTACTTTTTTAAATATCCATACTGTCCATAGGTAAAGCCGTCCATGGGTATAACGCTTGCCCCTATACTTTTTTAAGATTAGTTGGGCTTTTTAAATTAATAGTTTTTATTATTTTATCTACTGAATGAAAAAAGACATAGACGTTTTTGAAAAAATAAAGATATTTTTCATTTATAATTATTTTTTTATGCGAAATATTGCAATTCAAATAGTGGAAATGAATTCTACATATTTGATTTACATGAAAATGACAAACTTGACCTTATAGCAACACTGTTAGTAACAGAAACTACACCGTATAAAAAGCGTTGCTAAACGTTGATCGCGGCAGCTAATATATAGAGATGGTGTAAAAGAAAAAGTAAGTTGAGCCTACGAAATAAATGGGACTTCTTCCTGATAAACCTAACGTAATAATAAGTTACGTACCAGTCATATGATTAACCAGCCCAAAATGGCTGTATACAATTTGTCGGTCTCGCCGACAATTTAGTAGGGGGTGAAGAAGATTATAATAGAAGTTTTTTTTTTTTCAACCAAAGCTCCACAGAACTGATATGCTTAAGATATTGTCCAGTAAAGATAACAGAAATGCACATACGTTTTGGAATTAATTCTATGTAGGGCTGGTTTTTCAATCGCTAGATAACTAACAGATAGTGTTTATTCGACAGATAGCAAGATATTGAATTTTTCAACAGTCGGATAAGACTTATTTAACGAATAACTCCAATATCTGTAGAAAAAATCAATCTGCCGCTTCATTTACCAGATAACTGTACTATTCGATTGATAGTCATCATGGCTCCTCTTCACAAATGACTATGATGGGCGATCAAAGACAATCAAGTTAGTGTAGAGGGCATAAATGTTTGTGATCGGCCATCATGGCGTTGGTACATCAAAGGATAAATGGCACCATGATTGTGTGAGCGTCCACACAATCGGCGATTGCTCAGTACGTTACGTAAAAATTTTTTTCTGTGGCGTGGATAAAATTTTAATTTACATACATATCTGCTGCAAAAATAATGGTTGGGTGGACGAATGAAGAAACTTTTAAGTTCATTGAACTTTATCAATAGAATCACCTCGATATCCATCTTCAATAGACGTCAGTACATGACAGTAGACAGTCAGTAAATGAATGTCCACCATTGTGTGGAGAGTAGCGCGATCATGATGGCGATGATGGGCGATCATTTGATGGGCATCACGCATGACGTTTATGACAAACAATATTTTCTTATTTTTTAGTTTTTGGCACTAGTTGACTTTGTGCCATTGTCAAGTAATTTCTTTGAAATAATTTCTTGTTTAAAGTTATCTGGTTGGAGTGGTTTACATAATAATTATACAGTATATATTATTAAAAAAAAATATATTAGGGATATTCTCAATAGTAATAAAGTCGGTTTCTTTTTACGTGTACATAGTTTCCCTACCTTTAAAAAAACTTGACACTGGCACAATTTCAATATAGTGCCATAATAAAAACAAAATGTAATGTAAATAATAGAATTGACATGACACTGTTGACAGAAAATGGACAGAAAAGTCTGTCTTGCTCTAACGTTAGTCTAAGCAATATATTTGTTTCATCTCTCTAAAGCACGAGTTGCCCAGTTGAAATATTGTGTCGGGTTTAAAAGTCCTTGGTCGGATAGTTATCAATGGAATAAATAACGATTGAAAAATTGGAGAACAATTATTCATCCGATAAACATTCACATAACTTTGTTCGTTAGATAGTTATTAGACCATTTATCTGAGAATTGAAAAACCGGCCCGTAATTAATTAAGGTGAATATTAGTTTAACATGAAAGGTAGCGTACAAAACGACACTAATATCTGCTGGAAGAAAAAAAAGTGCTCTTTGAAATCATTTTAAATTGAAGACGGTATAAAGAAAAATGTAAAGTAAACATCCCCTTAAGCTACTAATTCTGGAAAAGCGAGCTGCAATGGTTTAGAACCTTGCACCAGCTTTTGCACAATTAATCATCATCTGCAGCAGATGGTGACTAGAACCGCAACACAAACTGTCGTCAACGCAAGAGTTTACCATCAAACCTCCGGCACCTTAAAAAAATAATATTACTTATCACAATGATCTTCAAAGACCATTTGCTGCGGTTGATAGTGGAAGACGAACATATCGAAAGTTTTTGAGCCCCATTTGTTTTGTATGCTTCTACGCTCATCGGAAGCACTTTAACTTGCAGTACAATATTCCGAAAGTGCTTTTCGGCAGAAATATTGGTCATGTATATAAGAGTTTGCCAAGTAGTTCCAAGTATTTTATTAGCCACGGCGAACTTCGCAAAAAAAATACGATATGCTTCACAAGAGGAGTATAAAACGATTAGTAGCCAAAGAGGCATAAATACTCAAACTTTTGAAAAAACAGTACCCCTGATTAGAGAAATAAACGAAACTGCATGGCATGGAATAAGGAATGATGAGATCCGAAGGTAAACCTTATTACCGATATAGCCCGAAGATATACAAAACTTGCACGGAAAATTGACGACCGCTTTGGCAGGAAAGTGGCGACCACGCACCAGAACACTAGCTTTTGTAGGCTTCCAAGGTGGACCGACGATCTGGTGAAGGTCGCGGGTAGTGTTGCAGTTGCAACAGCAAAACTGTGGCAACAGCCAGGTGACCCGAAAAGCGCGGGACATCCCGATTTAGAGCGGTCTGGGGACGCGTCCTGATTTAGACCTGATCGGGTTACTAAATATCAATGAGAAAAAATAAATTAAAGTTTGTTTCACATTGCTACTAAATGAATGAGTGAAGAAAGAAACATTTTCGATTAAAGACTTATTATTATTATTATTAATAATAATAATATTTCTTCAATAAGTCTTTAATCGAAAATGTTAACACTCGCTACTCGCTAAACGGAACGGTCGCTTGGGGGAGGCCTTTAGCAGTGGACGACGTGAATCAAATACTTTTGGCAAAAATTAGTAGATAAATACTTCGATGTACTGTCACCTCACAACTCTGAGACAGACTGATTGGCAAGCGAGCCGTCCCACGCAGCCTCCTTGTGAAGCGCAGCTTGCCGTTTCTTTTCTGAAATAAAATATTTAATTTAAGCAGCGTCGTAAAGCTTCCTAGAAAAAGATTCCATGACTCGCGCTCTGTATGGGATGTATACCTATTATATAAAAATACTTCATTTCACTTTTGATAGGTTTTTTTTGTATCGCCATTTTTGCTGTTGTCAGCACACTAAGTTGCCACCGAAGGGCTCGAGCGTGCCTGCCCTAAACTAGAGTGATGAAGCCATAGGCAACTTCGCTAGCCTAGGTCGACTTTACTTTTGAACTTCTTCGCAGCAGTGTGCAGGTTTCCCGCACGATGTTTTCCTTCAACCGTAAGAGCATCGAAGAGACGTAGTTATGGATTCGAAATTCGAAAACACGTTGGTACGTGGTAAGGTGTGAACCGGTGACTCCTGGACGCGAGGCAGCGGGCCCTAGCCACTATACCACCGACGATGCTCCAATTATTTTCAAGCACATATACCGGAATGCATTCGCTTGGCTCTTTTAATGTGTTACATACTCGTACAATAAGACTACCTTATTTAACTAATTTAAGTCCTTTCTGCGATTACATCTAAATAAACCCCAAAGTTAGAAGCATTACAGTTTATAATGTAAGTAAAATATTAGTTAAAATAGACAAATACTAAAATATTTTTACATTTATAACCAATTATTCATGAATTCAAATCACATTTTACTGCATGTGCAAGTAAAAAATTTATCAGCGACTGCAGATAACGGGGGCAAAGTAGGAGCTGAGCGTTGCAGGTATTCTGCGAAGATTTGCTCGATAATTTGTTTTGTTCGCAACCTTTTGTATACTGGGGAAGGGATTGAATTGTTTGTTAAATAAAAGCAAACCTCTAGCGATTGTAATCAGTCTCCTCTCCTCAGCGCGTTCTTGACGCGCAGTGCTCAGCTTGACGCCCAATGCGCCGGAGACCAAACGCCGCGCCAGAGCCGTGCATGTTTCAGGCCTTTGTCTGGAAGTTAAATGAATAATATATATGTACGAGTACTTAGAAATAGAACAAAGATACATGACTTTCAGACATATTTATGATTTATGTAAAGATAAACAACATTTATAAAATCTATTTTATTTAGACCGTTTTTTCGCGATACGTTAATGCTTTACAATTACATTTAATTATTTTTTACAAAAATAATATTCTACTTTTGGCTGCAATAAGGATTAAATATTATATTACATCTTTAGACAGTTCACGCACAGTATGTTTGTTAAATGGTTAAGTTATCGATTTCTTAGTTTTATTCAAAAAGTGGCACCGCCATCTTTTGTTAGCTTTCCACTAAAGGATTGCATTTACAAAAAATATATAATATACCTAAGCTAAAATTCACGACCAAATTTTAGTTCGGAAAGTTTGGCAGTTTGGGGGACAAAAATGGAGGTCCACGTTTAAAAAAATATATCTGTTACTATGACAGATGTAGATCTAATATACAGAGAGGAGGTAGTGTATACTTAAAGGGACAGCACTTTTCAGTTGAAAGAGGAGAGCACTCAGCAAGGCAATAACGCGAGAGGTTCTCAACAGACCCGTTCGGCTACCGGAACAAGAGTTAAGACTGCGTCAAATACACCAAGCTGACAGGGAAACGAACCCAAGACCGAACTTAAATTTCAAATCCCATTGCCAGGTTTAAACAAATAAAATCAATAACGAAGGAGTTTGAATATCTCACACTACATTACATTACATAGCTGCTATTAGCAATCAAGTTTGGTATCAATTTCGTGTAAAATAAACATGTGGAATTCATTTCTGGTGTCAAATTTTACGATGTCAGTAGGTTTCCGAGAAATTCGCGAAATAACAAAAGCGATGGGTGCGACTTCTATGTTTCAACGTCATAACATTATAAAAGTAAAATGTGAATTAAAAAAAATATACAATGAAGTCTCGTTCTATGCAGATTTTAAAAATATATACTATTTATTTATTTCAAAAGTGCAAAACGTAGGGCCGCCGAACGTAGCAAGTTTGCTAGGTACCAGTAGAAGAAAAAGTTTTAACTGTCTGGAAGGCGATTAAAATCGTAGAAAGAAATGGCTTACTAATGGGTTCCATATGCTTTGGAACACGTGTTTAACCAAATATATTTTATTTGGAATAAGATTAGGTATTCACTATTTTTTTACCTAACAATAAACTTACCGGTCCTTTTTAACGACGATACTGTGTCACACCCAGTAAAAACGTAATAAATTGGTAGAAATAGCGATTAGGTATTACGTACAAAGTGGTAAATCTTTATTTTTTTACAGTTTTATAATAATGGAGTCTTAAGTACATATAGAACCGGCAGCGAGTTAGGATCGTCGGTGCAGACAGAACCTGGAAAATGCTCGCTCTATTTACCTAAGCTTCAAGAGATTGCATTTTTCTAAATTTCATGATTTTAGGTCGACGGGAGTATATATTTGAATAGTATTCTATATGATTTGTTTGAGATGACTTTATGTGGTCATAGCTATTTATTGCGGTTTAGAAGATATATTTTTTTTATAGCAGCAGCTTTTTTTGTATTTGACATTAAATCGTAGACACATCACACAACGAAATTTCAAGAATTACAACAAATTCAATAGTTATGCCAACGAATATTAGACAAATTGCCTCATTTTTGAGTAGTATTTGTCAGTTGTCATGTTTCATAGATTATTTTAAAAATAATTTGGTATTAATTTATGTTAGGTTTTTGTCAATTTTTATTTTAAATAAACCTGAAGTAAAACATAAAAATTATATTCTATTGTAATACTGAAGGTGGTAAATCTGACAACTTTATGTCACACAGATATTATATACTTCCCTAACAATGATTTACAAAAAAAAAAAAAAAAATACAACCGAATTGAGAACCTCCTTTTTTTGAAATCGGTTAAAAATATAAAAAAACTAGCTGAACCGACTGACAGTTATGTTGCTAAGGTTCCATTAGAAAAATTAATATGGTCAAAGAACAAAATAATCTTAGAAGACGAACAATTTTATTTTACTTTGACGAAACCACATCTAGAATCCCACTATTATTGGAAATCAACTACGTGAAAATATCTACCAGCCGAACTAAACTTGTTTTTTTTTTCTCAATAGAATTGGACTCGGTTATTCGAACATTTAATAAATACACTGAGTTTGGCTAATAACACTATCGACTAGACCAGATAATCGTGGACACTAAAAAACAAAGAATTTAGAAAGCGAACGATAGAATGGTCAAAGTCAAGTTAAAGTCTAAATTATTTATTTCCATAGGATGTTATTACATCACTTAGATCCGTCATTACATTTTTTTTAAAACATACGACTTGATGTAAATTAAAAGTTTACTCAACCTGTCTTCTGGCTTTATTTTTACAATAAATATCAATGTCTCGCAACATTTGACAAATTAAATCTAAAATAAATATATTTTTTTAGATTCTCTAATGAACGATTACTCAGAAAGTATGACCAAAAAAAGAAACCACGCCTATATGCTTTGGTGTGGCTCAGATGGATAAACAAACAACTGATTGACATGACTCTTACTCAAATTTACTATGCTGAACCATTGGAATATTAGAATATACTTCATTATACTAGAACTTACTTCATTAACTAGCACATAAAGAGAATGGGTCAGTCAGAAAAACCCTTTGTATAGATCCTGTACGAAAGATGCGGAGACCTCACTTCAAATTATTTGTGAACGCGACGCCTTGTCAATTGCTGTGAGCACCGAAGCTGTTCGTCCAGGAAACCCAGAGTCTGAGCGCTATGAAGGTAAAACACAACACAATATTCTTTTAGGTATTTACTCTTCTTATTCTTGTGATTGGCACTAAACTTAAAATCAGCGAATGCGTTCAGCCTAGATTAGTTAAAGCCTAGGAGGGCAGTAAACGTCTTTTGGTTGAAATTGAGGCACATGTTTTAAATTGTGATGAGAAATCGTTATATTTACCGTTTTCTAGTACTTTGAACATTATAATTCTATAGTCAGATATTCTAAATGCTTTGGTCAAATAATTGCCAAAAATGTCGTTAGGTATTTACATACTAGGTAGATTTTGAAGCGGATGATATCGTTAAATCAAAGTACTCATAAGGGGAGACGTATTCCAAAAGTGACTGCCACATTTTTTAAATAATTACGCAATTGCCCAAGCTACTTTACTTTACTAAGCAAAATTTTGGCTTTCATGTCGCCGCAGATAATTTTGCGATCGGCGCACACGTCCTCAACGAGTATACTATACAGCATGGCCTATTTAGATGGGTCAGTATGGGTAACTCTGAAACTATAAGACATAAAAAGATCTGTTCTAAGGAACCATGTCATCAGTTTTAGTGACAAGAAAAACTGCATTCATTTTAAAGAATAAAACCCATATTTAGTTCGAGAATCGAACCCGATAGTATTGAAGATAAAAAACATACATTATTCATTTTTATGCCGATAAGAACTGTGTAGGTCATAAGCAGTAAATGTTATTATGAAATATGATACCTATTACATGAGGAATTTGCATCGTACACAACAAAAAAAGAAGCACATAAGGGTCGGGTTCAGAATTAAATTCAGATATCTTTACTATTATTGCAGATTGCAAACAAAATCTAGTGCAAAACAGGCCATCTCATATCCTCCCTTGTCGTTGTCCTTGGTTCCATTTTATAACTGGGATAACTTGCCCCTTAACCCAGAAATATGCAGGTAAAATATTGATAATAACTAGTTTTTTCCCGTGGAAATAACACTTTTTCCCGTAACTAGTATCTTAATAGGTTAACACACAGGATACTGACTATCTCCATTCCAAATTCCATCCAAATCCGTTCAGTAGCTTAGGCGTGAACGCGGATCAAGCATCCAAACATCTAAATATTCAAATATACTTTCACATGTACCAGAAGGAATAGAAAAATATTTTCTTTAATAATTTATATAACATCAAGTGATTCCTACCTGATACATTCATAATGACAAAAGCGAAAATTTCGCAAGAAAAAGAAGTGGTTTAGCACAAAAACAGTGTGTTGATTGGATGATTTCTGCATTTGATGATGAAGTCCCATCTAAAACCACAATTTATCGCTGGTTTGCGGAATTTCCACGTGGACGAGTCAAGCTCTGTGACGATCCACGTCAAGGTCGTCCAAAAACTGCAATCACCCAAGATAACGTTGATGCCGTACGTAAGCTGATTCCCTCCGGCCACATTGGCAACTGAGATTCGCAACCAGTTTCCAAAGAAGAAAATATTTTCTTGTTACTCAACTGGTTGCCAAAGACGATAGGTTTTTCTCTACTCGCAATTTTTATTATTTAATCTTGCAGTTTCACAACTGGTTATTGAAGAAGAACTGTCTTCTTTCTACTCAACCATAACTGCCAATCCAAAGACACGAAACATTCAAACTCTTTAAATACACCTAAATTTATTTTTAATATTTTATTTTATTTCTTTTCTTTCTGACTGACGTCGTTGACATCTCTCAATTTATGTTATCTATTTCCATTTAGCTTATATAATATATACTCACCGGCACATCTAACCGCCCACTCTTGTATTTCGGGTTAATTTTAAATTACGCTTATTGTTATACATTACAATTTAATTATTGATAATTTTACGATAAATTACACACACTTAAATAAACATCAGCTGTAACTAATAGAATTATAAAGAATCACGAGTATTCCCTGAAATGAAGGGTGGGCGGTTAAATGTGCCGGTGGGTGTAGTTACTATTTCAAAGATTTCGAAGTATCTGCATCTAATGTAGCGATCATATTTTCACTCTACGGTTCAGCTGAAGGTTATCGAATAATTGCAACATCACTCAAATATTTGCATTGGATTCACAGTACACAAATTAACGAATCGTTTCCGACATGTCCACTTCCAATGTGTTCCCAAGTTCTTTACGCATTGAATTCATTTGTACAAAAAGAGGAGGAGTTTCAATGCTGTATGATGGAAGGCGTTTACACCGCAAAAAGATATATGTGAATGAACACTCATTTTGGAAATGTTGTACGACAAAAGGATGCAAAGGTAACATTACGTTAAATACTCCCAACGAAATAGTAAAGCAAAGGCCACACGAATTAGACTGCAGACACTACGGGAAAAACATATTTTTAAAACAATTAGATGATCTCAAGACAAGGAGCAGCTGCAATTTTGAATCGATTCCTAAACAATATGACGATGTTGTTCGTAAATTAAAAAATGATGGCCATAATTTCGTTGATGACATACCAAAGTTCAGCAATATAAAAACTGTTCTTTATAATAGAAATAAAGTTGATGGTTCAAAAAAAGTCCGTTTCACACAGGCCATAGACGTTGAAATTCCCATGAAGTACCAACATGTACATTTTTGTGAATGTCAAGATGGAGATTTCAGAATAATTGTATTTTTATTTTGCATTGACGACGTAAAACAAAAAATTAGTAACTACAAACACTTCTTCGCTGATTGTACTTTTAAAAGCTGTCCAAAAGGTATACCATTCACGGCTATAATGAAAATAACAAAACCATAACACCATTATTTTTCGCACTTCTACCCGATAAAAAAAAACATACAAGATTTTGTTAAGAATTATATAAGAATTATAAAGAATCAGGTACCGACTTGGCAGCCAGATAAAATAACACTGGATTTCGAGCAGCTATTAACGCTTTCAAAGAAATATTTCCCAGCATATTATTTAAAGGATGTTATTTTCATTTTAACCGTTCACTATGGAAAAAAGCGAAAGCCTTACAAATAAAATCAAGAGTAAAGAAACGGTATGTGACGAGATGTATCGGGATTGCTCGTTTACCGAAAAAATACTTGGACAATGGATATAAGTATGTAATGGCAAAAAGTCCACCTGGTGAGGAAATCAAAAAATTTAATCAATATTGATTCAGAAACAGTGGATCAAAAAGAATTACTTCTCAGAATCTTGTTGCTGTGAAAACGAACAAATAAGAACTAATAACAATATCGAAGGTTGGAATCGAAAAATTAATAATTATATTGAGCGAAAATTTCCAACCCTAGCACAGTTGCTTGATGTACTGGAATCAGAAGCCATATGTTATGATTTAAAAACAGTAAGCATAAAAAAAGGAATACTCGATAATAATCGATGAAGAAATTGGATTAGCAATTAATGAATTGAATAATTGTTGTTTTTAAATAATTATAATAAATATATGTATATGACTCTTTGGATACAGCTAGACTTGATTGCATATTAAAAAAACCCTCCGGCCACATTGGCAACTGAGAAACAAGCCTTTGTCTTTAATATAGGCTAACCCCCGACGGGATAAACCATTGATAACAAGTAGGTATTAGTTGTGGACTGTGAATGAAAATTCCTCATATAGAACCATAATTAATAACTGATTCTTTCTACGCAACTAGTTCTGAAAAAAGAATAGACTATCGTCTTTGGCAACTAGTTGAGTAACAAGAACATATTTTCTTCTTTGGAAACTGGTTGCGAATCTCAGTTGCCAATGTGGCCGGAGGGAGCTGATTGAGCTAGATCGGCATGTGACATATCGCGTTAGATATTGGAATGAGTCAGATTCTAATAATCTAGCATGAAAAAAAGAATGAATGAGGTGTAAAAAAGTTTTATTCCCGATGGATCCCATATTCCATCTCGGAGGAGCAAAAACCTGCCCGCGTAACTAGGTGTGTCAGAACTCTCGAGAGATTTCACGGAGGATCTTCAAATGCATATATGCATATTCATACGAAAAAATCCCGGTCACGAGTTTGGGTGTTCGAAAATAAATTGACGCCAACAAAAGTTATTTGTTCAAGGAGCGTTGCAAAAAGAAAAATGGTGGCCACGTTTGTCTCCAAAACTGGCCATGTTGCGACTATTCCTCTTGAGGGACAAAGAACGGTCAATGCAAAATGGTATACAAGGGCTACTATTTATGTATCCGGAACTGGCCACTTACATAAACAATATTTAAAAAGAAATTATAACATTTAGAAATAGAACTCTTTGGCTGTAAAATAAAGTTTGTTTCATTCATCTGTCAATTGTTTTTACATTGTGGCGCCATTTTTAAAATTCATTGTCTACTATCACCAAGGATTTGACTCATGAAAATTTTCGTGCTATAATTTATTACGACTTTCGGCGTGGATTAACTCAAAAACAGTGCATGGATCAACTTTTGTCGACTAACGGGGAGGAAGCCCCATCGAAAACCACTGTATATCACTGGTTCAGTGAGTTTAATCGTGGTCGTCGTATGCTTGCGAACGATTTTAAAGAAGGTCGCCCTAAATCGGCTGTTGTACCACAAAATACTGATGCTGTGCGCGAACTAATAATGCAAGACCGTCATGTTACATATCGCGAGATAGAGACATTTCTGGGCATTAGTATGACGAGTATTTATAAAATATTACACGAACATTTGGCTGTAAAAAAAATTGTTCTCGTTGGATCCCGCACAACTTAACAGTTGAACAAAAACAGGCTCGTGTTGATTGGTGCAAAAAAATTATAGAAAAATACAAATGTGGTACATCAAAAGCTGTTCATAATATCTAAACAGGAGACGAATCTTGGATATATGCGTATGATCCCGAAACTAAACAGCAGTCAACGGTTTGGGTGTTCCAAAATGATCCAAACCCAACTAAAGTTGTTCGTGCAAAAAGCACTTTGAAGCAAATGGTTGCCTGCTTTTTTGGTATTAGTGGACATGTGGCTACATTACCACTAGAGAATCGTAAAACGGTTAATTCTGAATGGTACACCACCATTTGCTTGCCAGAAGTCTTTGGAGAAATACGCAAGAACAATCGACAACGAAGAATAATCCTTCACCACGATAACGCCAGCTGTCACACCTCGGCCGCAACAACGGAGTATTTAAATAGTCAAATGATCGAATTGACGGGTCATCCGCCGTACAGTCCCGACTTGGCACCCAACGACTTTTATTTATTCCCAAGCGTGAAGAACAAATTACGTGGACACCGATTTTCGACCCGGGAAGAAGCCGTTGATGTTTTCAAAATGCACGTTTTGGAGATACCCGATACAGATTGGAAAAAATGCTACGAAAGTTGGTTTCAACGTATGAAAAAATGCATCGATCATCACGGGGAATATTTTGAAAAGCAATAAAAGTATATTTGGTTATAGATGTTTGTTATTTTTTGTTATTCCGGATACATAAATAGCAGCCCTCGTAGTAGCATTTGTTTGCCACAGGTCGTCTCTGAACTCCGTAAAGAGAACTGCAACCGCCGCATCATCCTAAACCACTATAATGCGAGCCCTCATACCGCTCACGGAACAAAAGAGTTTGTGGAGCGAGAAAACATTGAATTACTATTCTACACGATTTTCGCAACAAGATATTGACATATGTATTTTTACTAATTGAGAGGCGTTGAGTTCGAATACAATTACGAAAAATCTGGAGATTTTTCGTAATTGCACGTCAGGTTTTTAGATATTCTCATTCTTTGAAGGAGCGTAAAAATAGTTGAGAACCACTCGTAATAAATAAACAAAAAAATAATCCGACGGTAGTTTTAGAAACTAATAGATGTGTTGACTGGTGTCAACACATAAAATTTTCACCTTTTGAGTGTTAACCTAGTCGTTCATTTGCAAAAAAGCGTGTGATAATGAGTAAATTTGCTAAGCGAAGCTATGTGAATCCTCCTAATTCTTTGTTATATTTGCGGATCGGTTACTACTCTAATACAAAGAAGACCTATATCCGAAAACGTTAATATGCTATACGAGGCCTATTTCGGCTTTTCTGTTGGTCATCAAGACATCATTGCTGCATTGAAAATATGTGGGTGGAGATCTTAAAGTAATACTATTATTTTTTGGTCTATTGTTAGTTACTTGGACTTCAGGGAGGATTTACGAAATACTGTTGCTTCCTGACAGCAGGGCAGCTCAAAAACATTATGTTGTTAAAGAATGGCCTGGAAGAAACTTTTTTATACCAGGAAAAGAAAATGACAAATTTACTCCTCTTGTTGATTCGAAAAATGCCTTTTTGCCGAATTTCCAAAAAAAATAAAGTGATATCGATCGAATCTATGCTGAATCTGCCTTTTTACCCTGGGGTTCAATATTTCCCACTTTAAAAAGTAGCAGAGTGTCAAAATTCTGTTAGTACGTACAAAACATCAAAATCTGTTCAGTAGTTTCCTGTGGGAACAAAAAGGTTTATGTATAGCTGTACATAAAACACGAATCGAGAACCTTCTGAATGAATGTATAATAATTTATTGCACAGTCAAAACAAATAAAAGTTTAAAAGAAAAAAATAAAGCGAACATTTAGGCGGCCTTATCGCTACATAGAAATTTCTTCCAGGCAGCCTACTTTTGAGGTCGGTTAACACCAAAATCGAACGTATGCAAGCTTATGCGAATTTTGATTTATACTGTGTATTGTAAATACTTCAATTGAACATACCTCTAAAATAGATGATTTTTAGTAGGTATACCGGCTGGACATGGATTACCATGGCCGATCTGGAAGTCTTTAAATCGACTTCAGACTCAGGTCGGCCGGAGCAAGGAGAATATGTTCAGGTGGGGATTCTCGGAAAACTCAAACATAGACTGTGTGTGTGGAGCGGTACAGTCCATGGCTCGTTTAGCGTCCTGTCTGCCCTGTCACCTGTTCGCAGCAGGACTTAATGGACGCCACAAATAGTACATTCGAAGTGGCTAAGTTCCGGGCCAGATTTAATTTGTCATCGACACGCAAAGAACAAGTAGGTCATTATTAATTAACTAACTGTCTTACAGATGATGGTTATTCCACACTTGGTAGGTATTCTCAGGCACTCCTTAGCGAGCTTAAAATACGAGTTTTATTTTAAACACTTATAGGTTTTCGCGGTTGTTAAGCTTATTTTAAATCATAATCGTGGTAATAACCAAATATGTGAGTTTTATTTTTCTTTGTGTTGTGGATTTCATCTCTTCTTTTGAACGAGTGCACTTTTGCCCTTCACATCCGGAAATTTGTAATAGATTGTAATAGATTTCAGTAAACAAGTTATCTTAGACCAAGTATTGCAAATATGACTGTGATGGCGTGGTTCTTAATGTGCGATTAGGCTGCGTGAGGCATACGTTAACTAATTTTTTAATACATCTTGTTCGAAAATTTAACTGACTTGCTAGTGCGATTTTATTACAATTTTTTTTTAATTGCTACGGTCTTCAGAATTTATTATTCAGCCAGGATAATTTGGATAATAAAAAATATTTAAATCGATTCATACAAAGAGAAAAGTATTTTATATTTTTTTATTTCAACAAATTGTATTAAAAATATTATCGGCCAGTAATATTTTAATTATAAAAATAAAATTATCTCGATTTAACAAACAATATTCGTAGAGGCTGAATGTCCGCCAGAGCCTTTTCTCCGTTTTGTAGTTGGCGCCAAGTTTGTAAAATTTTCATTTAATTGTTTTACATTGAATGTTGTTTTATGAGTATTTTATTGTTGATATTTAATGATAAATGTAAACAGTTAGGATACTCAAACTAGGCGCGATATAATAAAGGTTAGTTCTTACAACTTCTACATGATCCATTTTACCTGTAGTATCATAGCTTTTGTAGGCTCGTAAGTATGTAACTTTCTTAACCATTTCAATTTAATTATTTACTATCAGTTTTCTCACAAGTGTAAGTGTATTGAAAAACGTCGTACAACACACGGATCTTAGGTTTAATAACAAACTCGTGACATTATAAATCCTCGCCTGCGGCTCGGGCTTACAAAAGTCACCTCGTTTGTAATATTCCACCTACGATCCTTGTATCGTAATGTACTATTACAGAAATAGTGTTATTTTTTACGCACAAACACAGGTACAACCTTTTGTTTACGCGTCAGGACACGACAGACAATAGCGTACGTTGCACGCGCACGCCCGCAGGCCCCGCACCGCATCAGAGAAAAAGCCAGATCGCAACGCAAATTATTTCATTTTCGCGACAACCAGAAGCGCGTCACGACTTAATAGCCTCCTTATTTCACCAAGAGCGTACCACAACGAGACTTTAGTGCGTTGAGGAATGCAGCACCGAACCGTCACCATCGTCGAGGACAATCGCAGAAGCGCGGGGCCCTCCAACATTAGACCTGAATCGTAAGTACTAAGTGTTGATAAAATAGTAGTGTAATAATGTGGAATAATATGCGTTTTAACTCATGAGTTTTAGTAAGTGAAACCCAATACGACAAATTGCCAAAGCGAGTACCTAGCTAGCTAAATATAGCGAGTGCATATTTTTTACTTACACTTACATTTTTAGAACGATACCTGATTGTTTTACAGTACTTATTGCATTTTAGCGATTTCGTTACCGTCTATCACATTTATTTAAACATTATTATTGAAAAATGGAAAATAACGTGTTTGATTCGGTTTGGATTTCGTTTGCGTGCGGTAGTGTTCGATTTATTGTATAGGTAATCTACAAGGTATCTGCAACCCGACCCGCACTGGGCATGCCAGATCGGCTAAAAGGCCTTATTCGCCTTAATTCAGGGAAGGCTCGTGCCGCACGGGGGGGTGTAACAGCTCATAATAAGCACAAATCTCGATCAATCAATCAGCCTATAGCAGTCCACTGCTGGACGTAGACCTCCCCAAGGGCACGCCAAAGCGCACGATCACCCGCTTCCTCATCCAGCCACCACCAGCGGCCATCCTCAGGTCATCAGTCCACCTGGCACAATAACATATCTAATAGACTTCTATTATCAACAGGAACATGGGCGAAATTACCTCTATCCTGCCTACAGGAGCGCTAGACGACAACTGTTGCTGTGGTACCGGAACCTTCCAGCGCTGGCTGCGCCGGATCTGCGGCTGTGCAGACCCCGAAAGGTATTATTATTTATTAGATATTATTTATTATTATTTTATTGAAGAAAAAAAAATCGGATTTCAAATTAATTTTGTAGTATTTAAATTATTCATTTGCGGATTTAAAACGCAATCTATAAGAAAGTCTTAAACAACCAATTTACATGTAAACATGTTTAAAACTCATAACTGAACCTGACCAAGTTGTGGTTCCACATGATGTTAAGAATTACCAAAAATGCAAATTGCGTACATATGTATGGAAACTACTTGATTAGCTCGAGTACATGTTCTAACATAGCAATAAACAAAGTGCAAAATGTCTTAACGCCGCCGTGCCGTAAATATTGGTGGTAGCATCAAGACGCTAACGATTCTTTTTTCTTTTAAGGGTTGACGCAGTTGACCAGGTTATGCCAGCAACCTCTCAGGCTGCCAGCGAGCCTCGGCCGGAGCCCCCGATGCCGAAGTCGATACTCCACAAACGCGAGTCACCGCCACCGCAGCAGGAGCCCTTGCTACCGCCACCGCAGGAGCCCTTGCTAGCGCCACCGCAGCAGGAGCTCTTGCTACCTCCACTACCTCATGAATCGGTGCAAGATTCAATGGCGTCCTACATTAGACGCCTGAACCTTCCGGATAAGAGGAGACCTCCTCTAACCCCCAGCGAATTGGAGGAGATCAACCGCAAGTGGCGTGAGGCAGCGAGCGCCATTGAGAAGTAGGGCTTTATAGGCTGGTCGATTAATGGGATTTTTAAGTTTTTTTTATTATATATAATTATAATTATGCATGGTTTTTTTTTATTATTATAATTATGGGGAAGTTTTTAAGTTCACTTATTATTATTTTCACTTATAGTTCACTTATATTGTATTTTTTTTCCTTCATATTATTAATTTTCATTGTTGTGTAGTTAGTGCCTGTGATATTTCTTAAGTAGTTCGTAGTTAGTTTGTTTTATTTTTTATTTTACTGCATTACATTTGTATAGACCAGAATATACCTATATTGATGAAAAATTGTTATTTTTAATATAACATCGTTCCTGTCTTAATTTTCTATACGTTAACGGTGATGAATATCTCAAACATTATATTACACGATCAAACAAACTGCTGAAAGTGAAATACGATCTATATTATACTCGTATGGGTTGCGTCATTCGAATAGTCATAATTTAAGGAATGGTCTTTATAAGGTACTTAGTAAGTAGTTTTATAGTTGATAGATTATTTAGATTAGGTTGTATGGTTTTTACTTCTAATATTATTCTATAGAATTTAATTTGTATTCGTTTCGTGCAATATTCACGGGCCTTATGCCCTCTATCTACACTCTATATGTGCGTGGCGATTAGCTCTCAGGTGAATAATAAAAATATATGGTATAAAAATGCAAGGTATATCGTTCTTGGTTCTCCGCTTTATACGTGGGGTTATACTGAAAGTATCTGGATCTGGCCACTTACAATAATGAAATAAAAACTGGCCAAGCACGTGTCGGACCACGCAAGGTGTAGGGTTCCGTAGTTGTCTAATATGCAGAAATTAGCACACGGAGCTAATAAGTAATGATAAAAAATTTCCTTATTTATATTATTAACCCGAAATTTTGTAATTAGGATTTATGGATGGTTGTTTTTTACTCTTTCGTGGATGAAATTTAGAATAGATATAGTTTGTACCCTGATATAACACATAGGATACTTTTTACGGGAAAAAGTCTTATTCCCACGGGAAAATCTTACACAACGCGAGCAGGCGGACCGCTGGTATTAAATAGGTTACGAAATTATTTTAGTAAATGATGTTATGATTTTATTTTTTCGCAATCTTTTTACTGTTCTAATACCTACTTAAATTTACTACCTACATAGACGGACTCCATCAAGTCATTTTCTGTGATACTTGTACTGAATTTCTTACTTAGCACAAGTACACTTTAAAGTTGGTATTTTATTCGTTAACCTGTCAAGCCTACTTATTTCATATTTTTTTTACTTTTCTCGTACTTAAATTTACTACATAGATAGTTTAAACTTTATCAAAGTATTTTTTTATGATATTTGTACCGAATTTCTTACTAGTACATTTCATAAGTTGATATATTATTCGTTAACCTGTAAAGCCTACATGATGTTGATAGTTTTCCTTTTAAATTCATCATATACATTACTACCGTTCACATTTCCAAATACAACGGTTTCGCTGGTAGGGGGGGGAGGGGAACTTGACTCTAACAAAAATAAGCACTTAAAATATTTCTGAAACGTAATCTAGCATCGAAAATGGTTTTAGCAAACCCCCATTATTTTTTTAAACCCTATCCAACGATACCTCACACCATAAGGTAATCGTGAATTTAAAAAATAACCCCCACTTCACGTGTACCAGAGGAACCCTAAATTTTTTTTAAGATTTAATTCTTTAGCTTTGACGGCATAATTAATATGTATGTCCATGCCAAATTACAGCCTTCTAACATTCATCTAAATATTTTTCTATGATATTTGTAGTACCAAATTTCTTACTTGTACTACATAGTACTTTTTATAAGTTGGTCTATTATTCGATAACCTGTAAAGCCTACTTGATGTCGATAGTTTTCCTTTTAAATTCATCATATACACTACTACCATGATTTTTTTCACGTTTCCATATACAACGGTTTCGCTGGTAGAGGGGGGGAAACTTGACTAACAAAAATAAGCACTTTAAAACGGAATATTTCTAAAACTTAGACTAGCATCAAAAAATGGTCTTAGCAAACCCCCATTATTTTAAGATTTTATTCTTCAACTTTGTCGGCATGATTCATATGTATATCCATGCCAAATTACAGCCTTCTGGAGCCGCGGACAGACAGACAGACAGACGGACAGACCGAAACTATAAGGGTTCCTTTTTTACTACGGAACCCTAAAAACAATTATGGCATTCAAATATGGAACTCTTTGGGAACATGTTACTTTTTAATTTGCGAGATTTATATTGATCGAGATTATTTTTTTAAAGATTTTCGTTGTGGCTAAAGTCAACAAGAGAGTTGCCAGACTTCAATTGGCATTTAGTGATGAAGCACCATGTCGCAGCTCTGTGTATTCATGGTTTGGAGAATTTAGACGTGGACGTGATCATCTCCATGACGAGCCGGCGACTGCGATTACAGACTCTAATATTGACACCGTACGACAACTTATTGAAACTGACAAAAAAAATACTTGCCTGCAAATGCGTGCTTTGTGAGGCATTGGAATGAGCCAAGTGCAAAATATTTTACATGTGCATCTGAAGGTTCGGAATCTTTGCACTCGATGGATACCGCATGACTTAATGGAGGATCAGAAACGACTGCGTGTCCAGTGGTGCCGTAAAATGATAAAAAAGTTTAACGGAGGACAATCATTGGCTGTCAATAATATCGTGACAGGTGACGAAACCTGGGTGTACTGCTTTGAACCCGAAAGAAAAAGCCAGTTGGCAGAGTGGGTCTTTCCTTTTGTAGATAATTATAAAACAATAAGATAGTTTTAGAACGTCTAAACAAACTAATAATACAGGAATAATTAGACCTTTAACAAAACAGGAAAAATTAGACAATCAACTATGTGAATTCTCTAGTATAAACTAGTGGCTCTGTGAGCTGAAGACCTCGCGAGTCTGTATATCTTTCCATATTTATTTTTATTTTTTCTCCACAAACATCCCCAACCCCTTGATATTTTATTTTAAAATTAAATTATATTATATTTTTTTTATTTAGTTTTATTATTTTATTTTTATTTTTATTTTTTTATTATATTTTTTTTTATCTTATTTTATTGGTTAAGAAATGTGACCTGTAGAGGAAAACAGTTTCAGCGGTAGACCTTGTAAGCTGGCAACCCCCATAACTCCGTCATTTTTTTAAATTTCCAGAAACTGGCTCCATAAAAATATTCGATTAATTTATCGAACCTGCTCACAAAATTTCACGAGAATCGGTTGAGAAACGCGACCTGTAGAGTGAAACAAACAAACAAACAAATCCACAAACAGATGGACATACAAAAGTAAATTTGGCCAAGCTGAAGCAAAGACGCTTCGCTCGCTCGGTCAATAAATAGAAAAGTGTTTGTTGTTTGTTTTTTAGACTTACGCGGTAAGGCTTTAGAGACCCCATGATGTCGACAGCCAGATAATAAGCCTATTATAATATTATAAACGAAAATGGTTACGGGTTATATAACCGTTTCGAAAGTTTAGGGCCACAAACAAAAATGACCACTTCATTAATAAATTACCGCTTCATTAATAAATGACTACATCGTTCGTTAGCCACATTTATTAATTGACCACTTTTCGGAATATGTTCGTATGCAAAACACACACACAACTTACCTATATATTCTCTTTCTCGTAGTTAATTGTACTAAATATTTTTCAACGTCAAAGCTAGCTAGCATAAATACTAAGGACGAAAGAAGTTTGTTCCTGGTTGGCTCCTTGACCACCACCGGTCGCCACCGTGACCATAGCGCGACCGCTTCTGTTTGGCAGAGGCTTACCGGTCGCCATGGCCGAAAACAGTCTGAAAGATCATTATAATCACTTGTCGGGAGCTCCGGATGAGGAGGCTCTTACGTCCGATCCGAGTATCTGTGCCATGAGCCCTGGCTGGCGTCATACATAAGGCTCCTAAACCTTCCGGTGGTGGTTAAATGAATTTGATTTTGGAAAGATTGCGCACGAGTTACATCTGCACAGAAAATATGTTGGCCCATTGAAAAATACTTAAACTGGAAGACATAGCATCATTGAGGTATCATTGAAAGATGTTTAAAGAATACGGAAATATGCCTTACTAAGAGTCGTAGCGGTTTACAACGCTTCGCATTATTTGTTGTTTTGAAAATACTTATTTGATTACTCGTACCCTTGTTGAATTCCTCTTAAATGTATGTAATCTAAGAACCGCATCTAATCTAATTAGTAAACTATTATAATTTTCTTTGTTTGAATTGTGGTGAGCTACTTTAATACTTTTTAATTATGTTGGAACCAATGTAGCTAAATTAAATTCATAAGATGTAGTTCTTCTTTTATATTTTTTTAAATAAAATACTACAGAGTACAGTAATGGATCTACGTTTTGCATTTTGGATTTGACCATTATTGCTTATTATGGTGATGAGGTGGCTATACAATACAATGAAGATGCGTACCCACCCAACCCACTTGCCTACCCCTTACTCGTATAACGTACTGTATGATGATGATGATGATGATATTGCGTTTAGCTGTATGTTAGTGTTGCCGAAAAATCGATAGTAAAACGCCAGTACCTAATCGATAGTATTGCTCCTCAACATTGCGTAAACATCGATACTTTTAAAGGTCACTATCGATAGTATAAAACTATCAATACTATCGATAGTATATCCATAGGCTATCGATATTGGACTATCGAGCGGCAACATGTATCTCTCCTGCCCTAGCGATGTAGCGGTGTGGGATGTTTTTGGTGGATGGCTTCCACAAGGTGACTAGAAAGCGATTCGACAGCGAGCCCTTCCAAAATCCTTCTGCAATCCTTTTTGTATTATGTGATGAGTGCCTTATCATCAGGCGTTAAATTATTCAATGATTTTAACTTAATTTGTATTTTACAAAACTATTTAATTTAGAAGTAGGGTACAGTAATTCAATGCGTAAGTAGTTAGGTAGCTAAATATATAGATTTTTTTTTTGCAATTCGTCTGTTATTTTTCTGGTAAATACAGTATGTTTTTCTTTTATAATCATTTGAAATTGACATTTGTTGTGCCTGCCTTTTTGTTTTTTGTTGTAAGTACATTCACAGTAAAAAAAAAAACATTTTTTTAGTAATAAATAAGCAAAAAGTGAAAAATTGAGCCTGGTGTTAATGATTCTATAATAAAAATAAAGGTGCCAAAGTTACGTGTAAAGGTTCAATGGAACAATTCAATGATATTAAAAGAAACACATATCATGATTGTGTACCAAACTTCGAAAATATTGACATAGAAGAAAGCAACATACAATTGAAGAAAAATGATGCTACAGATTATCGGCCAATACCTCAAATTTATAAAGAAGAAATGGCAAATTTCATCATTTTATCAACATAGAGACAAGCTGTACAAACACAGACATGCCCAACTGGCTAAAATCAGTATAAAATCTTGTAACGACATAGAACCTTCGATCATAGAACTACCAGAAGATCTAGCCTAAAACATTTTATTTACAAAAATAGACGGAATTTTGATTCTCATTACTACAGATGCCCAAAATTATTTAAAAAACATTGAATCATTCTTCATATGGATGGGACATTCAAGATTGTCTCGAAACCATATAAACAGTTGTATACAATTCTTGGAGATATCAGAAGCGACTTGGAATATACAAAAACTGCGCCATTTACATATAGGTACTTCCTGCTGCCCGACAAAAAACAGCAAACTTACGAGATCATTTTCAAGGCAATAAAAAAACTTCTGCCAAACTTTAATCCAAAGCTTGTTAAAGTGGATTTCGAGTTAACTGCAATAAATGCTCTACAATAGTACATTACTGCCGCGGCCGCAAAATTAGTTATTGCTGGACGAGGGCATGTTTAAAGTCCGAGGCACAGGCGAGGACTTTTACTGTGTACGAGTCTGGCAAGAGTTATTGCGGCCGAGGCTTGTATGTTCTCTCTGGTTTGTTTTCTCTGAAATATGCGAGGAAATTACAAAATACTAAAAATATTGTGGTACCGTGAATTTAGATGTCTACTTGTATCGCACTAAACTTATAAGTTCTAATCTTTATCACTTTCTACTTTGATTTCTTGAACCATTCATTGTTATAATATTTCCCCAATTTAATAATTAGTTAACTCTATCATTAAAAATAAGCAACAAAATAAATACGAGAAGGGTTCAAAAAGTAGTGAGAACGACATACTCCTTGGTAAGAAAAAAAAATACTGGCAGGCATAGCTCAGATACATATTTGTAATATTAATAAAGAAAAAAAATCTTCGATTCTCTTTTGTTTTTTTCTGAATGTAGTCATTTGTTTGCTTCGTGTCGGAACGTGTTCTCGAAAATGGAGAAAAACGAAGTGCGAGCCGTTATTAAATACCTCTGTTTAAAAAAGAGACGACTCAAGAGAAACATTAGGAGAGTCTGCTCCGCCGTATTCTACTGTCGCAAGGTGGGCTTCAAGACAAAACTTTTTTTTTAAAGGGATTGAAGCCTTGGAAAAGCACTGGACTCGGTGTGTAGAGAGACTCGGAGACTGTAGAAAAATAAATTATTAAGTTATCAATAGTCATTATATTCTATTTCATTCTCACTACTTTTTGATCCCTCCTCGTACATAGTACGGTAAAAATAAAAGCGGCGAAAATTACAAACAAACCGTCATATTGTACACTTTTTTATTATTATTATTTTGTGCCAGTGTCATACAGAGCATACAGCCAACTCAAATTACTACGAGTCGTGTACGATTCATATAAAATTTGAATTTAGAACATTAAAACTTATGAAGAGTATGCTATAAAAGACTCAAAAACATTGAAATTTCTAAACGAAAGTTACTTTGCCGGCCTAGGCCGTTTTAGGGCACATTGCCGGCCGCTGTTTTATATGGGGCAATGTTTCGTCCAAAAATGAGTCACTTCGCGTACTGTTTTTTTACAATAATGATCACATTTTTGAGCGTGTCGGAGAAAAGTACATTTCCTTCTTCAAAAATTACAGGCTGCTATTTTTACTTCTCAAAAGCAGTGTGAAAAAAGATGCTTTGGGAATTTGCAATAGCCGTGAAGGTAGCACTTATGTTAGAAAATGCGTCCGATTAGCTCATTTGCCTAAGTTAAATATGTTGCAAGGTGGGTACAGCTTACAGACAAAAGCACCGGGCATTAACAATATTGAAAACTTTAAAGCGTATATTGGGGCTCAGAGGTTTTCGATGAAAAACTCAGATTTCGTTTCATGCTACATTCGTCGCCACCGCACGACTAATGTCGTCGAAGGGTGGCATAGTAAACTAAACCGAGCTATAAGAACTGAAAAGAACTTATTTTATTTTCTTTCAATGCTTAAAGAAGAAGCGATATCCATAGACTTCAAGTTGAGGCAAAATGAATTAAATGTCGATGTATGTCGCAAGCGGAGTCGTAAATATATTGACATGGATTCTAAAATTGAAAAATTTGTCAAAGAGCACTTGGTTGGTGATATAAACATTGACCAATGTATACAGAAGTTATCATATTTAAAATACTAGCAGTCCTACTTTTAGTTTATACTCTACTCAATTTATTTAATTTGACGTCTTAATTTAGTGAAATAATTATAAGTTTACCTGAGGGTTTTTTTGTGATAATTAACACGAAGTAAATAGTATTAACTTAAAAAATTTTACCTTTTATTTTATTTCTCTACATTAGTTGCGATTGAAAAGGTTTTCTTCCTCGGTCGAAACCAGTTACGACCGAATACTTTTTACAAATTATCTTGTCTCTGCAACACCTAGTCTAACCGTAAATTCTGTCCCTATATTTTAAATAGAAATATTTCATAAACAGAAGGACTATTTGAAGGCACAAGTGTAACATGACACTAGTCGAAATTTTCGACTTCTTGGTATAACAAGAAAATTCATCTAACTACTGTACTATTTTGGTATGTATACTTTTTATTTTATTTATTTTGGTACTTAGAAATCGAAGAATAAATTGAAAATGCAGTCAAGGAATTAAAAGAAAATAAAATTTCCTTCGGCCATTGTCTGTAGATAATATCTCTCTATTATTTTACATTTAAATAATTTAGTGTTTGCATAAGTTTTATTACCGGGCCAGTTTTATTACTAATGTAAGGTAATCATCGCATCAACAGCTCATGTACGTCCCCACCGAGGGGCTCGAGCCTACCCTGAATTAGGGCGATTAGGCCTTAGTCGACCACGCTGGCCCAGTGCGGGTTGATCGACTTCACACACAACCTTTGAATTTCTTCGCAGAGGTGTGCAGGTTTCATCACGATGTTTTCCTTCACCGTAAGAGCGTCGAATAAACATACATATGAATTTGAAATTCGAAAACACATTGGTACGTGGTGTGGATCGAACCCGCGTCTCCCGGACGGGAGGCAGCGGCCCTAACCACTAGGTCACCGACGCTCTAAGGTAAACATGTTAAGTTCTCAATAAATAAATATATTTATGATAGGTTTGTTACTTGTTTTTTTTCAAAAGATGCCCAGCGGACTTCAGACAGTATATATAAATATTTGACAAAAGTTGTGGTCACGTATCTGTGTATACCTAAAACAGGTATCGTTGGATTCCTTGTGACCTCCAGATGACGACGAATCTGCCTGCCTGTAGACTTGCCTGTAGTTACTGGTTTCGAAAAACGATGAAAAACACCTTTTTTGCAACTAGTTACGAAACAGATTTTGATAGCGAGAAATGGTTTCGACTGAGGAAGAAAACCTCCTCAATCGCAACTGGTTTCAAACAAGAACGTATAAGTCCTCGATCGCAACTGGTTCCAAAACTCCGTTTCGAAGGCGGCCGAAGGGTTTGCAACGCTTTTGTCTGATTAAACCCAAAAGAGGATAGAAATCGAATCAGGTAGAAGGCTACATAGAAGAATTCATAGAGAGTAAAAACAAAATTACAAATAAAATAACTGGCATTAAAAAGAAAAAACTTAAAACTCGAGTTTCAAAGAATGTTACTGTCATCTGATCCAGCCTTAAAATAAGTAAATGATATTTAATACGTATCGTTTCCTGTCAAACGTAAATAAGTCGACAAGCTATAGAAATGTGAGAATGTTGTAAACACACATAATGAAACTGATGAATCTGGAAGATGGAAAACCCTATTATTCAATTAGGTATATTACAATATTTAATTTATTTATCGTTCAAGGAAAGTGGCCGTTCAAGGAAAGTGGCCGTTCAGGGAAGTGGCCTAAGTGACCGGGTCCTTTATGAAATTGCATGTATTTGGCATTTTGAGACAGAGCGTCACCACCGAAACCTAAAGTATGAATGTTCTCCTTTCTTTTTTGTAAAAAGCATTCTTTTGCGTCTGCAATTGCAGCCTGTTTGGAGTTCACGCTAATAGCCTAATTCATATAGTTTTAGAAATTACGCACTAGCATCAACTTTAGAAGATGCATTGCAACGATACAAAAAGCAAAGAGAAAACAACAAGAATAAGTCACAATAATATCAACAATTAGTAACAACATTTAAGAAATGCCAAAATAATATTCTTGCACCTTTTTACACAGTTTGGTATTGAAATTTACTGTAAAGAGAGCCAACTCCATACAACATGCTCGGATTTTTCTTATACTGGTTTAGCAGGTGCATATTATTATATATTTTTTTAAATCGCAAGGTTTGGAAACGTTATTTTACTTGGACTTTGTTTTAAGTTTTTAAGTCAGTTAAGCTAATAATAAGGACGTTCTAATTCTTATTACACGTGCAGCATTTTAAAATAAGAGGCCGGTTTTATTCAGAACTTCCATGAGGAGCAAATTTCATCCATTTCAGAAAAGACCACCTAAACAACAAAGCATCATCATCATTAGCATAGCATACACTTACTTTCACACTGATGTTTTGACCAGCGATTCTTCGGCGGTTCCAAGCTGTTTTAAAAATTGACAGTCTCTGTAACCGTTTCCGGTTCTCTCACTATATATATATTTTACTTTTACGACAGTTAAATCGGATACAACAGCAAAAACATAGTGAATTTAGGAAGATGAAGTTACTGCTTAATCGAAAGTGGTTGCGGTGGATGACCACATCCACCGCAACTAAGGCTGTGGTTGTGGTTTTATGCAAGATCTGCAGCGAAAAATTCTGCGAAAACGGCCAAGAATTTGTTGAACTTGACAGAGATGTCTGCACTTCCTCCCCCTTCAGAACGTTTTAGATAGGAATAATTATGTTTAAATTTTTATTTTGATCACAAAAACAAAACCTTGTTTCTTTCTAAACATTTTCTTTCTGTCTACTTAATTCACTATAAGGTAAAATAAATTTCACCGACCGTCTGACCAACACACGCAGCCTAAACCGATGGGACTTGAAGCAATAAATATGAAAAATCATTTTGATAAAATTATAAAGGCTCATTTACATTGGTCGATAACTCGGTCGATATACAGCATGCGGGGACTACCCGCATGCGAGACAACGACTAGTGAAAGTGTCGAGTCGGATACACCGCACACGAGGATTCCCCCGCATGCCGCATATATCGACCAATGTAATTGTTTATTTGCCGCCGGACTCTGCTGTTTCACGCACGCACCGCACCTGTCGTTTGTTTTATAACGGCGGCGCCGCATATTTTCTCATGTGCCGCGGTCGTTCCCCAAGGACTAATGACGCATGCGTTCCTATGGCATGCTTTACGGAAATGTCCCGCACCCCGAATGCGGGCACCATCGACCTATGAAAGCAGTTCCTCGAATGTGGGCCTTATGTCATGCTTTACAGAAATCTGCAACGACCAATGTAAATGAGCCTTAAGGCCGTAAAATAAGGAATTAAAACTTAGTAGTTTTTTATTATTTTCAACTCTTCATACAAACTTCAGAGACTGACGTACGACGCACCATAAATCTGTGGGCATGAATCTTTGCACTGAAAAGCATCATAATATAATATAGGCGGACACTAGGAAATGATTTTTGAAAATTCATACATGAAATTTTTCGTTAGTTCGTTGTGTGAAAAATAAAACATGGGTAGAGAAAATTATCGAAAAAATAATATTTTTAAGTTCTTGGGATGTGGCCGAAGGTAAACCTTATCGGGGACATTGTAACATCTCCTTGTGCTAGGTAGTAACAAACGTAACGTACAATACTCGTGGAAAAAACAAGCCCGCCTCTTTGTACTTTCATGATTCCAATGTTTTGTATTGTGTGCATAAAAGTATATTAGAACTGTGCTAGTTATCGTAGACATAAACTTCTAAAATAACCTAAAATTGATCTGTATACCTATAATCTAACCCATTATCAACAATTATTCTTATTTATTATTCATTTAAACGCAATAAGAAGTAACGTATATGACTAAACTTTCAGACGGCAGTTGATAATATCTTACTTGTCTATGTTTATTTCCAACTTTTTCGTTTACCTGTAAGGTTGTAGAAATTCAGCACACTTCTTAGCCTTGTTGCGAGACTCGAGCGTGGCAGCGTGAAGCGGACGGCACCGGGCTAGTGGACGTTGCGTCGCCAACACTTCTGCAGCTGAAACGCAATACGATTCCAAATTAATATCCAAACCATAGCCGACAGAAGAATACAGTATTATATAATACACGACACGAAAACAATATTAAAACAAGCTTTTTAAAGCTTTATAGGTAGGGTAAGGTCGGGAACAGTGACTCACTTTTTTTCGGAGGGTCAAATAATGTTGAAAAATATGAACTAGTAAGTTGTTATTCATACACAATATTCTTTGGTTATTGTACTTTTATTCTGCATTATTACTTTTTTAGTTAAGGCCAAAGAAAGGTAAATATGTTTTTTTTTTAAATACTAGAAATGAGCCACTGTGTACTGGTACTAGGCTACAGTGACTCAACCCTGTAGTACACAGTGGCTCTAATAGTACACAGTGACTCAGTTCTATTTAAAATATTATAAAAATAATAAATACCGTTATTATAAACTCTTAAATCACCTTTATTTAAATTTCACATAAGCCTAACACAACAAATTGTAATGTAGTAACAACAACTGCAGTCTTAACATTAGAGATCAACCTTTATTTGGACAGAACCTTTGGTGTTCGAAATCAAAACTTAATAAGAATAATATTTTAACAAAACTTCTACAAAATTATAGTCAACATCTACTGTAATTGACAAAATACAAATTTATAAACGATACGAAATAACTTGCCCAGTGAATGAATGTACAAAGTACCATTACCAGAGTGCTGGCGTTATATCAAGTCAGCAGAGAACCCAGCGGATTGTGCCAGCCGTGGGCTAACTATGACGCAATTAAACACACACCCATTATGGTGGCAAGGCCCGGCATGGCTAGCTACTTACAAGAATCAAGCCATGAAAGCACCCATCTACACTACAAAGGAAGAAGAAAAACAAGTAAAGCAAGTCAATGTTGCCAACCAAGCGGAAAACATTGTTGCGTAAATACAGCTCATACACGAAAGTTGTACGCGTACTTGCATGGGTGCGTCGATTTTTAACTAAAAATCAAGATAGAAAGCAAGAAAAATATCTAACATTATCAGAACTGAAAGATGCTAAGATGAAAATTATCAAGCGAGTAATGGATAGAATTTGAAGAGGAAATATCAAGTATCAAAGAAAACAAAAAAATATCATCAAAAAGCAAGCTATTGGGTTTGACACCATTCCTAGACGAGCAAGGGGTTCTACGAGTGGGGGGAAGGTTGCGGCACGCAAATATCAGTCAAGAATCAAAAAACCCAATCATACTTCCATACGACAGTCGACTGACCCAATTAATAATCGACGACGCACATAAGCTCACGTTTCACGGCGGTGCACGTGTTACGTTAGCGCTCATTAGACCGAAATTTTGGCTTATAAGTGGCAACAGAGCAACGAAAAAGTACATTCGCCAGTGCGTGACCTGCAAGAGACAAAACCCACTCAGACGAGAACAGATCATGGGAGATTTACCAAGCGCAAGGGTTGATCCGTCCCGACCATTTCTACATACCGGTGTCGATTATACAGGACACATATATATCAAGGCCAGTCAAGGACGCGGGATAAAAACTATCAAGGGCTATGTGGCAGTTTTTGTTTGTATGGTGACAAAAGCTGTCCACCTAGAAGTGGTCTCTGACCTATCTACATCAGCTTTCATTGCGGCGTTACGAAGAATGGCAGCGCGCCGTGGAACCCCACGTCACTTGTATAGTGATAATGGAAGGAATTTCGTGGGAGCGAACAGAATACTACAAGAAGAGTACCAGCAAATACAACAAACTTTCAATGACGATTTTATGAAACAGATCATAGATATGGAAATAACATGGCATTTTAATGCCCCATCCTGGCCGTCCGCAGGCGGTTTGTTTGAAGCAGCCGTCAAGAGCTTCAAATTTTATTTCAAAGGGGTGATCGGCGACCAAAAACTTACCTTCGAGGAGCTGTCGACACTTCTTGCTCAGATAGAGGCGTGCATGAATTCAAGACTTCTATGCGCCCTCACAGAGGACCCAGAAGATCTTGATTATTTAACACCTTCTCATTTTCTAACCGGGGGTCCAATACTTACCTTGGTTGAAACAGAAAGAGATGCGGACGCGCTGGCAATTAACTCAGAAAATTCTTCAAGACGTATGGAAACGCTGGCGCTCAGAATACCTAACACAGTTGACATCAAAATGCAAGTGGAGACGGCCGCATGAAAATATAAAAACCGATGATGTGGTTCTAATACATGATGAGAACCTACCTCCAGGCAAGTGGGCGATGGGTAGAGTGGTAGAATTGCATCCAGGTCAAGACGGCTTTGTTCGCGTTGTGACGCTAAAAACAAAGAACGGTCAAATTCGGCGCCCCGTCACCAAATTATCAATACTTACCGAACACGAAGATAATACTGAAAATAAACAAGTTCAACAAAACAACAAGAAACATGATCAAGTACAACACGGAAACAAGAAAAATAAACTGTCTGCTATATGCACAGCTATATTTTTCTTCATGACTTTAATATCAAGCTCAGATTGCAAGGTAAATACGACGAACTTTAGAGAAAGGACTCTATTTTGATAAGATATCTTACATGCAGCTGATCAAAGATGAGTGGAAAATTGACGTATTTTACGAAATGAAACCTTATTGGCAAGGTACAAAAGCACTAGATTCGTATACAACATTTTTTTTTTTTTTTTTTTTTTACTAGCCTACTGGATCCCACTGCTGGGCAAAGGCCTCCCCCGATTTTTTCCACCGCTCTCTGTCCTGCGCATGTTCTGTCCAGTCTACGCAAAAGGCGTCCAAGTCGTCACGCCATCTCTTTTTGGGTCTGCCCCGACGTCGGTTACCGTCCTCGGGCACCCAGTGCATAACGACTCCAGCCCACCGTTCCGGACCCATTCTACTAACATGCCCAGCCCATTCCCACTTGAGTTTGGCAGTTTTCTCTCCAACATCAGCGATACCAGTTCGGGAACGCAGGGTGGTGTTCCTGATTCGGTCTAGCCGTGTGACACCTAGTATGCTACGTTCCATTGCTCTTTGGCAAACCTTGAGTTTGGACTTTTGACACTCGGTGAGCGACCATGTTTGAGCACCGTAGGTTAGAATAGGCAGGATACACGTGTCGATGAGTTTACGCTTGAGAGATAAGGGGAGGTCCCCTTTCATAAATTGCTTTAAGGACCAGAAGCTTTTCCAGGCGTTTTCAACACGACGGTCTACTTCTTTTTGCTGCCTGTTATCGAAAGAAACTATCTGGCCCAGGTAAATATACTCATCGACGTATACAACATAATTGGATAAAATATGTTCAAAGATACATGAACAATGCAACTCGGTACTACTCCAATTACATCACAGTATCAACGAGCTGGACTACTACAATTGTTCATGACGAATCAGTTCCGGGAGCGCGCGGCCAGACTGCGCGTACGCAGAGGTCTTATCAATGCTATAGGAAATATAGCAGGTGACCTGTTCGGTGTATTGGATGAAAGATTCGCCGAACAATACAAGAAAGATATCACCTTAATACGAGCGAATCAAAGACACATGGCTGGCTATGTTATGGAAAAATCAGACGTCTATAATCGAGGCTGAAAATAATCTTTTAAAGAGAGCTGAAATCACAATGAATCAACAACATAAGGAGTTATACCAACATATCATCGCATTGGAAAACGTCACAAATAATTTGAAGGAGACTGTACAATCAAATATGGTTCTTAACAGCTTTGCGATTGGAGCTATAGTAGCAAGCAATATGTTAAACAATTTAAAAATAATGCAAAGTACATACTTTATTAGACACAATAACGGATATATACCACGGACGTATCAATTTACATTTACTTACACCAGATCAAATTAGCGACGAGCTAAGTACAATATCAAGTCAATTGCCAAGAGAGGTTGCTTTACCTATAAATAATTAATCTTCTTACAGTAAAGACAAGGATGCTGGAAGACTATCTTATTTTTGAGATAAGACTGCCATTAGTCAACAAGGACACATTCGAGATTTTTAAAATTATACCGATTCCAAAATATCAGGATGGAAAAATTATAACATTAGTTCCAATATCAGATTACATATCTATCAACATGAGAAAGGACACTTATATTACTATGACGGAAAATGACGTAAAGCAATGTTTGATACAGACACCTATATATTTTTGTCATAGCCACAAGCCCGAGTATCAGATGAAAGAAGGTAATAGCTTATGTCTTTTGGAAAAAAGGGAATGTAAGACTGTCATGGACACGTGCAGGAACGTATGGATCGAAACTTATGCAATAAATACCTACATGTACTTCTGCTGCGATGTATGCAACGTACAATCGATATGTGAAGAAGAGATGAAAGCTCACCAGTTGAAAGGATCTGGTCTTATTTACATTGGAAATGGATGCTTACTCAAGACAGACCATCTGACCATATATCCGTATAAATTACATTCAAGCGAAATAAAGGTGTTCCCAGATTTTTTATACACCTACCATTGCACCTATAAACAATGTTTTCAATATTACGTTACCACAATGGTCGATTACAAACCAGTCACAAACAGATGTATATCAAGAGACAGATCTGATTGGAAATAAAATACACACGCTTAAGCAAGATGAAGACCAGGTACTGGCAGAAACAGAGGATATATCATACCATGATGTACACCATTACGTGATGATATACGTCATCATAGGAATACTCGGCATAACAGGAATAATATTTGCCATTCGTAGAGTACAGTGCTGATGGCAAGTGCCACAGGCATCTGCAGTAGCGGAGCCTTCACACACACCCCCCGTCCCACGCGAGCGCCGTCGCGTGGACGTAACAAGCAGGGGAAACGAGATCGAGATGATTGAAATTAAATGAAGGCTACACTCATAGTTTATAATAATTTAATTTTTATTTGTGTTATTAATCAATATTTTTACTATTATTAGCCATACTCATTTGACATGTGAACATTTTATATTTTTTAACTTGACTTGTGCACCACAGCCTCTTCATCCTGTGCCTGGTAATATGTACAAAGTACATTATTTTGATGATCAGCAATATTCATTTATTGCTTATATTGCATTCGCTTTACTTAGTTCACGATTACATTTTCAAGTGTGCACACGTCAATTTATTGCAAGTTTTAATAAACAGTAGTTTTTGGGAATATCAAGGATTTTACTCATTAACTATTTAGCAAGACACTTATCAAGCTACTATTCGAGACTAACTTGAACAAGGCGAGATGGATTTTTTAAGAATTTTCACACATCTTTGTACGATAAATATACGTGGATGACGGGCAGTTGCAAACTTAATAAAATGTTTTGCTTTCCTTGTTTATTATTCTCTGATTCGAACTCAGTTTGGAATAGCACGGGTTTTACTAATATTTATAATTTAACAAACTCAGCCAAAATGCACATTCAGACTGAAAAACACATCCGCAGCTGCCTGTTACTCCACGAATTCGGGAATAGCAGAATCGAGACATTTTTTACAAACACTTTTGAAGTTCACAATAGAAAAGTGGATCGTAATCGCGAGTTGATGAAACGTTTCATTGATACAGTCATTCTTTTGGGGAAGCAAGAATTACCATTTCGTGGTCACGATGAAAGACCAGAGTCGGACAATCGCGGCAATTATATTGAAACGTTACAGTATTTATGCAAATACGATTCTGTTATTGATTCACATCTAGAGCAGAATTCGTCCTCTCAAAATTCAGTCTTTTCTGAGCTTTCAAGAGATATACAAAATGACTTAATTCATTGTATCGCTTCTGCTATGCGCGACGAGATAAAATCTGAGATAAATGAAGTTAAATTCATGGCAGTTATGATTGACGAAACGCCTGACGTTAGTCATAGGGAACAGTTGACTGCCATATTACGGTATTTGACATTCCAGCAGTGGAATAGAAGAGCGTTTTCTAGGCTTCTATGATGTAAGTGGTGGTCGAAACGCCGAGGTTTTGTCAACCATGTTGCTCCATATTCTCGATGAATATCGTTGCAAAGATAAATTAATAGGTCAGTCTTACGATGGCGCCGCTGTTATGTCTGGAGAGCACGGGGGTGTATAAGCCAAAATTCGTGAAAACTGTCCCATGGCAATTTTTGTACCATGTTATGCTCATATTTTAAACTTAGTATTGAGTCGTTCTCTAGAATTTGTCCCCGAATTGAAAGCCTTTTTCGGTCATATTGACAGCATCGTTCGTTATTTTAATAAATCTACTAAACGATCGAACCTTCTCAGAGAAATTGCTAATCGTCGTTTACCAGGCGTAGCGGAAACACGTTGGCAATATCATTCGCGCACAATTAATGTGATTTTCAATTGCAGAACCGACATGATCGAAACTTTAAATTCAATTTTAGATTCACCAGAATCATGGGACAGCGAATCGATTTCGATGGCCGAATGCTTAGTGCACAAAGTGGAGGACATGCAATTTTGCTTCTTATTACAAGTTTTCTCAGATATCTTTGAAAAAACGGACGTTCTTTTTGCTTTGCTTCAAAGTAAGCAAGAAGACATTGAAGTGGCAAAGCGTGAAATTGATTCTTTTAAACGTTGGATTTCGGCAGAATTTATTAATTCGTTTGATACCATTTTCCACAGCATTGAACAAATCTGTGAGCCACCGCGGCGACGACGCCGACTGAACACGGACACGGATCTCAAAACAGCGTACAACCGGATTTTTACCGCGATTCTAGACAAAATAAAAGATCAGATTACTCAGAGATACAGATCTTTTTCTCAACTTGATTTTCTTGATTTACTTAATAAATCAAAGTATCCTCAATACAATCAATTATTTCCCACTGAAAAAGTTTCCTCATTAATGACGAATTTCCAGGGAATTTTCGATTTTACCACGATGAAAAACGAACTTAAAGTTCTGTTACATCCACGTCGCTAAATAAACTGGACTCCTATGAGCTTTACTTGCAGCTCCAGAATTCATCTTTGAGATACGCGTTTCCCCAAATTTTGACTCTTTGTAGTTTGATTTTGACGCTCCCCATTTCAGTTGCTTCAGCTGAGCGGTCTTTCTCTGCTTTGAAACGCATTAACACGTATGTGCGAAATAGCCAAAAAGAGCAAAGGTTGTCCGATTTGGCTTTGATGTCTATTGAAAAGCACTTGCTTATTAAAATTAAAAGTAGTCCGAACTTTTACAACAACATCCTGGCTCATTTTATTAAAAAAAAAACAGACGCATTGCATTAGAATATAAATAACGTAGCTTTTAACGATTATTTTGTGCTAATTTTCTTGGTTTTGGATCGGTGTCTGTGCGGTGTAATAATTGTATTATTTTTTATTTGCTTTTGTGTTAATTTTTGTTTACCTACCTAACCTAACCTAGGACCTACTAACAAGCATGCTTGTATGGATTTTTTGCGCACGACTAAAAAGGCTTTCTTCAAAGCCACTTTTATCATACTTAAATGACACTGTCATCATAAATTATCAGTGCTTTTCTGTATGGTGAAAGTGGGGCCTTATCTTCTGAAGAAACAGTAAAAACTCTAGTTGGCGCTTCCATCTCGCGGCAAGTTTTTTTTTTTTTTTTTGGTACAGCTTACCTTTGTCATAATTCCACCCTTCGCCACTGATATCTACATTGAAGTCCCCCCCTATGACTATATTTTTCTTTTTATATCTTCTTTGTAAATGTTGCATAAGTTTCGACAGTGAATCATAAAACATATTAGGCATTCTTGTATGATCTGGCCAATAGATTTGTATTAAAAACTAATTGAAGCTTAGGGATTTCTATGGCACATGTTTCAAAAATGTATTCTATGCTCATATTTTTGATGTCTTGTAGTTCAGTAAACTCTAGGTCTTCTTTAAGTAATATGCATACTCCACCTGCATAGTTAGACCTACAGAAATGAGATGCGAGTTTGTATCCGTCAACGCGCATGAGGTCTAGTTTTGACGGGGATATCCACGTTTCTGAGAGGCATATTGCTTGTACACTACCTTCGTTAAGGAAGTTGGATCGTGCATTGCTAATTATATAAAAAATAAACTGGACCCAAAAGTGCAACATCTTGTCATGTGGAGTGATTGTTGAGAAGACCAAAACCGTAATATTAAGATTATTTTAATGTTAAAAGCCGTTTTGGACTCGCACGACACTTTGAAAACGATAAATTTCAAATAATTTGAAAAAGACATGCCACCTCATGGTGATAAGCAAATTTTTTGGCCGTCTGTACGGATATGGACAGAGATCTGCACGCTCGACATAATTATAAAGTACTCCGCCGCAATGAAATCACGTGGAAAAGAAATTCAATATTGGCACTTACCACACTCATCGACTTAATACACAAGAAGGAGAACTATTGAAAAATAAACACCATAACAAATAAACTCTTTCAATGAAAATTCAATTCAATATTATAAATCGGCCAAAACTCAATTTAATCATACAGAAAAATCATAAAAAAATCTCACATGTTCCGCAATGCGAATCGAATTTTCTACAACTAAGCGGTTTGATTTTTAATTTCTAAAAATAAATAATTTATGGGATCTGTTTTCTAAAAATGATTTCTTTATTTAATACTTATTACCATCCAACCCGCTTTGGGCCAGCAGCACCCAGAGTAGATCGACATCGAAGATATGAGGTTGAGGCCAAAATTAAACATGATTCTTCTACAAGTATAAAACCTTTGACCAGAAGGACTAGAATACTACAAAGAGTTCTATCTAGGAACATTCACGTAATTATATATTTAATATCTTTCTAGTGTTTGAATATAAACAACAAGTGAAATATACCGCAAAAGAACGGTAGGCCCAATGCAATCGAAACATTTATCTATTAATGTAAAAATAAAATAATTATATATCCTCCGTGTACCTAGTGTCTAGATAATCATTGCCACTTTCAGCTTGGCGCTGCCGTCGGGGACGAAGGGTTTCGGTGGAACTGAGGGGTACATGGCGCGCATAATAGGTACAACGAAGAATAGGAATACAACGAAAAGGTACTCTTAACACCATTTTTACTATGTGAACGTCGATCCCCACGGCCACTTGACTTGAATAGATTTCTAACGCGCGTCCTCGCGATCGTCTTTTGTTTCTCTGAGAATGTATTGGTAACGAAATGCTTTCTTATGTCAAGTTCAGTTCAGAAAAAAGCTAGTTAAGAGTTTGTGCATTATTTTTTTATTTTTTTTTATGTACCCGTATTCGTGTCCCACTGCTGGGCAAAGGCCTCCCCTCGCTTTTGCCAATTGTCACGATCTTGAACCTCCAGATGCCAAACCTTGTGGAAACTGTGCATTAGTGGATAGAAAATAATGCAGACATACAGATTCGACAATCAGTATTTTTTTGCACATGATAATCGAATGTCGTAGAGGCTGAATGATCGCGAGTGCCTTCTCAATAATTATGCTTTTAGAAAGAAAACCAATTTTTAGTACGAGTTTGGAGCAAATTTTGTAGAATTTGCATTGTTTTTCATGTTGCGTTACCTGTTTTCTCACAAGGCTGGCACAGTCGCTTGAATAAAAAAATTCCCGTGAAGCCGAATTTGCTTTTATTAATTGACATATTCAAAAAAGAAGCCCGACGTTATGATATTATAAAAAAAAGAAGGAGATTGTGTGACATTCGTTTCAACGACTACTTGAAGAGGAAATTGAAACTCCTTGAGAAGCGAAAGATATCACCAATGCAGTTTCTACGAAAAATCATAATCAAGATTGTAATGTTTTTTTTTTTAGTTTAAGTGCAATGTATTTAGTTTGATAAGTGGACAAGTGAAATATATTTTTATAGTTGATTCGGTTTTTTGTTTTCTGTTGGATGTCATATCTTTGTTGCCTTAATTTTTACCACAAATGTCAAATTAAAAAAAGACGGGCCATTAAATTATTGTAGAGCTGCTTGCTGAACTGCGTATTTAGGACGAACTGCGTATGGACGACTGGACGAACTGCGTATGAACAACTCGACGAATTGCGTATGGATGAACTGTGTATTGGACAATCGGCTAACAATTCATTATTTCCTCTCCCAAACACCACAGATATATATATATATATATATATATATCTGCCCTCTTTACCCCCCATACCTTTTGCAAATACCCTCTTTGGACACCTTGTATATATAGTTAATATATATATATATATATATTAACTATATATACAAGGTGTCCAAAGAGGGTATTTGCACTTTTAAATATCAATAAATCGTCTTAATGAGGGTAGATAACAAAAATATACATAATATCATACGTGGAATTTTTTGGAAATTTAGTTGCAATGGATTCGTATACCGGAGCTAAGCGCGCATTTTGTGTACGAAGATTATTATCAAAACAATAATTCGATAATAACCTTCTGTAGATAATAACAGCTCGCCGCTTATATCGCGCGCAGTTCAATTTACGGGACATTTCTTTATCTCCCAGTGTGGATTAAGACATTTGAGGCTACAGGGTCAACTTTAAAAAACTTTGATTGCGGATTCCGAGAGAAATAAGGCTACCTGCAGTTATTCAAGAAGTTCACGAGTCGGTAGGGCAAGATCCCTCACTAACACTGCGAAAGCGAAGTCAGTCCCTAAACATTGCAAAATCAACAAAGCACATGATTTTAAAGAAAGATTTGCATTTACGTGCTTACAAGATTCAATTAGTGCAAGAATTAAGACCCAGATTATGAACAGCGACTAAATTTTGTTGAGGAGATGTTTGCGCTCTTTACCAACTTCAACAATATCTTGTTTAGCGATGAAGCAAATTTTCACTTAAATAATCCACGTTATAAGCGTCCACTTCACAGCCCAGGTTGTAGTGTGGGCAGCAATGTCTGCCAAGGGCATAATCGGCCCATATTTCTTTTGAGACCTCACGGACTTTGGACGGTACTGCACTTACAGTTAACGCGGACAGATATTGTAACATGATTGAAAGTTTTTTGGCACCATCTTTACAGGAATTTAGAGGTTACGATTCGGCAACATTTTTTCAGCAGGACGGTGCCAAATGTCACACGAGTAGAAGGTCTATTGAAGTATTGAATGAGTTATTCCCAGAAAGAGTTATCTCAATAAGCGGGAACCTTAAAGCCCCCTTGGAGCCTGGACTTAAGTCCACTTGATTATTTTTTATGGGGTTACCTAAAGAGTAAGGTTTACATAAATAAGCCGTCAACTCTTAGCCAATTGAAGAACAATATTGCAAGTGAGAAAACGATGATTACTAACGTTTTATGTGAACGTGTCTTAGGCAATTTACGGCCACGACTTGAAGAGTGTCAAAATCGTAATGGACGTCATTTTTTTCGTCGTAAGCTTTCCATTGTATGTACTTTTTGCAAATAGTAATAAAATTATGAAATGATATATTTTTCATTTATGATTTTCGGATATAAACTGCCAACACCCTTTTTGGACACCCAGTATAAAGATATATACAAAAAAAAAGAAAGATATATTATATACAAAGAAAAAATATCAGTACATAATTTAGCACCTGAGTTTCCAAAATTTCGTACATGAACCGTGTTGCCATGGGACCTTTACTGAAGGAATAAATAATGCTTAACGCACTCACTTTTATCGCCGAGACAGTACTAAAAGTTGTAGTTTATCTTGCTAACATTTGTTGGACTTCCTACGTCTGCTAGGTTGATTCCTTGTCTGCTATAAACATATCAATTAAGTCAGGGATGTTCCACTTTATAATATTGCTTTAGAAACGCTACAACACGTTGGGACTGTATTCCAATGGAATTGTGTCAAACCATTTCTGCTCAATACAATCGTATCTTTTTATCCCGACTGTAAAGCAACTACTGAAGCATTGCGACCTGCGACCCGCGCAGCCTACTTTCCGCGCAGCACAGTTCAACAACCGCATGACGCAACGCACGGTGAGCAAGTAGCACGACGCCCGCGCACGTTAATCGCGAGGCCGATGTCTTTCGTCACTCACTTACCGGTGCGGTGGTATATGAGAACCAGAAACAATTTAAAGACACAGGCTTTTAACAAAACAAGTGTCTCGATTTTAATGCAAGTATGTTGTCATAGATCATAGATAATTATTATATCTTAATTATACGAGGAATTGGTAATTTGGATATTGTATAGCGTTGCTTTTATTTATTTACTATCCATTGAAAGACCCCTTCAGTCGTTTGGGTTTTAAGTATTTACAGAATGTTAATGTTTCTCAGATTCCTTGATAGGGTTACCCTGTTTGATTTGCAAACGTTATAATTATAGCATAATAAGAGTACTAGATATCGGTGATCAAAATCGTAAGGGTTCCAGTCCCTAACGGTTTTTGTATAAAATAAGTATTACTTAGGTGGTACTACTACTACTACTTAGTACATTTTTATATCTATTCCGACTAATCCATAACTTCTACTTACGACCGTAATCTAATATGTAAACGAAAAACATGACTTATGTGATCATTTGCAAAAAGGAAATCTTAAAAAGTGGCGTTTACTTGTGGTTACCGGGTTATGCCAGGATCTTTTACCTGAGGACGTGTATTCCGGACAACCTTTATCATTTCCTTACAAACGTGGGGAATAGGCAAGCGGCAGCCGAAGGAATCAGATCTGGATCATTCGGACCAGTCAACGCACAAAGATCATTCGGACCAGTCAACGCACAAAATCATAATTGAATTCAAGTGCTATATTATCTCCACTTGTCACTAACAGAGTTTGTCACGTAATGCTTAGAATAAAGAGGGAGAAAATATATTTACAAAATTTAAGATTTTGCCCTAAACTAAGCCGAATTAACCTAACAGAATTTGAAGTTTTTTAGTCCCGGGGATGAAGCAGTTTGGTTTTATTTTTTATTTATTGATATTTATTTTATTTTTATAGGAGAACCAACAGTTATTAAAAGTGCAATAGGTATATTGTAACATAGCTACTTAAAAATCTATTAAAGGTTCTCACAAATAGAATCATAGTACAATATAACACATTGAGACTTAACAATTAACCAACACAAAAAAGTAAGTTACATCTAGTAGGAAACATTATACAGGTAAATATACGTAAAAACAAACAGCATTATCAACAAACTTTTCAACCTATCGATTATTCTTCCAACGCACTGGACAAATGCTCAGTAATTTTCCGCCTTACAGATTCCACACTGACACTAAATAAATCCAAATCAAGCTTGGTAAACAGTGAATTACAAGTCTTACTTGCACGCACCATGAATGTGTTGGACCTGTAGTTAGTTCTGCAAAATTGAATGAACAGTAGATTATGATTACGCATTTGTCGAGCAGGGACACTGAAATTTACCAAAGAGAGAAGCTCAGGGCAGTTAATAAGACCCAACACGATCTTCATCAAAAAGATGATATCAGCCATAGAACGCCTATCCTGTAGTGGTAAAATAGGAGGGCAAAGGTTGAAGTATAGCCAGGAATATGCAGACAATTTGTCCTGGGGTCCAGCTGATCCCTTAGGCCTTACCCGTATAGACACAGTGAGTATTGTGTGTCGTGAAAAACAAGTGAGTAGTGGTTCGAACAATCAACGTGAAGGTAGTCGCCGCATCCGAAAGAGGGTAGACAGATATGTCTGTCCTTAAGAGCTGTCCACTCGCCACACCAGTCTACTTGTGACCATAGAGCGTGCAACCGTTCCGAAATATCGAGGTAACAATATTAAATATAACCGTGGTAACAAATCCGAAAATTGTGACAATTTTCTTAGAAATTACAAAGAATAGCAATAACGATACAGAGAGGGAATGCTGCCAGTCTTGTGGGAACTCTGCCGCGGGGAGACGCGGCGCTAGAGAATATCTGTTATTTTAATATTCTGTTTGTATTAGTCTGTATGTTGTAACTGCACACTTGATCTCTATAATAATTAAAATTGGCCAATGATCATCTAGTAGCCGAATCGTACTATTTTGTGTGAGTAACCCAAGCTCTTTTAGAAGATTACAGAGTGCTCGTTTTTCTTGGGCATTCTAACTACGAAATTAAACAAAGTGTCTCTGTACAACATCTATGTAATTCCTAGCTATCAATTCCTCGTTCCTCAGGGAAGTGATAAAAATGTAGGAAATATCATTGAGTAAACAATGTATTCCCTATATAGCGTATCGCCCCAGGTTTTGGTCTTTTATCGACCTGAGCTTCTTTTCAAGCTCTAGCTCAGTAAGAGCTTCTAGTTCTCATAAGAACTTTCGTTGAGTCTCTCTTCCTCAACAGAATAGCCGTGCTCCAAGTCTCTCTAATGATACTGCTCGGAGACGGCCACTCTTGCCCTCGCCCTGGGCAACCTTTTCCTTAAGCTATGTCAACCGTATTGAAAAATACAGTTACATATCTCTCTGTGTCTTCCATACTACCATCCCACAAGGGATCCAGCAAGATCCAGCTCTGACGAAGGAACTAGTTTTAGCTCCTTCAGCTAGTTGATTGCTAAGACCTCAGATCCCGAGCAAGGCAGCAGTCTAGAAGCAAAGACCCGATACGCTCACACCTTTACAGCAAACCAACTGTTAAAGCATTTACGAGACGAGTGAGAATAAACGCCCCTCCAACGCGCTCTCTGTGAGACACTGCCCATCCTGTCCTCCAGAACGCTCCTGACCTCCCCTCAACACAGAGGTGTAGGAAAAAGGTTAAAAAAATAGACAATGCCGAAGGATTGTCTACAGCGGACTCTGGTCCGACCGGTGCGCCTTAAGCGATGGAAGGAGACCAAAGTCCCTTCGTTGAAAGCCTAAGCTTCTCGTTGTAAGCCGAAGCTAGTGGACGACGTCCAATCGATACTAGCCGTAGCGTTCCCGATACGGCTGAGCCGCTGTGGTAACTTTTTAGGAGGCTAATCCCTGTCTTCCACCGAAGTGTCCGACGTATTGCGTTCGAAGGGAGTGAAGGGAATATAACCCCTTATATATACATTTAAATACTTATTTAAACATATTAAATAATTCCCAACTCTCCGCTCATCTTCTGCCGAACTGATCCACTGGTTCGAGTATGCTCCATGTTCCCTTCGCTGAGTGCAACAATATTTCTCTGAAGGGAACGGTGCTATATGCACCCGGTCCTTTTGGGACACTGATCTTTTGGACTTGCATAACTATCCCTTGTCTCGCGTGATCTAAGCCACAGCAGCATGTGGTCATAGATTCATTCACCAAAGCCCATTTAGCAGATGCATTTACAATCATATGCACTGATATCTCTTTACGATATTCGGGTTTTATTCTGCTTTGTGATTATATTTTACTTAGAGCATAACTCGAGCAGCTTCACGTCCAGAGCAGGAAACTTCACAGAAAGTCGCTCCGCAGACTTGCGTCTCGGAGGAGTCATTAGCTTTCGTCGACGCCACTACCGGGGGTAATACTTGAAAAACCTTCATCGATACTAAGCAGATTGAGGTCCACCGCGCACAGATGTGGACAAGTCCCATCGGCGAAGATGTATTCAAGTTGCTATGTGCGTCTCGGCCAATCAGCGGTTCAGAGCTAGGCATGCAGTTTCAACGTCAGCTAATGACGGGTATACCACATCTTCAAGCGTCAGACATGGTTTTGAGTGCCCATGTCCTGGGTAAAGGGTCGCGAATCCTTTTCCCCAGTCATAGCCCTCGTTAATAGTTAAAATACATTGCGGTTGGGTCTTTACCATTTCCTCTCCCCATTCTGCGTGCTTGGGCGACACGTGAGGTGGTTCTTATTAGGACAGCGGCATTGGAGACAACGCGGATTCGTGAGAGGTTCCAGATCCATAATGCGTTGCGGCCGATGGTCTACGTATACTTGTCCTCTGTTAAGTAACTCTAGAGGTGTAGGCTCCAGCCGGCGTCTGTATCCGCTATCTAGCATCATCCACTCGCCCACCATAATATATTCTACCAGGTTGTGCAGACCACACTGGTTAGTTTGCATTAGTCAATAAAGGTTTAAGGGTGCCCCCTTTGCCTCTCAGGATGCAGCCGTCTCAAGCTAGGCGGCGTAAGAGACGAACAGGGGAAGTTTTTAGCAGCGCCTGTAACTTTGGTTATAGCAAATATTTTCATATTTTCCAAACCTATATTGAACTTTTCAGTCAATATCCAAACTTTAACATATTATGAATTTTATCATTAATACTTGTCGCCTCCGACCATCACTGGCCGACGGCTGCCTTCCCCATGTGTATACGGACGATACCCATCGACGGTACGCGTCACTTCAACACGGATTTTCCATCAAAGTTTTTCTATTTTTCTGAAACTCACAATATAGATGTAAGTCGGTCTCAGCATCCCAAGTATGCTTTTAGGGTCTCAGCATCCCAAGTATGCTTTTAGTTTTGAGCTATCTCTTTTAGTTTTTGTTATTCGAAAAAGTTCAATACAAGAACGTGTAACGGAAGTGAAAAATGTCCAAATACGGTTTTAAACCTTGTATTCGGAGTTCCCATGCACAGGGATAGCTATTGCTCGTTCGTTGGCATCGTCTGCTCTCAGCCACATATAAATAATTCGCTTTTTAGGAAACATAAAATTTTCGGCTTCGCGCCATGATTTTTATTTAGCCTTATTTCGATTTTTTCTATGCCATACAACAGACACACGTTGTTCTACATAGTTTTATTTTACATTAGGATTGTGGGGTTACAATGTGTTGTTTTATTATTTGGTACCTGAGTAAAGATAATTTAATCAGTCCTTGTGGTTATTAGAAAGATTTTTAGTATTTCGGTTATTTTTCTGTTTCAAGACCTGTCAGATTTTGACTAACCCAAATTCTCAAATGAAATATTATGAGAAACGGCACGGCAATAAAAATCAAATTCAGATTGAAGTAAATTAATTCAGATTAATTAAAATGGACGAAGTAAAAGGCTTAACTCGTAATAAAATATAAATAAGATAATTGGTAAATATTTCAACCAATGATCTTATTTATTTATTATTATAATTATTTCACAAAAAATACACCAGGCAATGAAAACTGCGACAAAGATAAATAAGTTCCTAGCTACGAGAAGTGTTCAATCAATAGTGATAATGCGATATATTCTTCTTTAAAGAAAAAAAAAATACTGGCAGGCATAGCCCAGACGTATATGAGCTGTTGATGATAGCCCAGACGTTAGATATAATGATAATAAAAAAAGCAGTCCATTCCCTTTTGTTTTAATAAAAATCGTTTGTTTGCGTCGCGTCGTCGGAAAGTTTTCTTAATAAAAATGGAGAAAATTGAAGTTCGCGCGGTTATAAAATATCTCTTGCTTGAAAAATTTTAGTACGGAGCAGATAAATAAAGACTTAAGAGCGACATTAGGGATTGATACTCCTCCATATTCTACGGTTGCGCGTTGGTGTGCTGAGAACGAACTTCCACTAACGACAACCCACGCACGGGACGCCCTACAACGGTAGTCACTGAACAAATGATTAAAAAAGTTGAAAAAATTGTCTTGACGGATCATCGTGTTACTGATCGTTTTATAGCTTATGAAGTCAAGACTTCGATAGGAAGTGTCCATGGTATTATACGCGACCATTTGGACATGAAAAAAGTGTCAGCGCGCTGGGTACCCAGAATGCTTACTGACGCGCAGAAACAAACGAGACTGGGAATTTCACAAAGCTGCTTGGATGATCCTGGCCGATTACTATGGACGAAACATGGCTTCACCATTGACTCGGAAACAAAACAACAGTCCATGACTTGGAAAGGTCCACTAGTCCGAAGAAATTTAAGGCGATTCCCTCCGCCGGTAAGATAATGAGCTCTCTTTTGTGGGACAGCCAAGGGGTGGTAATGATCGACCTGAATCATAGAGCCACTATTACGGGGACTTTATATACAGAACAAATAAAACAGTTGCGTAAGGAAATACGCGAGAAACGGCCGGCGTGGCAAACTAGCTAAAGTTGTTTTATTTCACCAAGATAACGCTCCCGCGCACAAGTCCAGAGTTGCGATGGCTGCAATTAAAGAAGCTGGCTTCGAATTGGTGGAACATCCTCTGTATTCACCGGACCTTGCTCCCAGCTATTTTTACCTGTTTCCGCGGTTAAAGGAACATCTCAGGGGCCAGAAAATTGAAGATGATGATATATTTATGAGCTGTGTATGTTTGTAAGAAACTATCCGAAATTCTTTCAATCGGTCACACAAGCACCCAGACTGCGGAAAAGAGACCTAACCAAATTAGTAGTACCTGTTCACAATACGGTTCTTTACACTAAAAATTGGTTTTATATGTGCATTATTGTGTATAATAAAATACCAAGGGAATTTCGGGAGTTTCACTTAGTCAAATTTAAAAAATCATTGAAATCTTGGTTGATCAACAAATGTTATTATAGTTTAAAGGAATTTTTAATGATATCTAGATGAATTGTGACATTAAATGTATTTATTTCTAAATAATATCAATGTATAACATGTATGACATCACATAATTAACTTAGGTACTATTATAGTTCTTTTATTATTCTTCAATTTGACAAAGGCTGCTGATGTAATTATTTTGACAATTTTATTATTTAACAAACTATTTTGACAATTTCATTATTTTAATCATTTAACAAATTATTTTGACAATTTCATAATTTTATTTTGTCATTCATGTTTATTCATTTATAAAAATATTTGCATGATGTACAAATGGCTGAATAGAGACACTTGTGTTAATAGTTCCAAGACCTTTATGTATTGTAACCTATTCAAGGCAAATAAACGATTTCATTTCATTTCATGGCTTCGTCGCAAAATGTCCCTTTCGCAAAATGTCCCTTGGTAGCAAAATGTCTGTTTCTCATAATATCTCTTTCGCAAAACGTCCCTTTCGCAAAACGTCCCTTTTGCAAATCAGTCCTTTTTATGAAATCTCATCTACTTATGTTTTCTTTTCCAGGGTGTTAACCTATCTTTTTATCTAATTCATCTAAATCGGTAAAGTAGTTTTTGAGTTAATACGTTACAAACAAACAAACAAAAAATCAAATCTCTCTTTATTATTAGTGTACATAAACCCAATGATTATTTTAAATTTATAATAAGTTAACTGAATTATTAATAAAAAAATAGCACTTGAACTAGCAAATATTGCCCTCCAGTAGGTCTACCGGCTAAGCGAACTTGCTTCGTTTGACTTGGCTTGGCTTCAAGCAAGTTGAACGGTATTCCGATTCCAAGTGTAGCTACCGGCTAACTTTTGTAGCTGTAATCGTCTTGGGAACAAAGAGTAAAAATATTTTTCTTGCATGAATGGACGAAATGTTTGCGTTTAATTATTGAGATAGGAAAACGTGTTAGAAAAATCAATTTTTATTAATTGCTGTGCAGTTAAAGTTAAAAAGTCAATGATAAAGTTAAGAATGTTAAAATTAAGAAAGCAATATATAAATGTTTGATTATTTAAAACTTAAGGCTCTTTATTTTTTACTACTCCCTCTTACACCCTCACACACTCGCAATGACATATACACACACACCCTCCGATTTGCAAAAGGGACGTTTTGCGAATGGGACATTTTGAGAAAGAGACATTATGAGAAAGGGACATTTTGCGACGAAAGGACTTGAAAGATGTCGTTTTTATCGTCGATTAGTTTTAGTGCAGACTATAGACGAGAAGATAAACAAGTTAAAAATTCGTATTATAAATTTCGTATTCGTGTAGAATTCGTATTCGGGTACGATTAAACTCGAAAATTCGGCGATTTATTTTATCCCGATGCATATAAATAAGGCCTAGTTTATAATAACAGTGATAAAACAAGTTCTCGACCTACGCAACCTACTTTACCCAGAAAAGGTTCGAGGAAGTTCGTTTGACTGCGGAGCCTAAGAATATTATGTAATAAAACTTTACTTCGTTGAAAGATCAGCTTAAGTTGTTGAAAAATATTAGCGATAAGATATGACTTTAATTTAAAAAATTTGGCTTCCGCAAGGGTTCAAAATGTTGTAACTATAGTAAAAACTATTCGACGAAGTATGGGTCTGTAATTAAGTCGGTCTATTTTATTTATTGCAAGTAGATGGCGGTTATCGCACAGAGATGTCACCGCTTCTCGTAAAATGTGTGGACTTATATACCATATGGTATAGATTCTTTCTGAATTTATCAAAACCCCAAGATATCTATATTATTTCAGATTCACCATCTGCGCAATACCGAATTTAAAAATATTATACCTAAATAAATAATGATTGTTCTGTTACTGTAGTCCAAGTTTAACCAGTGTTGTGTAACATTACTGCGAATGCAGCTATCACGGGTACAGTTTCAAAACTTAACGCTTTATCGACATTCAAATAGTGATATTCAAAAGCCAGGCCAGCAAAGTTATTCCGACTGGTAGAAGATAAGTTGGGCCTGGAAATAAACCGATTTAAATGTGATTATTTTATGAGGTATACTTATAATAGAAAGACAGTATGTATGAAACGAGGAAAAACGAGGAAAAGTAGGCTCGGGAAAATGGCATTCAGGGAAATAGATAATTAGGGAAATGAACGTTCCGGGAAAAGGAGATTAAGGGAAAGGGACATATCGGGAAAGGAACATTCCGAGAAAGAACGGTCAGGGAAATTGACTTTGACCCAACTGAACATTCCGATAATAAGACTTGAATTGCCGAAAGGTATTTTATTCTACGCGCACTTGGCCTTCACACAAAATAACTTTAAAAATTGTCGTCCCCATAATTCCGTTACTTCACCTGAAAATTATGTAACGGATGGTTCCAAATTATTGGTCATGTGACGACATACGACATAATGGCTATGAAACGAACAACCATACTTGTAGATTTGATTGACGGCAATAATACGAAATATCATCCTTTGATGTAAAATCTTCAAACGTAAACAAAGCTTCTTCGTACAAGGTTGTTGTAAAAACATAGATTGAATTCGGGTCAAATCACAACCCAGACTTTTAAAAATGTGCTAACTGTTGTTGGTTATGTACTCATGCTGGGATATCGCTTCTTATTAACGGCATCTATCTTCCCCTAACGGAATCATTTATGAATCATTTCGACAATTTTGATTGATGTTGCCCATCTATAACAATTTGGACTGGTGTGACAATGTCCTTCAATGTCCGTCCAAGTATTGCTACGTTCCTGGTTACACTTCAGCTCGGATGAAAAAAAAAAGCATCGAAAATATTATAAAAACTTCGTATATATAAATATAACTTTGTGCAGCGGCTTTTATCATCTCCAACTTATCGGTAAAAAGTACAATTATCTTAAGAACAGACTTTGTAAATTGGCAGTACCAATTAAGTTTTTTCGCATTTGTTATTTAATGTGGTTTGCAGAATTTGTTTCGTAGTCGTATCATAAATATTTAAAATATATTTTTGAATATTGTTATTTTATGGACACAATGAAGAATTTATTGAAAGTCAAATGGTGGTTGACGATATGGCACCTACAGAAAATAAAAATCGGGCGCTGAATATTGCTACAAAGAAAGGTAATATTAGTTTAGTCCAGTGCGACACCACGCAAAACCAACGCCGACAATAGCATAGTAGTACGGTTTACGATCGAAGAAGAGGAAGAAGTACAGTTTACTTGTATGTTTTGTTATTCATTTTAGCTACTTACTTTTCGTCAATTATTCAATTTCTGAACCTGTATTGTTTACAGAACGACGTCCTTTGCTTGCATTCAATAAATCAGAAGTAAAAGTGGCCATCTCTATTTTAAAAAATAAAGCAAAAATATGCGTAAAACATAACAATCGAAAATTGAAAGAAAGATTGTTATTGGTGAAGAATTTAACAGAGACTAAAGAATTTGGAAAGAAATAAAATCCTGTTTGTCACACTGGTGTGATAACTTGGTGTGACTACGAGTCTGCAATGGGCAGGATAACCGAGGCAGCAACACTTTTTTTTAACACATAAGTTAAGCTAAAAAGAAAAACAAAGGTAGAAGATTCACCTTTATACAAATCAAGTCCTAAAGGATACCGAATGTTAAGCAATATACTCGTATGTATACTACCGAAGCGGAAGACATTACAGAATTAGTCAAGTCAAATCGAAATTAAAACTGGCGTAAACTAAAAAAATATTTCATCACTTGAAAAAAAGGTCTCCAAAATGCGACAACATCATCGTCATGTGCAATCTTATTCGCCATGGCCATTTCCGAAAGCTTCCCGAAGTAAGTTTGCCACGAATCAAAGTAAGGAGAGCAGTATATCACAGTCGCCTGTGTTTTTAGATTCTGACGAATTGATTAGAATAAGGGGTCGGCTCGACGCTGCTGATATTGATTTGGGCGTAATTTATACTGTCTATTATTCTAAATAAGTTTTTACTAGGTAGTTTTTTGACCACTCTCACAGTGAGTCTATTGTAGAGGAGGTGTTGAGATCTTTTAGACAGAACTTTTAAATAATTAGGGGTCATTCCGCTGTAATGGCCGCGTGGCGCGCGCTACTGTCAATTTTGCAATAATAGGTAGATGTTAGGTACCTGTACCGCTTTTGATGGGTCAAATACCACTAGCTCGTTCGACTAGTCACATAAATAAAGAAGGTCGAAGACATGAAAAGCGTTATGGTGCTTAGGTGCGTACGTTTCAAGCTACTCCATCTAGAGTTGGTTAATGACAAGACCACCGATTCCGCTATTAATTAATAAAATCAAGAAGGCTTAGTAAAATTATTATTTCATAGTTTTATTACTATAAACAAATCTTCAATTTTATTACTATAAACAAAGCCTCCTTTAGTACTCCAAAGTTTGATTTGGTAGGAACTTAAGCCTAAAATAGTTAAGCTCAATTTAAATTAAGGTTAAGTTTTTTTTTAAATAGATAAAATTGATTTACCCGTTCGCTTACAGTTACCTATGAATGAATCAGATTTTTGTAGACACACGAGTTAATTCTTTGTATGGCTGTCTGTCTATACATAATCTTTTAAATTGTATTGTTTTGATACTCGTATGTTTAGCCAGCCAGGCATGTAAATAGAAAACACGACTGCTTACATATGAAATGTAAATTCGCATTTATTTCCTGCAACTATTGACAGATTACGAGACCCTAAAAACAAAGAATAGAGTGGGTCGTATATTAATGGGATTCAGATTTTCCCTCCATAATTATTATGAAATTAAAAAGAAACCATAACAAGTTTATCCCAACACTAAGAAACAGACGATGAATTAATATCAGATCCGTTAGAAATGCACATCTGTAATTTTTAGCCGTTATACGTATTTAAGTTTTTTTTTTCCTCCTGTTTTATACAGATACTTAGATCTGAACTGTTAGATAAGAATAGGATCTCCAACAAGAACAAACAAAAACAGAACTCTGCTTTAGGGTCTTGTACAGAACACTAAACATGTCCGGGGACTGGCCAGTAGGTTAATCGTGCCTATTATAAAATTAGATTATAACACGCAAGTCGCAAGTGCATTGGCACAATCGAGGAGATCTCCGGCGTATTGGCCCAGTAAATCTTACATCATTAACGTTAGCGAGCAATAATAAACAAGCCGTTACGTGTTGTTCCAATTACGTACTCCAGTAAGACGATCTTAGAGTTCAGAACTACTTCTTTGTATGTAACTAAGGTACAGCATTGCACACTAATGGTACAAAATAAGTCTCACTAATGGTACAAAATAACAGACGTTATAGATTAATTAGGAAACAAATATTTAGGGACTCGTTCCATAATGCTACAATTATAAATTTACAATACTATCGATGTAAACTCCATGGCCAATTTATGATGCCAAGATTAGAGGATCAATAGACTACATTAATGTAAATGTAAATACAAAATTGTAATTTAACGAAAAAGCCACGATCATGCAACAAAGGAAATAATTCGCAAGACCTTCAAACACTTAAATATATGTTCATGTATAATAATTTAAAACAACGTTCGCTATAGCAAAATCGCCAAATCACGCAAATTTTTCGCTGAGCCAAAAGGTAGCCTAGTTTGTTATCCATGTAAAAATCGTTCGTTTTGAAGCCATCTCTGACCAGCTTTAATAATTACAACGACTTTTTTTTTCTAATACGATTTTTAACGACCACCCTTCAAGACTTGTAAACCTAGCAACCTGAGTAAGCCACGCACAACATGATTCAAACTGATACAGCTGATACCCGAAAAATATGTATTAAATCATACATTAGCGTCCTGCCTGGCAATATTTTATTGTAAAATTATATTATAATATATTGAACCTGATACTTTTTAGATTAAGAAAGATAAATCTAGATGACAACTCTCTACGGGTGGCAGTGGCGTTGAGGCTAGGATGCAAGCTCTGTGAGCCGCATCGTTGTTCCTGTGGGACTGAAGTCGATGCAATGGCATAATGAGCCACCATGGCCTCAGCTGCAAGAAATCTGCGGGCCGCCGGTTTCCTAGGCACCACGCCTTAAACGAAATTATCCGCAGAGCGTTGGTGTCAGCAAACGTGCCCTGCGTCCTGGAGCCTCCAGGTTTGAGCCGAACCGACGGTAAGCGCCCTGACGGTCTCACTTTGGTACCCTGGCAAAAAGGCCGCTGTCTGCTCTGGGATGCCACCTGCGTAAGCACTTTCGCTGCCTCGCACTCTCCAGGCACGACGCGTGTGGCGGGCTATGCCGCGGATACGCGGCTCGGCAGAAACACACCAAATACGCCGAACTAGAGCAGCAGTACCAGTTCATTCCCTTCGCCGTGGAGACAGGAGGGCCGTGGTGCGACAAGGCAAAGAGTTTTGTCCGGGAACTGGGGCGGCGCCTGCGGAACCGTGGCAATGACCCCCGCTCCGGAGCGTTCCTAATCCAACATATTTCTATTTCCATTCAGCGTGGCAACGCAGCCAGCGTTATGGGCACGTTCGAGCCAGGCACGCTTCGGGGAGGGTTATTTGATTAGGTTAGTTAAATTTTGTAAATACTTTTATTGTTAGATTCAAACTATTTTTGTTATTGATATGTTTATTGAATAAAGTTACTAAAATAGGTAAATTGCAAAAAAAAAACTATAATCCAACACGAAAATTAAAAACAAGCATTTTTATTTCAGGCAATGGGCCATAACATGGAAAGTTCAATATTTAATCACAATAGTTTTGATGTTTTTTAAAAAATACTCAAGGCTAAATAAGAAAAAAAATGCACTATAGAATGTGGCGTACCGATAGTAATTCGGACAAAGTGTATGCTTAAAGATAGAGCGTGTTAAGAAGAATATCATTACCACATAATTTCGTTTTTGTAGGGCGTCGGTGGTCTAGTGGCTAGGGCCAAATCAAGACGAGTGGAAAAAGATAATTTGAGATTATTCGAATGTCAAAAATTTACTTTACAAGTCGCCCTAATGCAGGGTAGGCTCGATCTCCTCGGTGGGGACGTATATGAGCTGTTGATGATTACGGTATTACTAATGTCTTTAAAAAACAGTTCTGTATCAATATAAATAAATAGGACAAGAGTCAGGAAGAATCATAACAAGTGATTGTAAATTATTGAAACAAAGCAATTTCTCGTCTTTTTCATTTTGCATGTTTCCGAAAAATACCTTATTCACATATAAAATACCTAATCGACTTATTAGATATAAACAGAAACTGACCAACAGTAGTGTACCAAACGACCTCGCAAGCACAGTCAACAAACAATAACGTAATGAAGGTTATTTAAATATCTTTAGAATAGCAATTTGTTAGTAAAAAATATAGGTATAACGTTTTACTTGGTTTTAGGAATAACGATCTATTTTTTAAATCGTACTCAGACTTGTTAACATAAAAAAGTTAGGTCCAAAAAGCAACTTTTCGAACCCGACTTTTTTGCATTTATATAGTGAAACAATATTTTTGACCCGGTGGTGTCAGCGTTGATAGTGATAAGTACCATTGTTTGTTTATACAAAATTTGGGCAGCGGGGCACAATTATTGTCGTACTGTAACAAGAATATAATGAAAGACTTACCAATCTTAGCGCTGCTGAAGACGATGAGCGCGTGCGTGTCGTCCACCCACTTGATCTCGAAGCCAGTTTCCTTGTATTCACTGAACAGCGACAATAAGTCGTTCGTCTTGAATTCACTAGGAAAGTCGTACACTTCAACCACATGTGCGAACGTCTCATCAAATGGCCCGTTGAACAATGCCTGACCTCTCGTTTGATACTGGTCATAGTTGTTCTTAGCCTTACTAATGTGAACTTTGCCAACAGTAGACGTTAACTCTTCCAACAAAGAAGGATCCAAGCATTCCCCACTATCGTCAAAAACTGTATCCCAGTCGTTCTCTTCTCGCTTTAAAGACACCTTCGCTTCTAATTTCAGCTTCGTTTTTTTCGATTCAATTTCCTTCTCGTCTCGTGGAATTGCTTGAAAATTTTCATTCTTAGATTCCTCTGATGGGTCCGATATAACAAGAACGTCGGAATCAAAACTCTGTTTAATTATCCTTTTGCTACTGCGATTAATTTCCAGCGATGCTCTCTTCAACTCATTTTTCTCAAAGTCTTCGTCCTTATTGTAATGATAATCATTTTCAAATATATTGTTTTGCTGCGCCTCCTTTAAAGCCATATTGTCATCTGTATCATTTGTTCTCCAGCCGTTTTTAGTTGTATCTACGTATTCGCTATAATAAGACGGAGCATAAAAACCAAGCTGTCCGTTAGCAAAATAATCACCTATGTAAAAATTCTCCCCTACTTCTAATTCATTGTAATAATCATCACTAAAGGTCTTTACACTATCACTATTTGGCACTTGACAACCTGAAGGCACAGATTCAGTTTCACTAGCGGCTGGTTGCTCTATGCTAGGAGCTGTATGAGATCTTTGATTTCTAAGGTGGGGTGGAGTATAAACGTTGCAAAAGGTTTTATCTATAGATTTTCGGGGTGTTCCATGTACAGACTTTTCTTTGGGTGCAGGCGATTTGGGACACTTCACATTATCTGCGTTTTGACTTGTTCGTTTAGTCTCCGGAGGAGGAGGAGGTTTGGCATCGTCCGGGGCATTACCCTCTGCTGTTCTGAGTGCTCTAGGTACATAAACGGCACGGTCTGGGCGTCGAGGTTTCGTTGTGCCGGACCTGGTAACAAAATACCATAATATCATTACCCGATAATCAATGTGAAAGAAAAAGAAAAGAAATCGATCTTGAAGTAACAATGAATCAAGCTGAGGCAATTTTATAGTCGTGATAAACTAGTTAACAAAACAAACAACAGTTAAAGCATTACACCATAACACGATTGTTTGTAACTAATACCCATTACCAAAAGAGTCACGTAATGTGCAAAAGGGGGGCAAGGTCGCAGTGACTGTCCAATATTCGTAAGGCTGCCTCTCACTCTCGTTGGCACACTTTCGGCGCTTGACTGCGAGCGCACCGTTTCTGTTGATGTTTACTGATCTACCGGCGAACTTTGCACAAAGATAGTACAATAGAGATGGAGCAGTCGGGTTCTCGAATGGAGACCACGTCTCGGGAAACGTAGTGTAGGACGCCCCCTTCCAGGTGGACTGATGATCTGAGGAAGGTCGCTGGTGGTGGCTGGATGAGGAAAGCGGGTGATCGTGCGCTTTGGCGTACCCTTGGGGTGGACTGCGATAGGCTGATTGGTTGATTCATTGAGTACAATAGAAAATTTAGGACAAAATCCGAATTAAACTTGTATTGTTAACTGATTCATACTCCTTTTTCCTCCATCCCTCAGGCGGGACAAATTGGGGCAAACTACGTGAAACTTTATTATGTTTTGGTTATTGATATTGTACGATGAAAGAGGTAGAGTAATTCACTACTCCAACTTAGTGTAACTTTGTAGTGATCATCTTGGTATACTAATAACAACCAAATCTTTATTTAAATATTAAAAGTAATCGTAGTTTCGTATTTCTCAATAAACCCAGGGAAGTTTACTGATGCAATATATTGTAGAATAGACGGCTAAATGGTTAGACTAGACGTTGCGATAGTTTGTGAAGGTCTATACGTTCTCTTTCCCTGATTGCACTAGTACAACTCAAAGGGGTTCTTTTACGTAAATAGAACGTTATGTTCAACAAGCAGCTGGGCGTAGCAGAACCTGTATTATAGAACTGCATTCTCCATAGTCGATAAACGTGCCTAAAGTGGCATTACAGTGCATAACCGATCATTAAGAGTTTCACAACGCTACAAAACAATCGACAAGTATTGCTCAATCAACATTTTTTCAAATAAGTCAGCATTTATAGGCTAGCTTACGTCACCCACGTGTTCTGAAGTAAACAAAGCTGATATGATAAGCAATGGCGGTAATATCATTCAAAAATTTTGAATCATTATACAGTGATATGGAGATTATACTAACTCAGGCAAAATCGCTACTAAGTATGTCACAGGAGCAATAATTAGAGATCGAAAATTTCATGTAGGACTGTTTCATCGTATTTCTCATCAAAAAAATCGAAACACCTTGCAAGTTTATGTTTTGTAAGGAATAAGAGAAAAATGTGTATATTTATGAATATTATGTCAAAACATAAACTTGCAAAGCGTTTCGTTTTTTTATGAGAAGTATGTTTCTAAAATTGGCTGCACAGTACTAACGTGACAATTACAATTCAAGTCGATTAGAGTCGACGAGGAGGATAATTAAAAATCAGTTTCAGTTTTCATCAAACTATTAAGAAACCCACTAGTACACACGTGAGACGCACTTAAATAATTAAAAATACAACCGAATTGAAAACCTCCTTCTTTAAAGTCGGTTAAAAACAAAACAACTCACAAGCAATCTAGTTCAAGCAGGTCCAGGTCCGACATGCGGCCTTCACAAAATGGTGTTGTTTATCACAAAACTCCGTAAAACAGTATCCGATAAGCACTACACACGGTCACTGTTATCAATTTATCAAAACATGCGATAGTGCGTGAGCGCACTACTCGTCGCGACGGCGGTTAGTGTGCAAGTGAAGTAGGAAGTAAAGCCTCATACCGACCTGATCTTTTCCTGAGGTTGTGCGCGGCGCAGCGCTTGCGACTTGCAGCCTCCCACCGCGGCGCCTGCGAACAGTATTACATAAAGTCACTATTAACTAATCCCTAGGTGTTTGTTCTTTGGTTAAGGATCAATACATATTTATGGTTAGTTTACTACGCTTTAGAAAGTACCAGAGAGCTTACTCGTTATTTCGTTATGTGTTACAATTGCTCTGACACAACAATTGCATGCAACCCTTAACATATTGTATAATCTAAGGCACAGTTGGTAGAATTTGCGGTACTCGTGGCACTCGTGGCGTCATGGGTTCGAATAAATTTATTTTCGATTCCTGCAGTAATTCTTTTTGAACCACCGTGTACTTCGCGACATTCGAATAGGACCAACCCTTTTTTCCATGGGGGTCATAAAAAGCGACTAAGGGAAGAACCACCATGTGGTTCCCGGCATTGGAATCGAACCAAACTGTCTACCGGTGAGTGTCGTAAAAGGCGACTTAGGGAAGACCCGCCGTGTAGTTCCTGGCATTTAAATAGGATCAACCTGTCTTCCCTCGGGTGTCGTAACAGCCGAATAAGGAAAGAGCCGCCGTGTGATTCCCGGCATTACAATTGGACTAACCCATGTCTTCCCGCAGGTGTCGTAAAAGGCGACTTGGGTTTAGTGGCAGATAGGCGAAAGGCTAGCAACCTGTCACTAGATGCACTAAGAAACGAGAAGATCGGTGTATGTGTCCTTTAGGACCGTATAGGCTGAATTTAAAGCAAAAATATTAACCCAGTGTGGTTTTGGTGTGCTCCTATCAAGGTGGGGGTAGGAGCGTGATTGTGTGTGTGTGTGTGTGTGTGTGTGTTCGTTCGTTTTTCAATTTCATTATATTCATTATACTCGTTTCTAATCTAGATAACCTAACCTTACAGACTCTGCCTATTCTATAAGGTTCAGGTAGTATAAATGGTACACGTAATACAAAACTTAAACCACCCTATTCAAGAAATAAATCGGCAATCTAGAAAAGATAATAGAACATCTAATCGCCTTTAGTGATTAAGCACAGGTCGCTTTAGTTGACGAATGTTACAAGTTACAACCTCAGAATCACATTTGGGTTTTCTTTCACTGACGTTTAAGCAGAGACCATTTGAAATTCTAAGTCGACGTTTTCCAGAGACATTTGTATCTGACCGATGATCGACAAAGAAAAAAGTTCACAGATTAATATTCCATTTACTTTTACTCGGCGACTTGCGTTCATATTGATAGAATTTGTTTTTTTTTTGCAATCGCACTCTCGAATGGCTCAAGCCAGTACGTCGTAGTACGGGGAAAACGAATAAGTAACCTTTTACAGACGGAAATTATGTTACAAGGTTTTCAAAAAAGAAGTCGGAAATGAATGCCATCGCCGTCGGTTTTATTGAATCGCACAGAGTGAACGTGGTTCCCATGCGAGGTTAGCAATCACGTTTTTTTGTTTCACCACAGCAGCATTAACGGAATCGCTTACCATCTCTAACACATTGTAATCTCTATTATACCGAGTTTCTTCTTTCCTAATTTGAAGAATAATATTATTTAGAATAATAATATAAAACTGACATGCAGCAGAAGGGTCACAGGAACAAGTTTGGAATGAATGAGTGAATTAATTAATGAGCGAATTGCACACAAAAAAAACAGACAATATTATGAAATTACGTTTTTCATACGATAAAGAACGATATGATTTATTTATTATTATTTATCTCTACCATAAAGCAAAAACCCGGCGATTAACGGGTTAAGTTGCTAATCTAAAATTTCCGCTCTCTAAGAAAAACCTGAAATGGATCGATCACACACGCTGCACGTGTGACAACTGCATAACGTATTTCCTAGTTTTAGTCTTAGATGTGGAAGTGGAACAGCATAGAAGGAAGGGAAATTTTACAAGAAATTGCACAAGCACGGCGAATATGGCTCTGTGACGTGCAATTTTTGACCGAGCGAGTGAAGCGAGCGAAGCGTCTCCGTTTGAGCTTGGCCAAAATTGCTTTTGTATGTCTGTCCATCTGTCTGTTTGTTCCATTCTACAGGTCGCGTTTCTCAACCGATTCTCGTAATATTTTGTTAAAAATTTTTGTCGATTCAGTTTTATGAATTTTTTAAATGACGGAGTTATGGCGGTTGCCAGCTTACAAGGTCTACCGCTGAGGCTGTTTTCCTCTACAGGTCACATTTTTCAACCAATAAATCTATTTTTTTCATTTGGTTTGCCTTTAAGACATCCAAAAAAATATTAGAATCTAGCCTAAAGTCTAATGAGTAATTAAATTTAAACTTAAATTGCTAAGTAGATGTTGGCTAAGAATGTGTCCATCGACACTTTTCTTATTATCTCTATTAAGGAAAAGACACTCAGTTCGTGTGATCTTTACGGGAAGCACTGACTACACTACATTACACTAATGTTTACTAAAATAACTCAAATAACGAATAGTAAAGAATGTGATAAATAAATTGTGGAGAAAAAATAAACGGTCACATCAACTCATAAGAAATGTAAAGACTGGCGAGGTCCACAGTTCACAGAGCCACTAGTGGCAGTTATTATTCGTTTGTTTATTAGTTCTAAATAAACTGGCTTTATACTTAATAAATGTTTGTCAGTGTCGAATTGGTAACTAAATCCTTACTAATATTATAAAAGTAAAAGTAACTCTGTCTGTCTGTGTGTGTGTGTGTGTGTGTGTGTCTGTCTGTTACGCCTTTCACGCCTAAACCAATGAACCGATTTTGATGAAATTTAGTACAGAGCAGTGGCGTAACCACCATACAAGCCAAAAATCCCGGCATGTTATAATGTGGATATCGAACTGTTAGAGGGGCCCGTGCAGTTAAGGTTTTAAAAAATAGAACTTTTATTGTTTAAATGTCTAGTGACATTTATTTAAGGAAATAGCACTTAATTATAATTTTATGGAGACGAGTATGTCGCGTGAAGGTTCGGAGCGGACGGACTGGATAGGCTGAAGCCTGGGATAACTTGGGTAGAAATGCTGACATAGCAAGAATGAGGAGTCAGTAGGTAGGCAATATCCTATACAGAATTATAATATAACAGCACCCCACGAAAGACTAAACTTCGCGGTTGAAATAGTGTGAAGTTTATGTTAAAGAATTTAGAAAAGTTTCGTTTCAAGAATTTAGAAAATTAAGAATTTTGAATAGTTAAGAATTTAGGAAAATTAAGAATTTAGGAAAATTGAATAGTTAAGAATTTTGAATAGTTAAGAATTTAGGAAAATTAAGAATTTAGGAAAGTTTAGTTCGTGGACGTGGAACAGGATGTGGAATTTCAGATATTTCTACAGTTTCGGAAGGAATTAGGATTGCGACATGACACGGGTCATAAGGTCTACAAAATTTCCAAATTAAAATATAAATGATTAAAATTAAAACCCTTAAAATACTTATGACAGATAATATTGGATAAGCTATATGCTGTTGAATTTAGACATTGGATTGGTTTTCTATTGAATTTAGACCTTTTACAAGGCTATAGTTAAATCATCAAAATTATCAAGATTTATGGAAGTTAAGTTTACAAATGGCTAAGAAGGTAAATGATTCTTAAAAGTATTCATATTACAGCAACTGTCATTTATCAAATTAAAATTAGTAGTTATATTGTTAATAGTTATCTTAGGGCTAATTCTAGGTATTAATTGTATATGTTTAAAATAAGATAGATAACAAGTTTATTGCATCACAAATACACACCTGTAAGTACACTGCATACAACAAACAGAACAAATTTAATTACTACCCTTAAAAATGTCATTATACATGTGTGCAGCGATGCAAAAGGGCCAAGGCGCAGCTTGTTATTGCCTCTAGGAGGGCAACACTGATTTTCAGCCTCTACCCGGGAGGAACGCGGGTAAATAAAAATAAATAAAATAAAAGTAAACGACACCTGGACCCCGTTTCACGAAGCTACAAGTTACAAATTACAAGTACAATTCGACGTACATTGCGTAGACCATGAGATAAAACGGTAAAGGCTTACAGTTTAAGCAAATCGGCTACGCAATGAATATCAAATTGTAACTTGTTACTTGTAAATTGTTGCTTCTACGAAGCTACAAGTTACAAATTACAAGTACAATTCGATGTACATTGCGTAGACAGTGAGATTAAAACGATAAGGCCTACTGTTTAGGTGAATTAACTACACAATGAATATCATAGTAAATTGTTGCTTCGTGAAATGGGGCAAGTACAAGTACAAGTACCTACCACAGAAAGAAAGAATAAGTACTTAGGTACAGAACAAAAAAATAACAAAAACAATAATAATAAATACTTACGACAACGTGCAATGTGCTGTGCAGTGTGCGCGTTTGTGTGCGCAGTAAAGAAAACAAATCAAAATTGATCGCAAGCCTCGCCATAGTGAAGTAGTTTCAAATCCAGATCAAAGGTTTTTATAACTTTTGAATATTTTAGTAAACGAATTTTTATATGTTTTTTGAAAGTGAATATGCAATACAAGATTCAGGTAGAGTAAGTAAGGACACCTGTACCTAACAAGCTGATATCTTTTACATAGAGATTACATTCTATAGATAAATTAACACTTTCTGATTGGACGAACAACCATTTATCATTTTTAATTTTTTGCCAAATGTCAACTTTTCCATAAACAAGTTTAGAATCACAAAAGGTAGGCAAGGTATTAACAACTTTTGTCATAATATTAATTTCGCAGTTCAAACTATCGGTAGTATCATATACATTGATGTCATGGCACAAGAACAAGTGAGCATCGGTTTGTTTACATTTGTTCAGTTCCGATAAGCTGCTGTAAGTTGTTTTTGTCTTTGCTTAAAGCTATAAAGTTACTAGATGGTATAATCAAAGCATAAGAGTCAGGGCTTTGTGCATTATGAGGCACGGGCAATGGATAGCAACTTAATTCTAGAAGAGACATGATTCTATGAATATTATCTAAGTCTATATGAATGGGGAATTCTTTATATCTAGGCATGTACCTAACGCTATTTACTCTCGGAGAATGGAAGGGTGTAAAACATTGTTTTGTGTAAACAGAATCGAATTCATTATGTCTTCTAATTTAAAAGAAAGAGTTAATAAACTAGCTTCTATAATATTTGAAATTTCATTAATATAAACCTTAAAGTTAAGCATATTAGAAATAAAAGAAATGTTTTTTGCAAATAAAGTAAGATTTTCAACAGCGCTATTCAAACGAGCTTCATTAATACTCATAGAATGTAAAGTTTCATTAATGTGAACAATCGTAGTTTTAGCTAATAAAATATTTTGTTTCATAAGATATGATAATTTCTTATCATTATTTTGCAAGATTTTTCGATATCAAATCTCATGTTTTTCCAAAAGTATTTTTCTTTTAACCTGTTATACATTCTTGTACAGCCCAAATGGCCTGCAATAGGGATGTCGTGGTTTTCTTTTGATTTTTGGAATTTCACTGGGAACTGGATAGTTTAAATCTGGATAGTCTAAATCAAAGAAGACGGCAAGTTTGTAGTCTATGGTTAGTGCGATCAATCAAGCTCTGTCTGCGTGTGCAACGGGCCCTTATTTTAATCAATCGTATCAATCACTCGGATGGACCATAGATTGAGTAGGTTTGTGTGCGGCCATTCTGTGCAGAATCTCGGTTGTACCAGTCCACGTTGCGTCGATTACTCCATTTTGTATAAAAATAATTAATAAAATCGTTAAAATTAACGTGGTAATAAGTAACGATATTATCGTTCATTGCCTGAGTTTGTTCAAGGCATAAAAATGTCGGAAAAAGACATCAAGCGAAAAATCGCGGCACTCGTGTCCGATCGCGGCTATGTGAAGTCCAAAATCACCAGACTTCACGATTTCTACGAGGAGGGATCAAAAAGTAGTGAGAACGACATACTCCTTGGTAAGAAAAAAAAATACTGGCAGGCATAGCTCAGATACATATTTGTAATATTAATAAAGAAAAAAAAATCATCGATTCTCTTTTGTTTTTTTCTGAATGTAGTCATTTGTTTGCTTCGTGTCGGAACGTGTTCTCGAAAATGGAGAAAAACGAAATGCTAGCCGTTATTAAAAAAAAGTTTAACGACTCAAGAGATTCATTGCGATTTGGAGGCAACATTAGGAGAGTCTGCTCCGCCGTATTCTACTGTCGCAAGGTGGGCTTCTCAATTTCGAGTAGGGAGAACGAGCACGGAAGACGAACATCGTTGCGGCCGTCCATCGACGTCAGTCACCCAAGAAAATGTTGCGAAAGTCGAGAAAATTGTATTGAGCGATCGAAGAGTTACCATCCGATACTTAATTCAAGAAACGGGCATTTCATATGGAAGTATTCAATCCATATTGAAACAATCTTTGAATATGAGAAAAGTTTCCGCAAGATGAGTGCCGAGAATGTTAACCGACAGTCAGAAACAAACAAGGACAAGTTTCAAGAAGATTCTGAGAACTTTTTGTCTAGTTTCGTAACAATGGACGAAACATGAGTCCATCATTTTGATCCTGAGACAAAACAGCAATCTTCGCAATGGAAACGGCCATCATCACCGACCCCGAAGAAGTTTCGTGCCGTGGCATCGGCTGGCAAGGTTATGGCCTCAATATTTTGGGACTCAGAAGGGATATTGTTGATTGATTACCTGGAGGAGCGTGGAACCCCTATTACAGGCCAATATTATGCAGCTTTAATTCCCAAGTTGAGGAATGCCATCAAAGAGAAAAGGAGAGGGTAACTTCGAAGGGGCGTGCTGTTTCATCACGACAACGCACCCGCGCACACGTCGGCAGTTGCGATGGCTGCCATTCAGCAAGCTGGCTTCGAATTGGTTGACCACCCCCCTTATTCACCAGATCTGGCGCCTAGCGATTTTTATCTGTTCCCCAAATTGAAAGAATACTTAAGGGGAAACAGGTACGAAGACGATAACGAGGTAATGGATGCCGTGGAGAGCTTTTTGCAGGACCAAGACAAAACTTTTTTTTTAAAGGCATTGAAGCCTTGGAAACGCGCTGGACTCGGTGTGTAGAGAGACTCGGAGACTATGTAGAAAAATAAATTATTAAAGTCATTATATTCTATTTCATTCTCACTACTTTTTGATCCCTTCTCGTATATTGACGAGAAGATAAAGGATGCGCCTGCCGAAGCCTTATTAGAAAAACGGCGGCGTTTAGTTAACGCGTTAGCTGGGTACGAAAGCATGATCAAGGTCATTCTTGTCTTGATGTCGGATGACGATGAAGACTACTCCGTATACGAGGATAACTACTATGCAGCCATAGGGATCCCTGATAAAACCATCAAGGCTTAAAAGTCAGACACGAATGGCGATAAATCCGCCCCTGATGAGTTTAAAAATCTGCCTAAAATAAATATTCAAACATTTAATGGCAGTAACGTTGTGGATTACTATCCTTTCATCAATTTATTTAAGTCAGTTATTGGCGCTGATAAGAAACTAGCCCTTTGTGAAAAGCTGTATTATTTGCGTTCTTATTGAAGCGGTGAAGTTTTAGATTTAATTAAAAATCTACCACTGATAGACGATAATTATGCAGCAGCACTAACACTTTTAGAGAATCGATATGATAATATACCTAAGATACTAAACTACCACATTAACAGAATGCTTTACATGCCAGCATTTACCAAGTGCACTGCCCAAAACTTGCGTTCGCTCATAAGTACTGTTCATTTGCACATAGCAGCTTTGAAAAACATAAAACAACCCGTCGAGCACTGGGACTCTTTCCTCATTAATCATCAACATCAACGGCCCATTACAGTCCACTGCTGGACTATGAGCCTCCTCCGCGTGGAGGGTTTTGCCATAATCTCCACGCTTGGCAGGCGGATTGGAGATCGCAGAATAAAAGGTTACTGTATCAGAGAGCGCTGCTGCCCGTTCCCTGTTCAATGTGTAGTGCCTAAGTCGCCTCTTACGACACCCACGGGAAGAGTAGGGGTTGGTGACAAATTTATTCTACTCTGCCGTCACCACACGTCATTTTTTACAATTTACAAAAACTGACTCGACAAAAAAGTTCGATTAATTTATCGAACCTGCTCACAAAATTTCACGAGAATCGGTTGAGAAACGCGACCTGTAGGGTGAAACAAACAAACAAACAAACAGATGGACATACAAAAGCAAATTTGGCCAAGCTGAAACAGAGACGCTTCGCTCGCTCGGTCAATAATAAATCCTAACATGGATAAGCTTTAGGAGTTTACTCTCGGAGATCAGGACATGAAGTGAAGAATTTAACAGGAAAAAAGACAAAATTGAAACGTAAGAAATCTAAATTTGAAAATGAATTTAAAATGAAAGATAAAACTGCCAGCAAGAAAGGTTACCAGTCATAAAACAGGAAAGAGGACGAATGCCTGGTTACAAGGGTAAGTGCACGCTGCGTTTAAAGTGTGCTGTATGCCACATGAGGCATAATACGCTTGTGCATACACCTGAGGTGCAAGAAGAAGCTAGCCGTGCAGCTGTGGGCAAAATGTGGTGTCTATGGCAGGGTTAAGTACAGGTCAAGATGTTTTACTTCCAACAGCCATGGTGCAGTTAGAAATTAAAGATAGAACTTACACATATGCAAAAGCTTTATAGGACAGTGGTTCTCAAGTTTCTTTTGTTTCTGAGAAATTAATAAATAAAATTAAATGTCACATCATGCCATCAAATCAGCTGCTTTCTGGTGTAGTTGAAAATACAAACAAAATCTCACAAAAGGCAAAATTGTTGTTCATTCATTAGTAAATAATTTCTAGGTAGATGGTGGTACAAAATATTACATGTCAGTTACCCCAGCAGTCATTCAATATTAAACAGTTTAATATCCCAGGAGTATGTCAAACTTGCTGACATCAATTTTAACCAGACAGGTGAAATATCATTACTTTTAGGGTGTGATATTGTTTTTTTCAGGTGATGCAGCACGCTGCCGCTTACGCCGTCTGGGCCTTATTTAATTAATACTTGTTTTGGATACATCGCTGCCGGAAGCCTGCCAGTTACTGCTGGCAAGAGCAAGGTTTTTTCTTCAAATTTATGAATAAAAACTAATTAATTAATCTAAGTAATTCGTGTTTTACTTCTTCCACCCCAGAACAAGATGTTCAATTACCTACTTGAATTGAATAAACTCAAAACTCGTTGCGAATTGTCAAAATCCGAAAATTACAACAAGTGATTGATCGTCCTGTATTCAACACGTTATAAGAGCAGAAAACATGCTCCGTTGTGAACATACATTAATACGAGTAGGTACTACTATTGCTCTTCCAGTTGCATCTAGTTTTATTTGCAATAGCAAAATGCTATTGTAAATCCGACTGTAATAACAACGTAACTGCATAGTCCGATTGGTAGAAGATCCCGGAGAAACTAACTAGTTTTTAGATTGCAGTTTAGTTATTTGATGTAGGTTTAGATGGATTTGTCGGTTTAAGAAGCTCCTATCGGGTGCACGTTGCGCTGTGCTACTTTCACTTTAGGCGTCCCACATTCGCGGCCCCGTGCCGTTGATCATTTCACTTAAACGGCTCGCCGCGTTTAGTTGCATCATTTTGATGATTATGTCATTGGAATTTTGTAGAGGCCAGCCGGCCGGTCATTTTGTACGATGCTACTCGGTGAAGGACGAATTTTGGGCTAGTAACACTGCGCGAATGTTGCAAGTGCTCTGCCGCCCCGGTAGCTAAGTGTGCCAGCGGCACACATACTTAAATGAAATGTGCATGCTTGGCATGCATATCTAACTGCGAAAAAAGAATATATGGATAACAGAATTAACAGACGTTTTGCAACTTTATAAATAATCTTGATATGGGTATTATAAATAAATGCCATAGTTTTATTAAAATAATGTTAAGAGGATAGTTTATTCGCAAGAGAATGTTTTGTATTTATCGCCCCCATTCTGCGCATGTAACATTTCCAATAAAAAACAAAACACGCTAAACGAAGTCTTCACAATTGGCTAGACATTTCTCTGTATGAATGAATAAATCTTGCAATGCTTGTGGTTGCGACAGCCGCATTTATTCAGATGAATTCAATAGCATATTCCGTTAGAATTCTCTTAATAACAAGATTTATTAAATGGATGAAGGTATATTTTTTTAATCATGTCTCATGTTTTTGGAGGCCATTGATCCTGCTTATTTAACAATGTCAAAAAGATTTCGATTCTGAATTTTGCAAATAAAAACCGATAATTGGAAGCAGTTGGTATATTGTCCGTTATGTTATAAAAACCGTTATCATCATTATCAAGCATTATCAATTGGGTTGTTTTAACGGAACTTCGAAGTGGAACCCTGATATGAAAGATCCAACAATCCAGTTCAAAAGATAGCTAAAACCTCAGGGTATTTTTTGTCGTTATATTTTGGATGCAGTATGATAGAGCGAAAGACAGATCTGTATTACACTTTAATGAGCAAAACAATAAGGAATGAGGTAAACAGCGGCAGCAGATTGTTGCATAATGTGATCACCGCAATTTAGCTAACAACCACCCAACGAGTGTTCTGCATTCCGCATTGTGAGACGGCAACGCCAGACATGTGAACTTTTGAATTGGGGCACCATTGTGAGATAACACCATTTTTCTAATCTTATACACATTTTCGAACCACATTCACACGGCTTCGTGACGATTTTGAATGATGTAGACAAATTGTTGTAGGAAAGGTGAAACTGATGTAATAGGCATCAGGAATTTGGTTTAATATAAAGATAGAGATGATTAAAGTTTACCTCGAGTCATAACGATCGAGTAATGGGTCTGACCAACGATTTTAGCTGAAAATGACAAAAAGTTCTATAAAAAATTACAAAAAATACTGTTTTTATTTTTTTTATATCTTTAAGAATGACTGAGTTATTAACGATCAAAGTGCACACTTCCGCACGAGGCGAGTGGTAGCTGTGACGTCATATTGATGTCATATGCACACAACGTTCCTATTACACCGCCCGCAACCGCCTGCATATGACGTCACACGCTCGAAACTTCTCGCGGTCATATCTTTGGTAATATTGCATGTATTGAAGTGAAATAAAAAGTAATGTAATGTACATGATATAAACTTTAAAATAAGGCATGTTTTAATGTGAAATGAGGACCTATCGGTGTTCTCCAATGAGAGTTGTTAATGCTAGGCTAACTGTAACGTTCGCAAACGCGATTGGTTTAATTCGTTTCTTAATAAAAGACGTCAATATGTGGAAATAGAGACAGAGCAGGGAGATATTTTGAAGTCGCCTGAAAAACTTGTCCCTAGGGGTACACCTCAGGGATCCATAATATCTCCGATTCTTTTTATCATATACACCAGCGACCTTGTGAGGCATATAAAGTACTGTAAAATACATCTTTACGCTGATGACACTCAAATATACCACTCTTTCAAACCCACGGATACACAACGTGCAGTAAGTGAACTGAACCATGACTTGGATGCGGTCTCCAGATGGGCAAACGATAACTCATTGATATTAAATCCAACTAAATCCAAATATATTGTCTTGGGTACAAAAAACCAATGTAGTGGTATCATCAGATCCTAAAGTTTCTATAAACAATAGCTACATAGAAAGGGTAGAACGCGCACAGTACTTAGGTTTGCTGTTTGATGGCGAATTGCGCTTTCTAGACCACATAAATACAAAAATCCGTAATTCGTTTTTTAGGTTAAAGGTTCTATATAGAATTAGGATTTTTTATCGATTGAAATCAGAAAAATGCTAGTGGACTCACTAGTTTTGTCACTGTTTAATTATTGTGACTGTGTGTATGGTCCTCGAATTTATCAAAAGACAAATAATGCTATACAGCATGTTCAAAATGCTTGCGCTCGTTTTTGTTTTAACATACCAAAGAGAGCACATGTTACACCATTTATAAACTCAAACAAGATGTTAAAAATGAACGCCCGCAGGGAACTCTATATGTCGTGTTTGATTAAAAAGTTAGTACACACTCAGAAGGCCTAAATATCTTTTTGAAAAACTTACCTGGTTGAAAGACGTAGGTAATGGACTGACACGTGGCAGAATAACAGGTACGCTAGTGATCCCAATACATAGAACGTCTGGTTTTAAGGGTAGTTTCAAATACGCTGCCTCCAAGGTATGAAATAACCTGCCCCCATCCTTACGGAAGAGTCAGTCCCAGCATACTTTTAAAAACAATCTCAGAGTTTTAATATTGCAAAAACAAATGAATGCCGATTACCTCAGGGTGTAAATGTTTGTATTTTCTTTTTTTTGTAACAACTTTTATTTTTGTTATAATGTAGCTATAAGTGTACTTATTTAATGTTCTTTGGTCTCATTGTAATCTACGCTGTTTTGTCTGCAGGTTATTTTATAATTGTTTGTATAATACCTATGCTTCTCCACATAGTCCGCCTCCGCACATTGTGTAGTGAACTCACCAAAAAAAAAAATGTTATGACGAAACTAACAGATGTAACTTTCAATGTTAATAAACTATTCATTTCATTTTAGTTATTAAAGGTAACATAATGTTCATCATCATCATCGTGTTGGTTGTTAGGTCGAAAACAATGTGTTCGATTATTTAATATTTATGCTGTTTGCTGTTTGCTTTGCTGTTTGTTATTGGCTGTTTGTTACTTCAGTGGCGCCATATAAAATCTGTGTTTTCATTAAATGAGCAGAGGACCAGGCTGAAAACCAGTGCTACGCGACTGTAGTTGCCTAGCGTTATACTGAGCCTGACCCTCGCCACACGCTATAAAGTACCTATTGTATACAGCGGTAAATTTATTTATAAATATGTGTGTGTGGCAAAATAAATGGTTTAAATGGTTTAGTATTTTGCAAAAAGTAGTAAGTTAGTTCTACTTATAGGCAAGAAATATTGAACCGATTTATCTACTTGTCGAATTACAGAACGAGAGTAGACGGAATTTAAATGTTTAATTCAGGAAAGCTTGAACAGCTCATGGTTACTGACAAAATTTAAAGCAGACGTCGTCCTAGAGGTCGTAGTCCAGATGGTAAGACTAAGTTCGTTCGTGGATGAACACCAATCTACACAATGAGGCAAGGTACAGTCACAAGTGGCGAACACTAATTTAAGAAAGGTTAATTCCAGAACGGGGGCACAACCTTCGGCAAAGAGGAGCACGACGCGAGGAAGAGGGCGCATGTTGTTTTCAATAGAATTATAAAAATTCTATCAAGTCAGGGCAAAGGTGCAAACCCAAGACGATTCATCGATTTGGACGCAAAATGCCAGATCGGAAAAATTACAGAATTCGCAAAATGGCAGAAACGCAAAATATCAGGAATGGAAAAAGCCAGATGCGCAGAGCATCAAATAACAATACAATAAATTGGTACCATTGAGCATGATCTGGATAGTGGAACTCTTTAATGGCTACTAGTAAACCCATCGAGTTTAGGTTCTATTGATTTGTTATGATATGTCGAATACAGTGCAGAATGTGTATTCTTGCAAATAAATATATTTAGAATTTTGAATTTAAGAATAAGAAGAATAGTGTAGGCTAGGCACCTCGGTGCCCAACACGGGTGTTCCTAACATTGGGGATGTTAAATGCAGTGTGGGTTCGCCTGTCGGAAAAAGAGAAGACAGAGCTTCTTGAGTTCTATAACACGACGGGTTCTGGAGCCTTCTACGTGTATAAAGTGTACGCACCCTTGGTATCTTACTGGAGGAATGACAGAGGAAACAGCAGGGCAAGTAATATTCCACTCCATTTTCGGCACGTACAAAAAAGATTTAGGGGTGTTAAAAGAGAAAATACCATTTCTCTATACTATTGTTTACATCTATACTATTGTCACTACTGAACTTCAGCTTATTTACAAAGATTTCAAGAGATTTCAGGACAGCGAGAACTGGTATGGTCATTCGGTCCCTAAATTGACTTTTTCTGAGGTTTTGGTCTCAGAATGAAAGAACTAAGATTAGGCCATGACAAGATGCCAGTAACAAAGCGAGACGATATGATGCTAGAGATACCAGAAAAGAAATATGGTCTAAACGGAGCACACCACATCTTGTTAGAAGGTAGTACTTTCCCACCAGAGAAAAGATCGTCTATGGCCCAAAGCGTGGGCTCTATGACCGCACTTCTAAATATGATCAGATCAGAAGGAATATATAGGGCAAAGTGGGCCTCCGCTGTTAAGAGAGCGTTCAATAATGACATAATCGAAGTTACAAAGACCCAAAAGACAGCAGCTGACCTCAGTACGATGATATGATTGTTAGCAGAGATTTTGTTGATAACAACGTCTAGGCAAGCAACACGGGTTGTTGGCGACAGAACCTTTTTGGATGATTTTACTTTTGTTTTTTTTTTAGATTTATTGTTTTATCTTATGTCATTCATTCCTTTTTTTGGATCAATATTAAAGATTGATTATTGGATTAAGAGACAGAAGATTTCGGAATTTAAATATTTGAAATGTGCAGCATCATAGACTGCCAGGATGAAAGGTTGCCAGTGATAAAACAGGGAAAGAGGACGAATGCCTCGTTAGTGGACACACTGTAGAGAAAAAAACGCGGGAATAGTTAGCTTATTTTTTAGTAATCTTTTATCAATATTAAAATTAATTGTTCTGTATGTTCGGAAGGCGAAATACTGTTATCTACCTCGCCGGATATTAAAAATCAATCAAAGTGCACAATGGAAAAATTATTGCCAAACAAACCGAAAGAAAAATACATAAAAGTGAACGAAAACGCAATGGAGGGCCGAACAGCAATGTGACTAAGAATCAGTGCGCTATTCACTCAAAGCTCAAATGCGAAAAATATAAGTATTAAAGAATTATTTGACTTCGTTACTAAAACCGGATTGATATTACACTAAAAATCGATAACATAGAAAAATATCATAGGGCCTCCGATTATGAACCATTGTTAATCATAAGTACCTATTATTTGTAAATTAGTACCTACTAATTATTTAAAAAAAGAATATATGTAATTTTTTTTTTCTATGTTTTCTATTTTTAATATAATTTGTTGTTGTATGTAGCTCTTATAGATTATAGTCCAGAACTTACAACACTTCTCACATCTAAGGATGCCGAAGACGGCAAAGTGGAGAAGATTCGAGTAGGAAAGCGGACCCCAGCCCAGCACTGGGCCGGAAAAACGCTAGGACGAAGAAGAATACCCCTTGTGACACGAAGACGAATAAAAAATATATAATGTTATTTATTGTTGATGTCCAAGGTGACATTTTTGGCCCAAGACAAAGAACAATGGAGAAAACTTTTGAATACCCTATGTAACAGCGGGGTATCCTAGGACAACAACACCAACATACTTAAATATCGACGACTTCGTCCGAAAGATCTCGATTCCGATCTGGGGGCACGGCAGTGCCCCCGCCAAGTCGATCAAAATAGCGGCACGGCCGTACCATCCTTTTCTCGAAGCAGTTCGGGCCATTTTCGACCTCCCTATAACTTCGTTGTGGATAAAACTAGAAACCTGAATTTTCAGTAGTAAAACAGGCATTGTATAAACCCAGTATGTTTCAAATTTCATTTAATTTGAACCAGTAGTTTAAGATTTATACGACGACCACGCATACGACGACCACGATTAAACTCACTGAACCAGTGATACACAGTGGTTTTCGATGGGGCGTAAAAAAAATTGACAGATGAATGAAACAAACTTTATTTTACAGCCAAAGAGTTCTATTTTAAATGTTATAATTTCTTTTTAAATATTGTTTATGTAAGTAGCCAGTTCCGGATACATAAATAGCAGCCCTTGTAGTGACCAGATCAATATTAAAAATCTCTTATGTTTTAAATAAATACATAGATTGACCTGGCAATCGCATGAAAACACAATGTATCTCACAAGTAATACATTATTATATTAAATTTGATTGTTTAGTGCGATTGCCAAGTCAATCTATGTATTTATTTAAAACATAAGAGATTTTTAATATTGATCTGGTCACTATATGATGTTGTTAGGTGAGCTAATTACGTAATAACTTAAGACAGAAGGACTCTTAAGTAGGGACTGAATAAATTAACCGACTTGGTATTACATGGATCTCACAACTTTTTACGGTAGACTAAGTTGCGTGCGAGACTTGGTTTTTTTACAAGTTATGTTTTTGATGGCATTCCTTTTAATTCTAAACGAAAATGTACCGATCAAGTGGTAGAGAAACACAAAACAAAGGGCATTCTTAAGAAAAGGTTCTTTTTAGATTTACCGAATACGAGTTCGTATAATGGATACTGCTATCGAAGGTCTTTCCTCGTTGATTCGGGGTCAAATTTCTGTGATTTTCTTAGATAATTTAGATTGAAACTCCATTTAATAATAAAAAAAGTTATTATATACGTTTAAGTTAACATTTGAATCTAGTTTTTACATCAGTTGGTATAGAAACCACCTTTTAAGTATAGAAATACCTAGGCGGCACTGTTTCTGAAAACAAGTTAAAATACTAGACTTCCTAAAACGTTCCTGACATAGGCCGAAAAATTGCAAACTTAAGTGACAGACAAATCAAACAACTTTAACAAGAAATAACACGAGTAGCTCACAAGTGTGTTGCTTACGTTAACTCAAACTCAATAAATCAAGAACACGCCTATCGAAGGATTGTTTGTTGGGGGTGCGCTCGTGTTCCAGCACCAGCGGATGCACCTGACCGGTGAGTAATTCTAGTAATCTCTACCAGTGGGGACACAAGGATTCTTTAATCCAGATATCTCCACTGTAGTGGATCAGGGGGGACAAGAGGGCTTATCAGTCCTTATTGCTCCACAATTACTGACCAGTTCTTAGTACTTCAAATAATAATGTTCTAATTCTGTCACTGTTTAACTTGATAATGTCAAAAACAAAGCAGTGATGTTTTAGGGTTTTGCATTTAATTTGACAGTTGTCATTCGAAATATAGATCTCGTCGAGACACCATTTGTCATAATAATGAAGCAAACTTGTGTAGATTGTGTAGAAAAACATGTCCTTCGGAAGAATGGGCGGCGGCGTTACATTCAGAGTCAGACTCGGAGCTTTTCTATGAAGTCTTGCATGGATCAGTTAACAAGCTGCCATATATTTATGGTTGTCAATTCGTAAGCTATTTGCATACATCATTCTAACTTATTTATCACGATCATCGCTCAGAATTAGGAAACAATTTGTGTATCAAGAGCAATGTCGCTATGTGTGTATGTATGAAACAAATAGGTATCAATTTAATTTCTGTGATACAACTATTATACAGAGACGCCTAGTTGATAACATGCACATGCCTAACAAAAATTTATCTCTAGGATAAATTTCCAGACATATGTCTATCTCGATTAGCTGACAAGTGTGAATCGCGAATAACCGTTTTATGCAATACATATTTTGTGTCTTTTTTCCATTGTTATTTGAAATGAAGTATAAATGTAATCTTTATTTTATTATATTTTTGTTTAACATAAAGTTCAGTACCTCACGACTGTAACATTATTGTTTTGTTTACCAACTGTAGTACTTTACATAAACTGATAGTGTTCGCTTAGTGGTACGCAGATGTTTAGCAAATAGTGGATACTTTACTGGCTTTTGTATCAACATAATGGTATTTTTTACAATGTTATAATTTAATGTTGTCTGTATCCCAAAATAAAATAAAAATAAACTGGTTCATTAAGTTTGTCCCAGGCGAAAATAAAAGGGCAAGCAATAATATAAGTTTAATATTTTTGTAAAAGTTGTTAACAAACAAACCTTCACTCTGTCAGTCAGGGCAAAATAGCAACAGCGGTGAATTATTTATTTATTTATTTATTTTAATGGTACAAAAACAGATAACAGAATAAGGAAGTATAGCACATAACATTTCACAGTAACAATATAAAACTGCTATCCTATTATAATTGTACACAGCATTCACCAAATCATGTTAACAATGCAAATAATACATAAACCAAAATACACAAACTAAACAGAACCAGAGTAGAATCGGTATATAGGAAAAAGAAAAGGAAACCAATAATTATGTTCTATTTACCAGATAAAATTTTGTATAATACATTTCTCAAAATGTTGATGCCACAATCAAAAATGTCCAAATGAACACAAACTTCGTTGTAACTTGTGCACAATCTCAGTAATGGACTGTTTCGGGACACATTATTATTAGTAGGAGGAACAACAAAAAGTTGTGGATTTCGCACAGATCTGTTTGGAACCTTAATCTGCAACCTTTCGAGCAGCTGACCGTCGGAATATCCATTGGCAATTTTGTGCAAGTTGCACAAGTCAGAAACCCACCTTCGGTCTTCAAGAGTACTCATTTTAAATCTACTTAAACGTTGGGTATACTCAGGGATTTTGCGTCTAATGCCCAACCTTGCACACAAAGTCCTGACAAACCGACGCTGGATAGACTCAACTCTGTCCTTATGCACGTTGTAGATTGGTGACCAAACTGTAGAGCAGTATTCCAGAATGCTACGGACCAGTGCACAATAGAGAACAATCCAAGAAGTTTCCTTTTTAAATGGTCTTGCAGTTCGTATGACAAAATTTAACATTCTATTGGCTTGAGTACAAATATGATCATAGTGTGACCTGAAAGATAAGGCAGTATCAAATATGACACCTAAATCTCTTACAGTACTTACACGGCCTAGGGTATTTCCATCTATTTTATAATCAAACAGTAAAGGACCCTTGCTTCGAGTGAAAGTAATGACTTGGCACTTCTTTGTGTTGAGCGCCATATGATTATCAACACACCACTTGCTCAGGATCTCAATGTCATTCTGAAGTAATAGGCAGTCACTGGGGTCGCATATTTGACGGAAAATTTTTATGTCATCTGCGTATGCAAGACAATTGCTCCTAAATATGCCCAGTAAGTCGTTAATGAAGACTAAAAACAACAGCGGACCAAGATTTGAGCCCTGAGGCACTCCAGATGTCGCAAGGAAAGGAACAGACTCGAAACCGCTCAATGCCACAAGTTGGGAGCGATCAGACAGATACGATGTGAACCAACGATGTAGGTTGCCATGGATACCCAGGTGATGAAGCTTTGTTAGAAGAACAGAATGACTTACACGATCGAAAGCCTTAGAAAAATCTGTGTATATGGAGTCTGTTTGATATTTACTGTTAAAGCTCTCACAAAGGTAGGTGGTATATACTAATAAATTAGAAGTAGTGGATCGCCCGGTAACAAACCCGTGCTGGTAAGGACTAAGAATATGCCTAAAGTGAGCATAGACCTGTGTATACACGAGACCCTCAAAAATTTTAGCAAACCAAACCAACAAACTTATAGGGCGATAGTTGGTTATGTCATATTTTAGACCACTTTTAAAAATAGGTGTAATATAGGCTATTTTCCATAACGATGGAAATACGCCACACTCCAGAGATTTGTTATAAATAATAAATAGTGGTATCGCTAGTTCATCAGCGCAGAAACGCAGAAAAATTGGTGGAATGCCATCAGGACCAGCGCTTTTAGACAGGTCCACATTTTTTAGTGAGGACACTATGTTACATAATGACACTGATAATCTAGATAGAGTGAAGTTAGCAGACGGAAAACTCGGAACGTAACCAGAAGCAGAATGTGCACTGTATACCGAAGAGAAATATTCAGCAAACAGATTGACGATGTCTTGGCCATTATTCACAGTGCGGTCATCATATCGCATTTGACTGGGATAGTCGTTTGTAATTCTTTTGCTTTTTGTATATCGCCAGTTATTTCAATAGTTGTTTTTTTTTACAGCGGTCTGCAACCCGCCGCCCGTATCAACAACATCAACGGCCCGCCCGTATACACGGTGTTACAAAAAAACCCGTAAATTTTGTATGGAGACCATCTACATTTTGTATGGGAATGCGATTTTTTTAAATCGTTTTTCGACCTATGTCCTTTGGGGAAAGTTGTTCAGTTTTACGAGCAGATTCACACCCTTTCGGCTTTATTTGTAGTTTTGTAACACCTGGTATATAAGGAAAGTTATACCCCGTCCGCCCTACTTTTGACAGGTCAATTTCTAGTCAATTAGTGATGTTCTAGTGCGTTACTCATTCGATTTTTTACATCAATCGACTTTCATTATGAAGAAATTGTTAATTACTCATCGTTAATAAAAGAAATATCTTCTTTTATTATTTTATAAATTTACCAAGCACTATGGTAAAAGTATTTATTATTTCACAACATGATTCAAGCAGGTATATTTAAATTAAAGGAAAATATAATAATTAAACCAAATAATTTGAACGTGCATCGGTGAAAGCGAACCTGTCTTTGAATTAAACATCTATACTGGAGGCATCAAAAACAGAAACGCCATTTATCTGAAAACATAATAAAAAATAAATGAATTTTAATTCTTGTTCGATGTCATGTCACTCACAGCGAGACGCTTGTGCTAGTCATTGCATATTTTCGTAAGTTGAGTGTTTTTTCAAATTTTTCATACGTCATCAAGTTGAGTTTTTGTATTCCTCCTTATCGATATATCTAAGTAGGTACTTGTGATTAATTGCAAGATGCCGAAAGGTATGGTGCTTAATGGACAATCAAAAGAGTTAGTGTTGCGTCTAAGTGACTACTTTGAAAAAGAAAATCGTAACAATGGACTTCTTATACCAGTGACGCAAGTTAGGGACCGTGTTGCAGCAGCATTAGGTATAAGTGCTCCAACTGTGGCAAAAATAACCAAAGAAGCCTACGGCCAAAATGGCATGGCGCTGAACAGACTACGAGTATCTACACCTCAGAAAAAACGACAGCCCCATAAAGTGACAGCAGCAGTTATTACGCCATTGTGTTAGTGAACTCACCCAAAAAAATGTAATGACAGATCTAAGTGATGTAATAACATCCTATGGAAATAAATGATTTGTGAATTTGAATTTGTTGACAGTTTTGACGCTGATGCTATACGTCGTCATATATACGACTATTACCAAAGAAAAGAGATTCCAACTTTAAAAAAACTAATAGAATCCCTACGAAATTGTGGTTCGTTCCGTGGTCAAAAAACTTCTTTGGCAAAAGTTTTGAAGCTGATTGGGTTTTTTATATAAAAAATGTGACAAAAGAAAAATATTAATGGAATGCCATGATATTGCTTTATAAAGATGCGAATTTTTAAGACAAGCGAAAAATTGAAAACTGGTCGAATGTTGTTTACACAGACGAAACATGGCTCAATGCGAATCATACACCGTCAAAATCATGGATAGATGACACTGCTACCTCCACTTCCGCCAATGGGGAAAGGTGAACGCCTCATCATTTGCCATGCAGGCACAGAAAAATGATTTGTGCAAGACGCTCTGTTAGCTTTCAAATCGCAAAAACAGGAGACTATCACGAGGAGATGGATGCAGACGTATACGAAAAATGGTTCAAAGAAATGATTACATCACTCGAAGACCCATCGATAATATTTGTAGATAATGCACCCTACCACTCCCGTCAAATTAATAAAAAACCCACGCAGGCCAACAGAAAACATGAAATTATTAACTGGCTGCGTGACAATGGGGAGGATGTGGACGAGTCCCTACTAAAAGTAGAGTTAGTTATAATACTAAAGACAAAGAAGCAGCCAAAACGATATGTAATTGACGAAATGGCAGCAGAACATGGGCATAACTTCGTTAGGATTCCTCCATACCTCTGCCAATACAATGCTATTGAGCTCATCTGGGCACAAGTCAAAGGAAATGCCGGTAGAAACAACACAGCTCCTCCTTTCACTGGGCGAGTGTCGTCGAAAGAACAAAGATATTTTCTGATTGGGATCGTAATGTTGCAATTGACAGTCTGTGTATACCAGAATTAATTTATTAATATTACCGGCAACGCGAAGTTAGTGGAGACGAGTTTTGGTTGCGATTGATGTTCCAGACAAAATAAAAACCCAGATGCCCTCCTGTATACGTGCAGTGCTCGAGAAGAACGGTATTTTAACTTATCATCCATTCCACTGAACAATTGAAACAAATAGGAAAAAATTGAAAACAAAATTATGAAACCAACAAACAAGCCAACTACTTCATGGTACTTCCAATTCGCAAAGTCCAAATCCAAACGTTACTTTTGAGCTTGTTTTAAAAACGAAAATACAAGGCGAATAAACACATGATTCTAAATTTTATGAAAAGAAAATTCAATGATTTGTCCGGTTATCATCACATCTATAACACAATTAATGTGCAGAAAAAAGACAAATTCAATGAAGTCGCTCTTTAAAAAAAATTCGTTTTGGTGGTCCCGAATAGAAAAAACTTGCCTCATTTAGAAAATTTAAACAAATTAAAAAAAGGCAATACTGTTTTTTTTAATGAGATCACATTTTTGAAATCAATGGAATTATGGTCGACTGGCGATCCGCCCGCGTCTACGCTCACGTTGTGAATTTTTTTCCCGTGGGAATAATACTTTTCCCGTATAAAGTATCCTATGTGTTAATCCAGGGTACAAACTATCTCTGTTCCAAATTTCATCCCAATACGTTCAGTAGTTTTTGCGTGAAAGAGTAACAAACATGGATGGATGTTTGTACTCCTATCATCCTCACTTATAAACTTTCGCGTTTATAATATTAGGAAGAATTTACAAGAGAATTTTTGTGAATAGGGTTTTGCTTTTGATAATATGCATTAAAAAAAGGGTTATCTTATTAGGGTTTTGATGACCTTGATGAGTGATGTAGGAAATAGAAGCCGCAGCCCACGACTCTAAAAGTAGTCTCTAGCGAAATAAGTAAATTACGTGAAAATCCTATTATGTTATTGTTTTATAATTTATTGTAGTGGCGCGGCGAGGCGCATGGCCGGCGGTCCGATCTGTCCCTTTTTTGTTATTATTGTTTTGTTTTTTATGTACCCACTTCACTTTCTTCATCTGTTACTTCTGTATTGTTTTTGTGTACTGCAAATAAATTTCTTATCTATCTATCTTATTAATACTTATTGCACGTAAATAATAATAACTGGTGTTGCCCCCTTACTCCGTGCGAGTGAGTGATTTGGGGGGCCCAGGCCCACTTATCTGAGTTGGCGAGTCTCTGTCTACCCATTTTTTATAATAATATGTTTATTAAAATCGACAAAGAGATCACAAAAAGTATCATCCACAGATTAAAATGTAATAATTAAAATTTAAAAACACAAACTCGCCACAAACGTTCGTTACAAATGCCGCCAAAATAACCTTATTTTCTAAAGTAGTAATGTCTCTACGGCTTTCTAAAGTAGTAGTGATGCTATTTATATAAATTTTCCTAAATTAAAGTTAAATAACTATAAATGACAGTTTTTTTATACTAAATATTTTGCATGAACCGTTTCAGCAGGGTTTAGCAGCAAGTCGCCTCGAGCACCCATAAAAATAAAATATTCTAACGAATTGAAAACCACCTATTCTTATATTGAAGTCAGTTAAAATATCAACATCAACATTATTATTATTTCATCAGAAAGATGTCCACTGGATCTCTACTGCAGCATGGTCCGTATGCAGCGGCTTCTCGCCTTCAGCAGATCGTCAATTCACCTTGTGGGGAAACAAGTCACCTGCGCTGGGTTTTCAGATATGAAAGTACTACTTGTTACCCTAAGACCAAGTAATATACCTATATGTACATTGATCGAAGTAAATAATTAAAATGTCTGGATTATTAAATATAATTAAAAACCCAAGTACTTACTTTGTTGAGAGACTGCTGCATCTTCATGCTCCGTTGGCCTCAGACCCATGGCTGGACGAGCGCAAGCTTCATCACTGCACAAAAAACAACTATCATTCAATTTATTATAATACATTACTGCCGCGGCCGCAAAATTAGCTATTGCTGGAAGAGGGCACTTTTATTGTGCACGAGTTATTTCGGCCGAGGCTAGTATAGTGCTTTTATCGTGTGCGAGGAACCGCCATATTGCGCGCTTTTTTTCATAGCCACATTGGATTTAGAGCAACCTATATGCAGTAATAAAATTAAAAATTTAAAAACCTCCGAAGCAAAAAAGCAATAATTTAAAAAGTCAAAAAGCTACCACTGCATTGTATAGAAAATCAAATACTGATCAAAACGAATCCAAACACGACATATCGGCTATTATTTTTTCAAGAGTGTACTAGAGTACTGGATATCTTATCTGCAGCATCAGACCAATAATTCCATAATCATGCAAAGTTGTATAGCATAAACGGGTGTTTCAAATTTTAGGTCACATGTATGTTTGTTGAAAGTAAAAAGTAAACACACATTATGCGTTTAAGAACCCTACCGCAGCTAACAGAAGAGCAGATAAGCTTGAAACGGCTGAACCGAATTTGATAAAACATGTCTAAGAACCATCGCTAGAAAACCTGCTTTCCAATAAAAAAAACCGCATCCAAATCGGTTGACCCGTTTAAGAGCTACGGTGCCACAGACAGACACACATAGCGGCGGTTAAAAAGACCTATAAAATATGTAAAATTTCAGGAAGAAAACCATGTCGGGGAAAAATACGTATTGTAAACTGACGGACAGGTTACGTGCCAACTTAGAAAAGTTGAATGTCAATGGATAACGGTCGAGTGTACAGCTTATTGCACGGGCATTTATGAAGCTAAATAGTTTAAAATTCTGGAACAAACAAATGCTGGACAAAGGCCTTCCTTAAGGACCGGTCCTGCGCTGCCCGCACCAGCTCCTACGACCTTCACACTACTTTTTCCTGTGCCGTTGCGACTAAATAGTAATTAATTTTGGATACAATTACCTCAGCAAATTATGTTTGTAGCTGACAACCGTGCGCCGCTCCTGACTGACCCCGATCGAAAAAGTAGTCAAGTCAGACAGCCCCAATTCCTCGACGCATCGGTGGATCAGGAACCGCCGGTAGTTGCTCACCGGAGGAAACACCAGCACGCTGCAAAAACAAGAAAACATTGTACCTACGGGCAAATAGCAACGAACCAATGACTTTTTCTATTCTGATCACTCCAGATCAAGATCTGGTTATGCCTTAAAAATAAGTGACTATTAGTGTACTTAACACGACGCCTGCTACGTAGGTGGAGCGTGCTGCCGCTGCCGTGCGGGTAAACCCGCCTCGTAGGTGCAATAATTTCCTAATGTGACTGCGCGGCCTCTACGTCGTCGTAGGTGCGCTGTTACCAAATTCCTCGAACATATGCGGCGCACCTACCGGGGCGGTTGCGGGTGCGCATGGCTGTATTATTGCGCTTCTGTTTTCAGCAGCCTGCTTTTTATCTTCAGCAAAATCACTATTAGTGGTTAGTATGGTTCAAACAAGACTGTACATAATCTACAAGCTGCAAGCTACTTTAGATACCTTGCTCGAATATTGAACTTACGAAGGCAGTAAACAGTGCGGTAAATGCGTTTTACCGCGCTAGTGCGATTTTATTACAATTTACCGCACTAGTATGATTTTATTACAATTTTTTTTTAATTCCTATGGTCTTCAGAATTTATTATTATATAAGAATAAAAGATTGTTTGGTAAGTACAATGAATGATTTTTATTTTCATATTACTATAGTCAGTGTAATTTTGTGAAGAATATTTAAAATGGTTACCAACCAACCAAACAATCAAACTATAGAACCACAAATGGCTGTTGTTGTAATTGACCAATAAAAAGAGAACAATTTTAACAAACCTTCTTCTGCATATAAATATTTTTTCTTTATTTAACATACCTATGTCACAACTGTTTTATATACTGTACTTACATTTTTTATCATGGAGAAGATTTCCATACCATTTATGATGATTGACTTGATGTTGATGAATGATTGCCATGACTTAATGTTGATTTTAATTTGAATAGTTCCAAAGAGAGGTGAAATATCATTTCAAGTCAGATATGACAAAAATGTTACGTAAATATGACACAACTTCCCAAATTTTTTTATCAAAATATTTTATCACCTAACATGGGAATGTACAATGCAATTAAAATTACAATTCCTGTGGCTTGTGCAAACTTCACTGGAATCTTGTATGGTTTAAGCTGTGCTTTTTTATCTGTGGCCATAAAATACAAGATTAGGGTGAAGTTTGCATGGAAGAATTCTTTTTTTTATCACATTGTAGCTGACAATTATGTAGTTGTCGTTTATTCTGTTGCCTTTCTCCCTAGCACCAGAAAATTAAAAACAATACTGTTTAAATAGTTCAATATGTGTATCTATGATGTCTTCTGTGACACCTAGGTTTTGGGAGTGTTACTAGTAAATTACTTCTAAAGATTGTTTTTTTTTGTGAATAAGTAATTTAATAAACATTTATTTACTAATAAATAAATAAACAGCCTGGCCTATGTTCAGCAGTGGACTTTAACGGGCTGAAATGATGATGATGATGATGAAATAAACAGCAAAAGATTGCAAATAGCTAGCAAGCAATATTCTGTAATAACATGTTACTTTCCATTTTAACATTTAGATAAAATAATACAAATTAATAGCAAAACTTGTGCATGTGAATGTGACTCTTAGGCCATTTGTTAGAAAAGAATTACTGGTGTAGGTAGCTTATTATTATTATTTTTTTATATTTATTTGTTTTAGGCATAACAAGTTATAACAAAAATATAAAAATGTTTGTTTTTTTTTATTGTGGGTAGATATATCATCATCATCAAGATATATACTAACTGTTATTCGAGATAAAACCACAAACTAATTTAATATTTTGAAAATAAAACTGAAGTAAAAAAATATAATAATGAAACTAGTTATAAGTATGTTCTGCTAAAATCTGCTACTGTTGCTGAGCAGATGGCACGGCAAATGGTGAACTTTGTATATGTTTTATTTCGCGTGGTCATGAATACTTATTAGCGCTCAAGGTATCATCTCAATGCGGTCTATTTACTTCTACCTATGTATAATTGACTCATGATAACCTTGATTGCATTACACGACATAATTATTATAGTCGCACAAATGATAACAAAGGCAAATTACCAGATATTTAACTATGACTTTAAACTGTAAGAAGGCAAGAAGAGTATTCACTTGAAATAATAATGAAATTTTGAACTGTTTACCTGTCATATTTCTTTTCTGCTATAAAACATTTTAGGTCATCGTTGACATCTTCGATAAAATTGCCGTCAGCGAGGCTTAGAAACCTTTCCACCGTTTTGGCACCCAGTTTGGCGACAGAAGGTATTTTAGGTAGGTAAATATTTTTTCTCTACAGTTCACGTGCCAAACGTAGAACAGCGGACGTCCATTTTCATTTTTTACCAGTGTTGCCAAATCTAAACCGCCAGTCTAAAGGGGTTCCGAGACTAGAAAGCAGATTGGCGGCAAGCACGTAGATTTTTGCTTGCGTCAAGCATTTTGAACGTCTTTGGGCGCATTCCGAATCAGACTTTCAGCACTGTCAGCGATGATGCTTGAGTCAAGTATTTACGTGCTTATCCCGCGCTTGATGCGATTTTATAATTTTTGCACATGCAACCAACGGCTTGACGCGACGTTTTGACAGTATTTGCTGTCGGCTTGATCAAGCATAGCTCAGTAGCAATCAAAGGCTGTATTCCGAATCAGATTTCACGGCTCAAAGTACTGACAGCGATTACTCGCGTACCGATTCAGAAATCGCGATAATACGACTCATGAGCGAAATCGAAACGGAACGGCGTTTGAGCGCGCTGAAACTGCTTATAACTCAGTCTTGCCAGAAGTTGATTACCGTACCAAAACTGGCAAAATTCTAAATTATTATACGTATTAAAAAAGTATCGTACAGCTGTGAAAACAGCACTTTTCGCATGGCTAGTACCCAAAATAAGAAAAGGTATGCGAATTTTTAAAAATGGAGATGTAAATAGGCACATGAAATTATAAAAATACAAAAAAGAATGTTTGATATTGAATGAAAGAAGAATGTTTGATAAGCGAACCTACAGCACCATGAGGGTGCAGTACAATGATGCGTTCCGCATCCTCATGAGGCTACCGCGGTGGTGTAGTGCGTCGGGCATGTTCGCCGAGGCGCGTGTGCCGGACTTCTTCGCCATCATCAGGACGCGCGTGGCGTCCTTTTGGTCAAGGTTACGGGCCTCCAATAATCTTATTTTGAAGACAGTGTGTGAGGGGGTCTCCAGTCCTATTTTTAAGCACTGGCTCTCTGTGCACCGAGACGCAAATGTAAAATGATTTACATTTTATTTTAGTTATTTTAAATTTAATTTATTGCATTTTATTTTATTTAATGTAAATGGGTCTTCTGCCTGAATAAACAAATTATTATTATTATATTTATATTTTATCAGATTGCCTATGATATTATCTTATGTATGTATGTGCCTGAGTCAAAACTATCGTAATATATACATAACCTACTCGATACTTTTACTATCGAACATCTGGCAGCCCTAACCTACAAAACTGATTGATTTAAAATATTTCAGTAATTTATCGCCATTTCATAATTGAATAACGTGTTTTTAATTTTATTCAACCAAATAAATATATGACACGTTAATTTTACATTTAAACATTATACATTTAACTTTTAAAAATAAATAAACAATATGTCAAAGTCGAATTTCACATTACGCTTACGTGAATTTCGCTCTGGAGCATGGGCGCCATTAGCGAAAGATGGCGGCGGTCATGACGCAATCCGTGACGTCACAATGGCTGCCGTAATCCCAATGACAGTGATTCGGTACGCGGTTTTGGGTACTCAAAGTGCTGTCAGCGCAAATCGGAACGCGGCCAAAATACGTTTCTTTTTTTCTTTTTATCAACCAAATAGATACATTATTTTGTCTTCTTTTTATTTTTACTCAAAGCTAATACAAGAGCTAGTTTTAAATGTTTTGAATATGTTACGTTTTTTTAAATAAATTTCGCACAATTGGGAATAGTACATTACTGCTGCGGCCGCAAAATTAGTAATTGCTGGACGAGGGCACGTTTAAAGTCCGAGGCACAGGCGAGGACTTTTAATGTGTAGGAGTCCAGCAAGAGTTATTGCGGCCGAGGCTTGTATAGTGCTTTTCTCTGAAATATGCGAGGATATTACAAAATACTAAAACTTTTGTGGTATCTTGAATTTAGATGTCTTCTTGTATCGCACTAAACTTATAAGTTCTAATCTTTATCACTTTCTACTTTGATTTCTTGAACCATTTGTTGTTTTAATATTTCCCCAATTCAATGATTAGTTAACACCATCATGAAAAATAAGTAACAAAATAAATACATAGTACGATAACATTAAAAGCGGCGAAAATTACAAACAAACCGCCATTGTACACTTTTTTTTTTTGTGCCAGTGTCATACAGAGCATACAGCCAACTCAAATTACTACGAGTCGTGTACGATTCAGAAATTAGAACAGAAGAGTTGAAAACATTGAAATTTCTGAACGAAAGTTACTTTGCTGGCCTAGGCCGTTACTGAGGGTGTATTCCGAATCAGATTTCACGGCTCAAAGTACTGACAGCGATTACTCGCGTACCGATTCAGAAATCGCGATAATACGGCTCATGAGCGAAATCCAAACGGAACGGCGTTTGAGCGCGCTGAAACTGCTTATAACTCAGTCTTTCCAGATGTTACCGTACCAAAACTGGCAAAATTCTAAATTATTATATGTATTTAAAAAGTATCGTACAGCGGTGAAAAAAGCACTTTTCGCATGGCTAGTACCCAAAATAAGAAAAAGTATGCGAATTTTTAAAAATGGAGATGTAACTAGGCACATGAAATTAAAAAAATACAAAAAAGAATGTTTGATATTTATATTTATATTTTATCAGATTGCCTTTGATATTATCTTATGTATGTTTGTGCCTGAGCCAAAACTATCGTAATAAATACATAATCTACTCGATACTTTTACTATCGAACATCTGGCAGCCCTAACCTACAAAACTGATTGATTTAAAATATTTCAGTAATTTATCGCCATTTCATAATTGAATAACGTGTTTTTAATTTTGTTCTACCAAATAAATATAAGACACGTTAATTTTACATTTAAACATTACACATTTAACTTTTAAAAATAAATAAACAATATGTCAAAGTCGAATTTCACATTACGCTTACGTGAATTTCGCTCTGGAGCATGGGCGCCGTTAGCGGAAGATGGCGGCGGTCATGACGCAATCCGTTACGTCACAATGGCTGCCGTAATCCCAATGACAGTGATTCGGTACGCGGTTTTGGGTACTCAAAGTGATGTCAGCGCAAATCGGAACGCGGCCTATATCTTTGGTTTGAGAGCACATTGCCAGCCACTGTTTTGTTTCGTCCAAAAATGAGTACACTTTGACGTCGAAAAATGATTTGTAAAAATCTTAATTCGAATAAAAAATTTTTACTTTGACTTTGAATCAAAGAGTGTATGAATGTGTAAATAAGTTGTCAGTTAAACATTAAAAAGCGATTGTTTGTTTGTAAATGCAAAATAAATGTGTAAGTCAAAGAGAAGAGAATGATGTGTACAGAAAAAAAAAAAGTCGGATACAGCGATTGATACATTATTGGATTTGGAAAACATACTCGAGAAGAGATTTGAAAATTACGACATTATAAAGAATTATAATACTAATGAAATGACATATACCCTGGATTTTCCCTAATATGAAAAAAAAAAAAACTGAAGACGTATACCTTGGATTTGTACTCAAGATAACAGGAGACAGAAAACGTATTACCCGGACCAAGAAACTTATATTAGAATATTATACTACTAAAGACTTATACCTCGGATTTTCACTCAAGCAAAGATTTATGACTAAAGACAAGGCAGCATGGTCATTGACCTTAGCCTGTTCGAAAGAACGAACAAATAAAAAAAAAAAAACATAATGAGTCCGATGAGTCCGTCGGTCGGGTTGACTGGTGGCTGATTGTGGTTACGGGTTTATGTTCAATTTATTTGTTTTTACAGTCCCTTTGTGTTTATTTAATAGATGGTTTACCATAACAATAGTTTCAAGATGACGATGGAAAGAAGAATAAAGTTGAAAACCCTCAACAGTCACATAACGTGCAAGATTTGTCGTGGTTACTTTATCGACGCGACCACGGTTACTGAATGTCTTCATACGTGTAAGTTTTTACTGCCTTTTTAAATAATAATATTACTGTGATGAATAAAATACTCTTTTACATTCTATGGGCTAATTAAAGTTTAAATCTTGCTAAGCGACAAAGCCAAATTTAGGTTAGGCATACCTACTCTTGACAAAACTCTTTTTCTTCTTTCTGAACAGTGTGAAAGATAAAATTTGCGGTATTTTTCATTGTTTTGCTTTGTTAGATAATGTCTCATATAAGACAGGTACTTCAGGTACATAAATTGGTGTTCATACAGTAATGCCAGTGACCTACCTTCTCATGTCCTCTACCATAAGAATTTACCGAGCCTAACATCTATATTGATCTATTTTTCCGCCTGCGATTCGTCCGCGTAGTTCGCGTTTACATGTCTATTTATAAATCTAAATACTTACTAATCATTAGGCCTTACTTAAAAAACGTCAGAGTTTCATACGAACTTCGAATTGGATTAGTAATAAGCCTCCTTGACAGGCTACAACTCCTTCACCTCCCTTTACTCCGTGAGATCTGAAATTCCGAAAATCTCTTCTGCTGGCATTTAAACTATATGAGAAAAAAAAATAACCTGCTGTCCACAGCCTCTTTGGTTGAGTGGTCGAGATTTCGACGCCCATTTATGGAGGTTCCGGGTTCGATTCCCGGTGGGGACACTGTCAAGCAAAAATCTCTTCCACAGTTTGGTTAGGACATTGCAGGCTGAATCACCTGATTGTCTGAAAAGAAAGATGATTCCGTGCTTCAGAAGGCACGTTAAGCCATTGGTCCCGGCTACTTTGTAGTCATTACATGAGCTAAGTCAGTGGTCTTTGGCGGCTCTATAATACTGACACCAGGGTTTGTGAGGTTGCTTGTCGACCTTACAATCGACATAATATCCAATGTATCCCATTAGTTTGGGTTCTGCGTTGACTGGTGAGTCAAGTACTCGGAGTCAAATTAGTATTTTTTTTAAACAGATGCCAATGTTCTGTTGTTGTTCTAAAACACTAGTACAGATGCTGGCAAACAACTTATTTATTTATTTATTTATTAGCCTTATAGAACAGAATGTTTACAAACTAGCCCAAATATAAAATATTTAAACAGAATTCAAATTTTTACTATTTTCATCTGTGCGCCTGTTGGCAAAGGGCCTCCCCTAGTTGCTTCCATTTTTTTTCGTTCGCAGTATCCCTTGTCCACGTTCGACCAGCCACTGCAACTATCTCGTCGTCCCATCATCAAAACTGTCTTCCCTTTTTTCTTTTCCCCTCTCTTGGGTACCATGTCGTAATTACTTTACTACATTTGTCTGGACCTCTCATCATTTGGCCAGCCCACTAGCTGCTTGCTAACCAGCAAACAACTTAAACAAATGCAAATGGCTAGATCATCATCATCATCATCATCGTGTGGGTTGTAAGGTAATGGCTAGATTAGATTAAGATTAAGAATCTGACTTTAAAAAATAGTTATTACTTAGATAACTTAGTGAATATTTTGTGATAAAATAAAACTAAAAATATAATAATATTCATCCAATAGATTTTAAACTTCCTATAATTTAACATTAACATCCACACATTACACAACCTCTTAGAATTTTCATCTGTTTACTAACTAATAATCAATTATGTTCATGTTTAAAAATATATATTTTAATGTTCATGATGTGCTAAATGTTTATCAAAACAATTTAAAAATTCAATTTTCCTTTACATGTGTATTATTGAAATTTAAATCTTCATCATGAAACTTTAATAACTGATGATGGTTGCATTAGTAATTATTTAATTTGGATTGTTTCAGTTTGCAAAAGTTGTTTAGTCAAACATTTAGAAGAAAACAATACTTGTCCGACATGCAGCATAGTTATCCACCAGTCACACCCTTTACAGTACATCAGTTTCGACCGGACAATGCAAGACATTGTCTACAAACTTGTGCCCGATCTTCAAGACAGTGAGTGAAACTGATTTACAAAACTCTTTGTGTAAAATGTTCTGGATGAAGTAAAAGGGATGTGTTTGCCCATGGTACAGTCAAGCACGAAAGTACTTTAATCACATTCTATTTAATAGCAGTCAGAGCACTTGGTGCTCAATCCAAAGGTTCTGACTTTGAATTAAGGTGAGGTGAGATTTTAAGCACAAAAGATCCCATAGGGTCGAAGTGCTCCGAGACTCTGACGTCTCGGCCCCTCCAAAGATAAGATAAGAAGTGAGATTAGAGGCTAACAACATTTTAGTTAGAGCCTGAATCACTTATATGTAAAGAAAAGTAAGATTATTCCAATGCTTTGCTGCATGTTAAATAGCTGTTCTCGGTTATTATTTTTGTGCCCATGTCAGAGGTCTTAGCTGGCTTAATAACTGTGTAACCAGGGTTTTGGAGATCATTCATCGGCCTTATAGCCCACATAATATAATTATGAAGATGAATTCCCATGTGTAAAGGACCTTTATGCTTTACTGTACTAGTTTGCATGCAACATTTCTAGAACTCTTTAGTGATGTATATTGTCAATATTATATTATAGGGTGACTATAGCAAGCAACAAGCATTACTTTTAGTCTATTTATTTCCATATGAAAAGGAGTGTAACAAAAAGAAAAAACAGACAAGAAAGTAAAATGTGAGTACATTTGGTGGCATTGTGTGACTAGCTTGCTTGGAGACAGCATGTCTATCAAGGTGTTTCAATTTTATAACTATAACCTGGGTTTGTAAGTAGTGATTAGGTCACAAAGTTTGAATCAGTTTTATTAAATCTTTCCTGAGGCTTAGGCTAGAAAGAAAATGCAGTCACAGAAAAAGATTTTGTCTACAAAAAAGCTGTTATCAGATGTAGAAAATCGTAAGTTATCTTTAGTGCCTGACCACATCTGTTCTTAAGAGGTTATTTTGTTACTTCTACATCAGGTGAACTTAAGCGTGAACGTGATTTCTACCGCTTGCGAGGTTTGCCGTGCCCTAAAGATGCTCAGCTGGCTGCCGATAAGGCGGGTGCCGGAGACGAGCCAGAACTTCCTGACAACACTGACTGCCACAGGAAGGATGAACAAGTATGTCATACCAAACAGCACCATTAGACGAGAGTCATGACTTTGAACCACATTTTTTTATATTTTCGAAGATATGCGTAGATATTTATATTTGGTAGATATATATATATATATATATTTTATATTTGACGGCTCCGTAGCCCAGGTGGTAGTGTATCTGCCTCCGACGCACAGGGTCGCGGGTTCGAATCCCGCCCAGGGCAAACATTTGTGTGATGAGCACTTGTGTTTGCCTTGTCTCTGGTTGTTGTTTATCTATATAAGTATGTAATTATCAATTTAAGTAATGTATATCAGCTCTCTGGTACCCATGGTACAAGCTCTGCTTAGTTTGGGATCAGATGGCCATGTGTGAAGTAGTCCCCACATATTTATTTATTACATATTTATTTACTTATTACATTCATTTATTATTTATTTATTACATATTTATTTATTTTATGCTAAAGTATTATAACGTCTATAAGCTGTTTTCGAGAGTCCTCACAAACCGTCTCGCCGCAAGATTTGACGCCTTCCAGCAAAATAGAAAAAGTTCTAATCTACTTGTTTACTTGCACGCTAAATTTTAACTTGCAACTTACTACTAAATTCGTTGTTTACACGCATTAAGTCGCTTAAAATTTAGTAAAAATTTAGTTAACCACTTGACAACTTAATACGTGTAATGTTTTTACGTGTAATGCCATACGCGTGCGCCTAAAGCGGTACGCACAAAACGTCCATAGAAAATTTTTGTTTTCAGACGAAAAAGTTTTTTTAATACAACTTGCTCGAAAATTGAACTTACGAAGGCAGTAAACTGTGCGGTAAAGCGACTTTATTACACTTTTTTTTTTAATTCCTATGGTCTTCAAAATTATTATTCAGCCAGGATCATTTTGACAATAAAAAATATTTGAATCGATTCGTACAAAGAGAAAAGTATTTTATATTTTTTTATTTCAGCAAATTGTATCAAAAATATTATCAGCCAGTAATATTTTAATTATAAAAATAAAATTATCTCGATTAAACAAAGAATCAATTCGTAGAGGCAGAATGTCCGCCAGAGCCTTTTCTCCGTAATTATACTTATAAAAAAAGAAACATACTATCGTTTTGTAATTGGCGCCAAGTTTGTAAAATTTGTAATATAGATGTATAAATAAAAGGTATCACTACACTAACTTGCTCGTAATTCCTCTAAAGTATATTGAACCTTTCTATTGTTGCATTTTATTCATACTACATTCACTATTTACTTGGTTTTCATTTTATGTCTTTATAGAACGTATGCTATTTTGAAAATCAAATATACGAAATAAGTATGGCGCTGAGTATTTTTAAAAGTAAAAAGATTAGAAGCATAGTACTTTTAGTCAGTATTATTTATTTTTCTAGTCTTGTAAACTTGCGTAATGTAAGTGACCGAAATCAAATATAGTTTCAGTAAAGAATTCAAAAGAAGCCTGTAAGCAAATTATGTTAATTAATTTCCATTAATTGTTGATGGATACGACTACAGTGATTTACAGAAAAAAATATAGTTGAACACTATATTATTTTTTTTGCGATTCAAGTGTGTAATGTTGGTGACCGGTCACTTACAGTTGGAAATGTAAGTTACTGAACATTCTAAGCTATTTTCAAATATTTTTATGTTGTTCTCTAATTTGAAACGCGAATTTTGTCCAAGCAGGTGAATGTATGTTTGGAGTGCATCTCGTCTTCGCTTCGCAATCTGAAAAGGAGTTACATCAGGTGCTCGTCTCAGGCGACTATCACACACCTGAAGAAGTTCGTAGCTAAGAAAGTATTAAATGGCATGGAAAAATACAGAGAAGTAAGATTATTTGTAATTCTTCTATAGTGTATTTTTAGTGCGAATATGGTGCGCCTCTATACAGACTATGGCATACCCAATATCGTCTTCTGATTCTTGCTTGGTTGAGGAGCTTATGGACGCTTCTTAAAGTCGTCTGGTGGCAGCATATTAAATCAAACATAGAAAGATCGCCATCGATATGACAGAACAACAACTAGCGCTAGACCTAAGCCGAACATAGGTTCGATGATTTGTATAAACGTTTTCATTTTGCCATTCCATTCTGGTTTTTGAGCTCATACCAAAACAGCTTTATTCCCAACTTCTTCACTGTAGGTAGGTATTTCTTTTGGTCGACTTAGTTATCAAGATTCGTCTCCAGCGCCACTTGTCGACTGTCTTTCTGTCTCTTTTACGATGCTTTTTAAGTAAGTTAATTTAACCACACATTACCTAAGTACTTAACTTAATATTGGAAAAGTAATATTAGCATTTACATACACAACTACCAAGGTTTTGTAAAAGAGGTGCGAATTTCAGATGTTTATTGGAATGATAAACGCCCACCCATTTCACCAACACCTACTCATTATTTGTAAAAAAAATACTCTTGACGGGCCTCTACAGACTTCTTATTTGCATTTCTATAATGTCTAGCCGACAGAACAGAATGTTAGCAGTAGTCCTTCGCTAGCAGGGAAAGTCCGTGTTTACCCTTTTGGTGTACATAGCTCTGATAGAGAAAAAGAAATACAATAAGATTCGTGTCGTAATATCTTGATGTTTATTTTTAAAAACACTGTTTTTCCCTTCGTCCACGTTACGTGACGTCCTTAGAGTTACGGAACGAGCTAAGAATAACGTTCTGTAGCTCGCATTTTAATTAAGAGTGCAAAAACGAATCTGAGTGATGTAACAACATCCTACGGACCTTTAAAACTCTATATTTCTGCAGCCCGTTTCGCAACATTGACGTCAGGCGTTGATTTTGATTATGGACTCGTATATATTTAGACCGAAACTTAAATACTCGGATATCATAAGCTTAGTTATGGCACAACTTGGCCATACCATACAACCGCCGCCGCGTTTGAAATGCCTGCTAGTTAAAGTGCGCGTGAAGATACTAGAGAGTTATCGTTGTTCATTTTATCTCGATAGTTCGATACTCCCAACTGGCGGGGCGGGGTGAGGAAGCGTGGATTAACGGGAGGGGGTAAAGGGCCATTATGTACGCTGTTAGTACTATATTAATTCTGTGGTAATGGTATGTTTGGCACTTAATTAGATATGGTCTAGAAAAATTAAAAGTGTTGTGGATTTTAAACTTCGATTATTTTATGACTGACTTTAAATAATTCTTCTTTCAGGTTGACATCCTATGCAACGACGAATTGCTCGGCAAAGACCACACGCTTAAGTTCGTTTACGTCACGCGGTGGAGGTTCAGGGACCCTCCTCTTAGGCTGCAGTACAGGCCTAAGATCGATTTGTAAGTTTTGCTTCAGCACGCCGCTTTATCGCGAGGATGATTAAGCAGAGGACTGGTGAGTTTGGCCCATCCACCATTAAATTAATGGTCTGACATATGATTAAAGTTAAGTTTAATTACACCTGTCTAGTTTGATTTTTAGTTTATTTAAAGAAAGGGGCACGCATGAATACTTTTAATCATGGTGTCTAACTTGTCAGAAATAAAACAAATGCTACCGCGGTTGCCTTTTTTAATATACGACATAGTTTTAACTGATATAAGTAGATAATTATAATTATTTCTGTACATTCTTAAACACTGTTTTTAGACGCCATGATTACCAGGAAAATTAGCACATGCCATGTCCAGTCCTTTATAGAAACTTGTACAGAGCCCTTTTCTTTGATAAACTATACAGGGCTGAAATTAATTTTAGTTTAGTCATGTGTTTGTGCCCGTTTAGGCCAGTGATACTTTGTCATATGTCTTATCAGGACATTGTCCTAAGAATAATAGTAAAAAAGCGCTATTTATCTCTCTTGCTTCCAAAACTGTATTATTAATTACTATTTCAAGTATTGTTATTGCCGCAAAGTCTTCCTTCACTTCTTCCTTGCGTAAATTTAAATAAAACATTTTTCTTTTATAATAGTTAATGTGTTTCGAAGATTTCTCATGAGATATTTTTATATTTTAAGATAAAATATTGCGATTTTATATATATTATATTGTATTTAAACGTACTGCCCTTGCGACTGACTGGTTGCTGCTGCAAACACTTCCATTATGAGATTTTCTTTTTTTCCACTAGGGTTGTGAGGTCGATGACCACTATCGCCACTCTCACAATATGGTGTTTTCAGATTAATAAAATGAAAGAAACTGATTTCCATTCTTTATGTGTAAAAGGGTCAGGTAATAGTTTTATGAAACTGTGTTTTATTTTTTCATATTTAGATGTTGTATGCGCTTTTTTATTACTATTCAATATACGAATCGGGCAAACGGTCCATTTAGTCCTAAGCGGTGGTGCTTCATAGGAAGGTTTAGATTGTTCACTGAGGGCACACAAGCCAAAGTTAGTAAAACATAGCGAATGTGTTTAACTTGTCAGAAATAAAACAAATGCTTAGTAACCGCAGCTGCCTTTCTTGACATATTACATAGATTTAAATATATACTACCAATATATTTTGCAGAGAGCAACTGTAGCTGTAAATATTTACATAGAGTATTTTTATAGTCGTATCAATATTTTATATTGTCTTAGTGCGTATTTAATCAACTTTCATCAAGTTAGTTACAAATTGTAGGCTGGGTACAAATTAGTCCGATTCGAATATAATTTACAAAACCCGGCAATAAAACGTAGAAGGAGGTGACATTAGGATTTTTATTTTTATTGTTAACTCAAAAAAGATAGGTAGGTTATTATATTATATAAATATTCCGAATAGATCCGTATAAAGCGTACACAGTTCGTGATTAATACATACCCACAAAAATAATATACTAGTGAACTGACGTACAGAATGACAACTCTCTAGTTTAAGTGGCTACCCTATGTGAACACTAGCGCCAATTCCTTTCGATAAAAGATCATAACATAGTGAAAACACAAAATATCAATAACATGGTCGATTATTCAGTTTTGAATTTTACTTATAAGTAATTATCTTGTTCCCAGAACAGATGTACTTAAATCTCCCAGTCTTTCTGTTAAACTGATGACGAACTGGACCAGAACTAGACTAGTCATGATTAAAATTAACTAGAAAGTAATTATTTCGAGGATACTGCCGAGATGTTATACTGTGTCCTTATTTATTATGTACTGTGGATCGGTTTCGGCGGTCACTTCGGAGTATTGCATTAAGGGCACACCCCGCCGCCGCCGCCGCGCATGCATTCAGTCACAGTTATTTACATTTGTCTTTCGTTAAAAGTCATACATTTTTAAAGTTTTTTTACTATAGATGAATAATAATAAACCAAATATCTTTCGAGTAAGTTACATCACTAATCTTGTTTCTAATTTGTAGTAATTAACATTAATCTAATCAAACTATCAGTTCAAGATTTAACTATGTCTTTAGATTATTATAATTGTTTACTTAAATGATGATAACTTGACTTAAATATGATAAAACAGATACTTAGGTTGGTACTTAATATTTCATTATATAGGTATGCGGCGCGGCGCGGGCGCGGTGCTAGTTTAATAGCTACTTTTCTCTTTCACGCACGGCGCACATTAAACAAAATGTTAAACCTAGAAACTTCACCATACGCTTTATTGCGCATGTATACAAACGTTGTTATCTGGTCGTAGCAGGCAAGGTGGTAGGAGTAGTAACCACTCAAAACGCCGCGGTTATTACAGGTACCGAAATTTGACATAGCAAAAAAGACTAACAAGTTTCTCCTAGCTGACAAAATAGTATTTTTTTTAAGAGAGTCTGTGCGTTATTGTTAAACTCCGATTAAAGTGTACAAATTTATTGCCGAGTTATGTTATATTTGAAGCTAGCCTTACATTTAACAATATAGAGATTCTCAAGATTATTTCACGCAAACCGAGCGCTTAACTGCAATGCTTGATATTGGTGAACTTTTGTTCACTGCGATATAGGCCTTAGACTTCCTATTTCTGGCAAGTTACATGATTCTGTGGGTACCGATAACTTTAGATGATTTTGCATGAAACGTATAAGCTCCGCGAATGACAGTGAAGAGAACTCACCGCGGATTGAATCGCTTTGGTTGCCAATGTTTTTACTTTCGACCAGATGTTGCGTAAACCTGGTTCTGATAGGAGCATGTTAATTTAAAAAATGACTATATTTTTACGATTTGAGGCAGACCAAAACGGCTTTATCCGCGGTAGTATCCCTAGTACAGATATTTATACTTTACAATCAAATTGCAATAATACTAAAACAAAAGCCTTAAATCAGTGATTAGATTTATGTAGTATTTTTGTCACTATCCATCTGGCCAACTGCGGAATCAGCGCCTGGAGTGACGAGAGGTTATATAATGAATATTTTAAATATTAATATTTTCATGGGTATTGGGCGCACACGTTCATATTAGTTTATTATTATACTTAAAAGGTGAAAGCTCGTTAATACTGCCTTAGCGGGGCTAGATGATTTTATTGGAACAAATAATCGCAACTATACTACAGTTCATGATTATAGTAATTTTAGCTGTTCCTATAGGGCCCTCATGTAGGGCAACTGTTTGTTACCCAAATATAAATAAATTAAAACTAACAGCTAAAAATTGACAGACCCAGGAAACTTCACTATTTCGAAATTTATTCCAACCCTAACATTCCAAAAAAGAGAATAGAATTTTAATAAAACATAAATACTTGTCTTGTCTACACTATTGATTCACTAATATTATACTGAATTGTTAACCGAAAGCAATAAATTACGTTGATATACAACGAGTGGACTCATCTAAAGTTTAACTCACTTATCTAAGGCAACATTCAGCTGTCATGTACATGATTTACTGTAATATTCAAATGTTAGTGCAAATTGCGATTAAGCCCAGTTAACACTGATAAATTCTTTTGAGTGAAACTCGTTCTGTTCAAGTGAAAATCTTGAGCAATTGTGGTACAAAATAATTGGCATAATGTCGAAGCCCCGCTTCTAAGTAAGATAATATAAGATATCAACATTATACTGCCAGTTCGTGAAAGTCATATTTAGTATCCTATTTAGTATTAAAACATTTTATAAGCGCCTGTGAAAATAAAACACCAACCTTTAGATTCTGCTAACAATGTAATTTAAGTACCTTTTTATGTAGACCATCCCAGGTAAAGTGCACAACATTTTTCTATACGGCCTTAATTTTTTTTTTTATCAGAATTATGTTAGGGTATATTGCAGATGTATGTAATAGTATGTTTGTGAAATTTCATCGCAACCGTAGGCCTCAAAGTTGTTGGTCTATAGGCCAATACAAAGGATATAAAGTGATAAATACACTTACCTCCTTGAGCTTAACTTGCTCAGTTAATTACAGAAATTTGTTGCATCTTGAAACAAACAACATGAAATTAGTATTACCAAAACCAATTAAATATTAATTCATTTATCATCAATCATTTATCTTTTACCAATGATGTGTGTTAAAAAAGGGTGCGTGAGGTACGCGTAAAATATCTGAGGGGTGATCAAGGAGATTAATCTGGGTGAGATCGGGCTCAGAGCCGCGAATGAAAATAACGGCGGAACTTTTGTCGTGGTTTAAAAGGATGGGAAAGAGCACGGGGCCCTGAGGGACTCCGACGCGAATCGGTCGGCGAGACGAGAGCTCACCTTCGCATCTGCAGCGAAAAGAGCGATCGGTTAGAAAGTCTCGTATGATGAGCACGAGACGGCTTCGGCCAGACACTTCGAGTTTGTGGAGCTTGTAAAGCAAGCTTTCTTGCCAAACTTTGTCGAACGCCTTCGCTACGTCTAAGAAGACGGCTCAAGCCGGTTTGTGTTGGGGGTCTAATTTTTTTAGTAACTAATTTCAAGTTTCTTTTTCAAAACGCACATTTTTTTAATGGTGATTAAATCTTGGCCGCGGTAGATTAATTTCTACCTTAGCATATTGCCTACAGATTAAAAAGATGCAGACAATCCGTGTGACAAAATAGAATTGTTTGCCATAAATGGTCTCATTGTGCCTTACACAGAATTGGAGCTACCGGTAAACTCGATTACTTCTGTCTGATAGCCATTAAAGAAAGATGAACACTGCTCCAAGTTCATAGTAAAATATTGTCGTACAGCTCTTGTACCATGGTGATGCCGTACACTGTACTTAACTAAATATATGTTGTCTTACTAGGATAATTGACTTTAGTAGCAATAAAACATTATGAAACCACGTACATATCTTAACACGACATTAACTTTACTATTGACTTTTATTGTTCAGAGCTACTTTTCAGTATTATTCGTATCGCGATTGATATGCTACGTAGTTTATGTTGTCTGTTTTTTCTGGGATGATAGATTTAATAGTAGTTCAAAGCTAGATGCAGTTTTATATCGATCCCGATTTAGGTCTTCCTCATTACCATTAGTGTTTTACAAATATGAATAATATTATAATATTTGAAAATATCATAATACTTAATGGGTTTACTTATCCGGAATTAAATAAGTGCATATTTACTGACTTTCGTCCAATTCAACTTCGAATTATTACAAAGTTTCAGATCCAATCGTCGTCGTCAAAATAATTATACTTACTAATAATATTTTTTAACGTGCGACACACTACACTAGAAAAATTGTTAATTGGACGGAAGGTCACTAGAACGTTTCGCGAAAAAGAGGGATGTACGGCGTATAAAAAACATGGGACCGTCTGCCGATAAGATACATACAGTTGAAGCAGTGAGACACGTTTACCTTAGCGTGAATAAGGCTCAATTTACATTGCCGCGGAATAGAATGGAAGTGAACTTTTGTAATAAAATTGTAAATAACATTATAAAACTTGACGTCAATGGTCTAACGTACAAACTCAATAAGAGCTAAAAAAGAGATCGCGCGTCTCCGCAGAATCCTTGCGCAATCTCGAAAATTCCGCGTATGACGACCACTTCTTTGGCTGATCTAGTTTGTACTTTACAGAACTGATACCTATAAAGATTAATATACTGTAACGAGGCATTCGTCCTCTTTTCCTGTTTTATCACTGGCAACCTTTCTTGCTGGCAGTCTATGATGCTTCATATTTCAAATATTTAAATTCCGAAATCTTCTGTCTCTCTCTACTGTTTGTCAGGTCCTTTTTGACTCAGTTTCCAACAAAGTTCCACGAGACAAGTTAGAGAGTGCAAGTTTATGTTGATATCTCAGTTTAAATATGATTTTATAATAATGTGCCGTTTGTCGACATAACAAATTATCAAGTTATCACAGTTTTAATGATTTTATAATAATGTGTTAAAAGTTTACGTATCTTTAGGGTCGCGCCACACGTATCGACGGCGATCGACGGTTTGCCTATACAAAACGCGCGCAAAGTATGGAAATCCTTTCGCATCAACGCGGCGAACGGATTCCCATACTTCGCGCGCGTTTTGTATAGGCAAACCGTCGATCGCCGTCTTCTGAAGTACTTTCTTTGATCAACCCACGATCTTTGACGCTCCGCCTCTCTTGCTTCTGCATCTTCTGCGACTGGTGCGGCCTGGGAGCGGGGCTTGCTCCGGCGCAATACTATGTACAATTTCGTCACAGACATTCGCTTCCATTCCATGCCGTATTTAATGTAAATTGAACAAACGTCAGTAGCATGAATAGTATCTTTTTAGCGGTTTACTGATAATGGAGGTGCAATGTCAGAGCGTATTGGAGTCTTTAAGACTGCGCCGAGCGTACGACGCGAGCTCTAGTTAGGTATCCCTAGTTATGTGTGCGTGACCGCACGCACCCATCTACAAGTTCTCGCGGTTTTTAAGCTTTATATCCGAATTTATCGGCGGAAATATTGTCGCGTCCAATATTTCCGCCGTGCGTAACTCGACGAGGCACGCCGCGTCTGACGGTTTTTACGCTCCGTATACCGTGGTATGCTCGCGTACGACAGGTCGAAATATTTCAAGTTCCAGATAAACTCTAAAAATTAATTTTTCAAATATCTTGCTCAGAAACAAAGTTATAAGGCTTCAAAGTTAATGGTTAAACAGAGAGGTCCGACGTGACCTGTGACGTCATATGTCACGCGGGCCATACATCCGCCATAGAAAATTTTGTTTCCGTAAAAGGGACAGATATTTTATATTTGCTTAATAATGTTGTATCTAGTTTGCTTTTCGATTCTGTTTTGACTGTCAGTATTCTATTTTTGTATACTTTCAGATGAACTATGAAAAAAACTAATATTTTTTAATGCATATTCCCTATTGGATTAAGAGGCGCAGATCGCCATGTCTAGTACGCTCTGACGTTGCACTTTAAATTTCACTCAACCGCCAAAAATGTAAATTCGTTAAAATTGCTGCATACACTTACTGTTCCGACTGCAACGATTTCTAAAATAAAGAACGCTTTAATATAGGTAGATTACTTCTCGTTTTTATGCTATTTGCATACTACTATGCATGATCAGTAACTTTAAATCAAAAGACATTATGAAATAGGTACATACATTTAAATAAAGTATTTTTATATAGTTAGATTCAAGGTAACTGAATATTTGACGACATGCAGTGAAGGTCTGCTTACTACTTTGCAGAAACCTCGCAGTCGTACAAAGCAAAGTGTAAACAGGCCTTTAAGTGTGTGGATATCAATTCTGCAGAATTGAATCTCTGGAGAATTGATATTGATATAACACACTTAAAGACAAAGACGGGTGCATACCTAAGATAAAAAAAAAATATGTATCGTTACTAGTATCCGCTAGTTATTTAGCATTGAACTCACTAAAAGCAATATTTTAAAACTAGAAGAAATAACTTATATTACATGGTAGAAATAATAATTCCAGTACAATTAATTTCATGTTAATAGACATCATAATTATACAAGCAATCTACGTAGTAGTTATAACTATTTCTACTTTGTTATTGAAGTTAAGATCTGGAGACCTAATAGCGCCTTTTGAGTGATAGATACCTATCTAAATTTAGGAGACCGGGTTTAAATTTAAAAAGTATTTTAAATTATATATTTTTTGTATTCTTTTGTATAATTGATTAAGCGAATGACATTTTTATCGTTGTTTTAACCAATAATAAGACTAGGAATACAGTGCTGCCATTAGATTTAGTTTTTAAAGTAATGGAGGCGGAGATAGATTCATTTGCGTCAATTCCTTGTTTCATGTTCGATGTTGTAGTGTTGCTAGCCATCTTTTATTGTTGAATTTTACAATCAATTTTCATGTGTAGTTTTTAATCTGAAGTAGTAAAATGGACACAGCTAGTTGAAATAAATAATAATGAATTTACTAAATATAGTACTTACCAGTAACGAAATTTTTGACAATATGTAAAATACCAAACAAAGCGGTTTTAGCCTCGGTTCACAACAACCCCGAAAAACTAATAATACCACAAAAAATAAAAAGATACCTAAAAATAATAGCTTAAATTATATATAGAAAAGTTGAGGAATAATTTATTGAAACTGACTTGTTAATTTTATAATTTTGTGCACCTTCAACAAATAAAAAAATAAAAAAATCGTCTTCCTCAGACAAAATTATAATCATCTTTCTGTCTTTGTCTCGTATCAAGAGGTGTCGATTTATCTGTGGAGGCGGTGCTGCGAGAACGATACACCGTTGACGATATATTATGTCTGTGTGACGATTTAGGAATTTTGAGTGAGATCCGCAAGCGTCAAGTTTATGTTGCAAATATATATATTTTTGTAGTGAACGTACTAATGTGGCGGTTGTTATCGAAAGAATGATAATTTTCCTTGTCTGTGAACACTATTTGATGCTTCGCAAAAATTTTTTTTTTTTTCAGAAAAATACGAAATGATATCTGAAACTCCTGGGTTACTTTTGAACTAATATAATTAAAAAATGAAACACTTATTACTTATAATTTATCAAAATTGAGTCTATATTACATAAGAAACATTTACTAACCTTATTTATTATTTTCGTTCACCGATTTAGCACTTGCGACACGAACGTAGCGTAACGGTCGATGAGTGAGTGAATTTGAATTCCACTTATAACCGAGACTATTGAACTAGATCATTCATTCAACTAAGCTATAAATACAGCTTAGAATTGCGTAAAAGTAGAGAAGAGTAGTAATGATACGTATCCTTATCATACATACGAAGGGGGTAGTCAGGATTCTAAACAAACAGACGAAAGGACTAAATATAATAAAATAAATACTTATTTAGAATGGAAACATTTTGGCAACCTTATGGAACTAAAGGTTTACTATTTTATTACATTTTCTGGGTTGTAATGAACTGGGGTAGTGATTAGATAAACAAGCCTTACAACGCCAACGACACGTGTGTTACTTGTACTTACGACAATTAAAAACGGTGTAATATCATTAATAATACATAAACGACAATCTTTTATTAAATGTGATACCAAGTTCAAATTTTAAGTAATATCAATTAAGGTTTACATGAGTTCTCATGTTAAATGTTTAAAATAAGGTCTCTTTATTGATAGCTTCGCTTGTTTCTCTTTAATGCTAGAATTATATATAAATAGCGACCAGTAAATAAACTTTAATAAATACATCAATTTAGGTACTTAAGATAATATATTTACTCGATGCAATAAATTATTCAAGTTATTAGAATGGCTTTCACGAAAATACATAGCTTCACCTACAAACGAGGACTGCCTGTGTTGTCCCAATACCTATGATCTAGTAAATAAGTCTAGTTGCTTTCATAACCGTCTATATTTTATGAACATAACGGATGCGATTGAGCTAGTTGATAAAGTTAATATTAAAAAACATGACCTGTAATATTTATGCTAGAATTTTCGATGCAGGTGATCATTCACTTGAACAGTTACGAGGGCATATATTTCGATCCGTTATGTTTGTTAAAAATAGAGTTCCTAATGATGTTTATACGATTTTAATGTAAGCAGTATTTACTGTGATCAGAGGCATGTCAGGATCTTGACTTTGGTTATGAAAGCCACGAGGGTTTGTACTGAAGTGTAAAGTGCGGGTTTACACCTAGAGAAAAGAAGCAACGCCATAGTAACTACAACTGTTGTAGTTGGACACGTAATTATAAGTAACAGGAAGACAATTTTCCTGTCGTTCATAAGTCGGCATTAAAATTACGCTGATCTGTAACGCACTAGATAAAATTAATTTAAATAAATGACTAAGTTAAGTGCGAAAGTTAATCTAGTACATACGTGTCCTCTCGGGTAGCTGTTCATTCCGTGTAACTGAACAACATTTGTTTCACAACTTAAAAATCAAATTGGCAAAAAGAAAAATGCAAAGTTCAACAACAAAAGGTTCAGTTTCACAGACTTTGAAACCGAGAGGTTTTGCGTTGTTCAAATAACACGCACGATGTTATGTTCAAAGTCAAGTGCATTATCTATACCTTATCCAACTGAGAGACAAAGATTACATATGGGTGCGTTTCCACTGAAGTCTAGAGGACCGGAGAGAAAATAAAGTTGTGTGTAAAGTCGTTGACTCGACAGTGTTGTACTGGTTTGAAATCAATTATTTACACGATGGTAGTGGCGGGTCAGCACAGCACTGACTTGAAGGCCGACTGTTGGCATTGGCTGACTCGATGTAAACTTGCGACAAGTCTTTTTGTATGAAAATCCAGCTCCGCTTCAGTAGAAACGTACCCTTACGTGCTTTTGCACCCGTATGTGATTTTTAATGCCTTTGCAGACATATTATAGCTTATCCATTTGAAAATGAATAATGTTTACTAATGCAATTTTAGTGGCAGAAAATATTTATTTATTATGATAATAAAATATTACTAATTATTTCTCTTAGAATGGGTAACAATTTTGATAGTTGCTTAACCAAACATGAAAGTACTTACGTTTATTTACGATTAAAACGGATTTATATTTTCGTAAATAGTAATATTATTTCAAATAATAAAATAATGTTAATACTTCTGCAAAATGAGGGATGCATCCCTTGTATAAATTTATTATTTGTTAATAAACACGACAAACAAGCCGTTGATGACAAATGGAGAGTTAGTAAGCATTATTCCTTTAAATGGCTAAGGTATAGCTATAAAGATGCGTAAAAGTTTGTGGCACGTGCACGAAGTTCAGAAAAACGTTGATGCTTGGCGCACTTTCTTCAGATTAACAAATCTTAACATATCCACGTATTTTTAATAATACCCGCCTTATCTATTTAGTATTAGGATTACTCGGCTATCGAGAACGTACAAGACGTTGGTGTCGTATCCTGCTATAAAGGTGCTTCTTATGTCTAGTGTAAATTCGCACGCGACATTAAATTACCATTACCTAAAACAAAGAATATTGTAATTTTTTATACTTTATAGATAATATCCATATTTTTTTGGATGTTGTGTATTTTAATTAGATTTGAATAGATATTTTTTTCGATGTGGTTCGTTAAGATTTTGGACGTGAGCCTAGGTTTAATAAAAAATATTATTTTATCACAAAAAAATGAAGATGACGTTTTTATCGTATGAAATGATTCTTATTTTGTATTAAATTGAGGGAGATGTCTAATTTTGTATTGAAAATTTAATTCCTTTATGGTAATTATTAGTAATTGCTTTATGGTATTATGTAAATTAAAATAGATCGAAAGTTTTGTTAAATTCACGAGAGGTGGAATAACTCCGTCTAAAGAACGTACGCGGCGTTAGGTTAACACACGACATGTTGGCTCAACTTATGCTGGAAAGTTCAATATATCAACCAGCGTAAGTTCACTGTTCGCACAATAATACATGCGAGTTCAACTTATGTTGGTCAACGCATAAAATTTGTTAATTCCAGCATAAATTGAGCCGACCCGTAGCGTTTCCACGGCTATGGCCCTATTTTTAGAGTATGTAAGTAGGTACTCTAATTGTTTTTAATTATTTTTTAGTTAACTCAGTTGTTGTTTGGTTTTAATAAACATTTTATTTTAGAACTTAAGAACAATTTTTGTGGGTCGTATAAGGTTTGATTTATTTAATTACTTCATAATTTGATTTCCAAAATTTAGCCAATTGATTTAGTTTAAAGTTCGATACATAATTTAGCAATAATTAAGGACATTATTGAAATGATTTTAATATAAATATATTAATTAGAATATGTTGAAGCTGGTATTTTATTTTACCCAGATTAAGTTTTGGAAAGTGGATAGATGATGTCATAGAGAGTATTATTTAAAACACAGAAGTATTTTTATTGTTTTATGCCGAAATGAGTACAACACAATACAACACATGATTGTTCAACATACCATACCAACATATCATGGTAACTTAAAAATAATAATAAATTAGACAATACCATTTGTTCTCACTTGGTCGGAATCGCAATAGGTCGGATTCTCACTTCGCCAGATTTAGTAATAATACATATTATCCAACATTGTTTCACAGGCGGAAGCTTGTAATTGGCTCAAGTATTGTATCTTGGCTATGGTTATGATATTACTATCTAAGCTGTAAGTTTCCATTATAAATAAAATAAAATATGAGACCCCGGTTTCCTAAACGGCCGAAGCGATGTTACCGACAATCTGTATGATCCAGACATTCAAAATGCCTAAGTGTTATACAACGTATTACAAAAAATACAAAAAAATTTTTTTTTTTACTATAAGCATTTAATTAAATATTCTCTAGAGATCAGCTGTGTCAAAGAATATTCGGACCAGATATGTCAATGCGATTATTTTTACAGCTACGGATAAAAATGTTTACGTACCCATAACATGCACGTTAGAACAATTAATTTCGAAATGGAAAAAATACAAATAAATAAAAAAAGGTTTGTTGAATAATTGTTATGAAATAATGAATAAATATTTCAAAATGATATTCATGTTTGTAATTACGTAAACAAGATAATTAGTTTTCTAACATAAATTGATTTAAGTCTCGGACGGATGTCAGCCAAAGGAACCGATCCCCCTTCCCTCAGCGCTTATACACCATGAAATTGACATCGTTTTGTTCCCGCCGTGTAGTGATAGTACCCGTCAAACTGAACAACTTTTCACAAAAAAAAAATAGGCACAAATGGTGTACAAGTACTATAACGTTTTGAGAATCGATAGTCTATATTTTAGGTGTCAATCTCAGGTTGATTGACACTAGAGATGGGAATATTTGATTAAATGCCTTTGATGGAAAATATTCTTTTTTTGGTATTTCTTGTAACACGTATTATAGCATGCAATTAAGGTTCACATCACGAGGTACTATATCTCTATCAAACATATAGATCAACTATACATCTATCAAACATGCATACTTATAAAGAAAGTATTAAACAAAACCATTCACACGTCTATCAACCTTACACAAACAAAACAAATCATAAAATGTTCAACCCGACGAGCCAGCTTTATTATGTTACCTAAAACTCGTACTAAGTATGGTAAGAAAATGTTTACTTTCGAAGGAGCACAACCGTTCATTAAACTTCCTTCAAATATAAAAAGTGAAGACTCGTTAAATGTATTAAAAAAACTGTACCACCATATACATGATTTATAAGTTTAGGTCAGTGTGCGACGAAGATACTCATATAACAATGTTCATTTAATGTTTTTCTCATTGTAAGTGACTTCTTGAGAAATAAATGTCTTTAAACCTAAGAACTGGTAACAATAATTTGAGCAAGGTAACCAATATGACTTTTAAAACTTCGTTAAATACAACGCAGTCCATACTGAAACCCGGCCGAGAAGGCCATACGTATCGCAAAGCGAACACTATACGCGCATGCATACACTAGGATCCTTCACACTTCACGTTTAGTACATTCTGTGGGATTTGCATTTTCTGAGGGTCTGCCACGACGAAGACTTGTTTGTAGCCTTCGTCTTGGAGCACCAGCTTGTAATGGTCCGAGGAAGGCACGGGGGCATTAGGTTTGGCGTGGTCCCGCTTAAAATGGCGACTTAAGTGGCTCGTTTGTGTGAACTTGCGATCACATATCTTGCACTGGTACCTCTTTTCACCTGAAATATAACGATACAGAGATTGAGAGAGTTATCTTTATTATACAGTATGGGTGGCTCTAAAACAGACATGCAGAAACCGCGGCCCCCTGTCAATGTACGTGCGGCCCGCCAGCGACTTGACAGGGCAAACCAATGGGAGTGATATGCTCAAAGTTTTCAAACTTTTGGAGAAATGTTTCAAAATGGTTTTGGATTTATCGAAATTATCTGGAACTACAACCGACGGAGCTCCTTCGATGATCGGAATTAATTCTGGCTTAGAAACTCTGTTAAAACAGCACCTGCAAATTCAAAACGTAGATACCGACGATTTAATGCAGTTTCATTGCATCATACATCAAGAAGCCCTATTTTCAAAATTATTGGGATTTGAAAACGTAATGAAAGTTGTTGTACCCACTGTAAACTTCATAAAATCCAGAGGCCTGAATCACAGACAATTCAAACAATTTCTTGAAGAAATAGAAAGCGAATATGGAGATTTACTGTTTTATACGGCAGTTTTTGAATTTAATCGATGAAACCGAAATATTTCTTACGTTACTTTATACATACATACATACATAAAGTCACGCCTTTTTCCCGGAGGGGTAGGCAGAGACCACTTCCTTCCACTTGCTACGATCCAGACATACTTCTTTCGCTTCATTCACATGCATCAACCTCTTCATGCACGCTCGTCGGTTTAGGGTACTCCTGACCTGGCCTTTTTTAAGTACATCCCCGATCTGGTCGTGAAACGTACGCCTTGGCCTTCCCCTTCCAACATCTCCATTCACACTTGCCTCATAAATTTGTTTGGTTACTCTCTTCTCATCCATTCTTTCCAAGTGACCAAACCATCTTAACATACCTCTCTCTATTCTAGTCACTACATCAGTTACCTACGTTACTTTATTAAATTGTTTTTATTTTCTGCGGCCCACCTTTAGCTCATAATTTGTCCGAGTGGCCTGGTCCCAGTAAGTCTGTGCATCCCTGCTTTAGAGCAGGAACATCATATGTATACTCGGGGAGCTCTAAAACTAAAAGACAGAAAGATCAGTACTAAGGAACCATGTCATCGTTTTAGTAAAAAATATCTGCATTCATAGTTTAAAAAAAATCTCATAGGTAGGTACTGAATTCGAGAATCGAACCCGGTAGTTTTGAAGAAAAAAATCAAGCATTGCTATCATTTTAGATACCGTAATACTACTTATCGAAATCATCCGGCAAAGGACCAAGGTAGTTGATATCGTCGTGAAGTGTTTGTGGGCTGGCCACGTCTGTCGCAGAACCGACGAGCGTTGGAGCAGACGGGTTCTCGAATGGAGACCGCGTCTCGGGAAACGTGTGTGGGACGCTCCCTGCCAGGGGGACTGATGACCTGAAGAAGGTCGCTGGTGGCGGCTCGATGAGGAGAGCGGGTGATCGTGCGCTTTGGCGTGCCCTTGGGGAGACCTACGTCCAGCAGTGGACTGCAATAGGCTGATTGATTGATTGAATACTACTTATGACCTACACAATCGATATCGAAATAGTAATAATGTAGGTTTTTTATTTCAATACGTCCTGGTACGATTCCCGAACTGAGTATGAGTTTTTTCTAAAATCGATGACATGGTTCCTTAAGCAGATCTTTGTATGTCTTATGGTTTCAGAGATACCCATCCAGACAGCCTCCGTGCGTGGCCGAGTGGTCGAGATTTCGACGCCCATTACGGAGGTTCCGGGTTCGATTTCTGGTGGGGAAACTGTCAAGCAAAAATCTCTTTGTTAGGACATTGCAGGCTGAATCACCTGATTGTCCGAAAAGAAAGATGATTCCGTGCTTCGGAAGGCACGTTAAGCCGTTACTATCTAGTAATCTAGTCGTTACATGAGCCAAGTCAGTGGCCTTTGGCGGCTCTTTAAACACTGACACCAGGGTTTGTGAGGTTCAGTTACTTTCATAGTCTAATGACCTATGGTATTTTATTGTGGGGTCACGCTACGAATGCTAATAGTATATTTATTTTGCAGAAACGGGCTGTTCGTGCAATTTATAGATTAGGGCCTAGAGTGTCACTGAGGGAAAAGTTTAAAGAAATCAATATTCTAGAAAGAAAGAAAATAAATTTATTCAGTCTCAATTCATATTACCAAGATACAAATCAAGTGCATAGATATAATAATAGGTGTATACAAAATGAATGAGATTTGCTCCTAGCAACATGCATCGCGACATGAAAAGGTGCTGCCTCAGCAAACGTTAAAAGTAAGAGACTTCCAACACTGATTTTCAGTCAGCACCTATCTTAAGATTATTAGAGCTACACGCTCGCTATCTAAACAACTAACGAAAATATTACTCCATGCGTGCTTGTATTGATATATATATATATATATAGATATATATGTATTATGTATATGCGTGTGAATGCGTGTGCGTGTGTGTGGGTGTGTGAAAGTGTGTGTAATTGTTGTATTCTGACATTTGTGTCTCGATATATCTATGACAATCTTGTGTATGTAAAACGAAATATGAGTAATTTTCAGAAGCACAGTGTTATACACAATTTTAATACTAGAAATAAAGAGAAGTTGGTTGCTTATGTCAGCCGACTACATAAAATTAGTAATTCCGCAGTAACTCTTTTAAAGGCAATTGTATACGCTATTACAACAACAAGTAGTGGCTCTGTGAGCTGTAGACCTCGCGAGTCTGTATATATCTTCTCAAATTTTTTTTTCTCGACAAACATCCCCAACCCCTTGTTTTTTTTTATTTTTAAAGTAAAGGATCTAATATGTACATGTTTAACTTTCAAATATTTATACATTATCTATTAAGTTTATGAAAATTCTTATTATATGTAATTGTTTCTATTATGTGTAATTCTTATTATGTGTAATTGTTTTCAATTTAATAATATATATATATATATATATATAGTTAATATGTCTGTGTACCTGGTTAAACAATATTATTTTGTTTAATACTAACGTTTTTTCACTTATTGTACTTGTTAAATGTTGTCACCAAACAGAAAATATGTGATATATTTATCTTAATGATAAAATTCTTGTAAATCAGACTCACTGTCTCCCAAGACACAGGTTACCCTAGTTTGGGAGACAGAGATCAAACTCTGTAAGGACTTTTACTAGTACGTCTATCTATGTACATTTGCTTTTTTATTATTATTATATTTGATTTATTTCATTTTATTTTTTTATTTATTTATTTTTTATTGAATTTATTTTATTTAATTTATTTTATTTTATTTTATATTATTTCATTTCATTTAATTTTATTTTATTTTAAGAAATGTGACCTGTAGAGGAAAACAGCCTCAGCGCTAGACCTTGTAAGCTGGCAACCCCCATAACTCCGTAATTTTTTTAAATTTCCAAAAACTGACTCGACAAAAAAATTCGATTAATTTATCGAACCTGCTCACAAAATTTCACAAGAATCGGTTGAGAAACGCGACCTGTAGAGTGAAACAAACAAACAAACAAATCCACAAACAGATGAACATACAAAAGCAAATTTGGCCAAGCTGAAACAGAGACGCTTCGCTCGCTCGGTCAATAAGGTCCCTACTGATATTAAAAACTTGCCTTTAGACAAGTTTAAAATAACTATAAAACTTGTATAAAAAAGGTTACTATAGGATATCTGATTACTTAGAGGACAGATGTCCATGGGAATAGATTGTTTGAGTAGCAGGCTTTTTCGATATATAATAAGCATTAATTTTGTGAAGTGTTATTACTTACTTACTTAATTTTGTAATTGACAATATTTTATTTATTAAAAAAGGAAACGCAGTGAGCTCTTCTCCACAGATTCCGCCATTGTGTTAGTGAACTCACCCAAAAAAATGTAATGATGGATCTAAGTGATGTAATAACATCCTATGGAAATAAATTATTTTGACTTTGACTTTGGTCAGTGTCGGTTTCATGTTCCAAATTCAAAACACTTACGCCCGTGGGCCTCTAAGAACTTTAGGCGCACTTATGTGCGAACCAATCGTCACTTTTTGAATAGATGGGACGAAAAATTACTTGGGTATCGTCTTAATTAAAAATTACTTATCGTGTTATTCCAACAATTTTTATTAAATTAATAATTACCTGTATGTACGACTTTGTGTTGTTTAAGTGCCGAGGAGGTGTAGAAGGTCTTGCCACATTCGCAGTGGTAGTCTCGTTGCCCCTTATGCCGCTTCAAGTGCACGTTGTACGCACTGCAGGTCACGAAGCCACGCTGACATTCTTTACAATTATACCTACAACAAAGAGACAAAATTAAATCGACAGTGGAAAAAGAAAAGTCGCTTAGCCGCCATCATAGTCATTTCATAGCTTGTATTATTATAATACTGCGACATGAGTAGAATCTATACAGGGTGTAATCGTTAAGTGTGCCCAGGCGATAGATAATTATTTAAACTGACATCGAAAGTACATTACCTTATGAGTAAAATGACATCAGACACGTGCATCAGGCGCACCGCAGTCTGCGAGACATAACCGAAGTTGCGCGCGGCGGCTACGGACGATGACGTTCTATTACACGGGATTTCCTATTGGCGCACACATCGCTCTACTGCATGCGTCTGCGACACGTTAGCTGTGCAGCAAGAAAACTGACAGTTGTGAATATTTACAAAATTAATTGCATTTTCCAGTAATTAGAGGTCATAGATTTTGAAATATGTGTAAGATTAATTAATGAAGAACGCAGATATAAATGCCTTTATGATCCACAAGACAAAAACTACAAAATTAGTTTACTGTTATGTGGTCCAAAATAGGAAGAGAAATAGATATATCTTTTTGTTAATATCCAGACTTTTTGGTGGTTCTGCAGCAGTTAAAAGCATCAGATTTTCATCGGATGAGCTGTTATCTAACCACCCTTCGCTAGAAATGCTAGATATATCATACTCGACGTTCGACAAAATGACAGCAGCGCAATATACTGCGTATACGGTGTCGCAGAAGTATCGCAACGCCCTGTATTGCATGTGCGACGCCGTCCGACGCCCTTCAGTGTGAACGGCCTTCTGTCGCAATGTGCCGCAGACGCAGCGCATCGTGCTGCAGACGCATTCGGTGTGTGGCAGCCTTAAAGGCAAGTAGTAGGTCGCAAAGTTATTCGAACGCCGCGCACCTGATTTCCTTATTGTGTATTCGCACGTGAATGTTGAGGTTGCCAGAGGTGGCGAAGGTCTTGGGGCAAAGGTGGCAGGAGTAAGGCTTCTCACCGTTGTGTATACGCTGGTGGACCTTCAGATCCGCTTTTATTGGAAACCCTGTAATCAACGTGTTTCAATTAAGTAAATAACGCGAATCCTCTCGGATGGTGATTTTATACTGAAACTTTTAATTCACACTAATAGGGAATATGCATAAAAAATATTAGTTTTTTTCATAGTTCATCTGTAAGTACACAAAAATAGAATACTGACTGACAGTCAAAACAGAATCGAAATTGATCCAAAAACAAACTAGATACAACATTATTAAACAAATATATCTGTCCCTCTTGCGATAACAAAATTTTCTATATGCGGATGTATGGCCCGCGTGACATATGACGTCACATGTCACGTCGAACCACTCTGTCTAACCATCAACTTTGAAGCCTTATAACTTTGTTTCAGCTTGGCCAAAATTGCTTTTGTATGTCCATCTGTCTGTCTGTATGTTCTCCTCTACAGGTCGCATTTTTCATCCGATTCTTTTTTTGAAATTTTGTGAGCGTTTGATATTTTGTGAAAGATTTTTTTATGTTGAGTCAGTTTTTGGAAATTTAGAGTAACGGAGTTATGAGGATTGAAAACGTAAAAAATCATAAAACAACCATTTAAAAAAAGAAAAAAACAAAATGGCCATCATAAAATGCTTTATTGTGGCGGATTTGCCGATTAAACTGATCATATTGCTTAGCTTTAACGGGTCGGAACTCCGGTAACCAGACGCACTGTATAATTAAGAAATCTGTACGACGCCGGACCAGGGACCGGACTACCCGCCCACCCAGTCGTTTGGGGCGTCCTTGATAGGCTTACCCTGTTGGATTCGCAAACGTTATAATTATAGCATAATAAGAGTACGAGATATCGTTGATCAAAATCGTAAGGGTTCCAGTCCCTGTGCCGGACGAAAAAAATAAAATTATCAGTAAGTATTTTTTGTTGTTCATGTTTCCAATATTCCAAAAGACATCTGCTTGGAGTGCGTTCTGAATTATTTTTCGTTTACCTTTTCCACAATCCTGGCAAAGAAAGGGCTTGTCTCCTTTATGTCGCTTCATATGTATGGAGAGCTGAGCGCTCTGCACGAACGTCTTGAAGCAAATGTCGCAACTGTACAGCTTTTCGCCTGCAACACAACAGAAAAAAGGGGTTAGAGTGTTTCGGTTTAGATACATCATATTTTACAGTAACATTTACTGTTTACGACCTACACAGTCGAAATCGACATAGAAATGTTATTTTTATTCTTCAATACGACCGGGTTCGATTTCCGAACTAAAAATGAGTATAATTTTTAAATCTCTGAATGCAGTTTTTCTTTTCACTAAAATCGATGACGTGGTTCCTTAAACCAGATCTTTCTATGTCTTATAGTTAAAGAGTTACCCATACTGACTGACCCATCTAAATGGGCCACCCTGTGTATTGTGGTGGAGGTACATTTAATCAATGGCTGAATGATGTGTGTGTGACCTTACCAGTGTGCATTCTGATGTGGTTGACGAGCCCGGTGCGTCGGCTGAACTGCTTCGGGCAGTACTCGCAGTGGTACGGAGTCTCGCCCGAGTGGACCTTCCTGTGCTGGAACAGCGCGCTGTGCCCTCTGCAACATGACGCACCTAACTCTTAAATACCATTGATGTCTTTGATGGTACAACTGGGATAGTAGCCCCATTACCATTATACGATTGCTCGGAATCTCACTACGAATCAGGAATAAGGAGATACGTAGAAGAAACAATGTCATTTACATAGCTCTCAGCATAAGAAAGTTGTAGTGGCAATGGCCATATATCTCGACGAACCGACAATCGATGGGGAAGAAAGGTTCTCGAATGGCGGCTACGGGCCGAAAGGCGTAGTGTTGGACGGCCTCCCACAAGGTGGACAGATGACTTGGTGAAAGTTGCTGGGCACTTGTAGATGCGAATAGCGCAGGACCGTTCACCTTGGAAACCTATGGGAGAGGCCTATATTCAGCAGTGAACGTCTTCCGGCTAAGATGTTGATTTTTTTTTTCTTCTTCCTAACTAATGGCGACACATCTTATGTAGACGTATTTCGCCAGTGTCAAGTGATATTTGTAGGTTTAAGATATATATCCTTGGATGATTGTTCGGTGAATTGGGCTCAGTAATGTGATAGTACAATTACTGAAGCCACCACAAGGCCTCTTGGCATCATCTAAAAATGACAGCAAAGTGTAAGCGATTAAAGTTTATAGTCCCGAAACATTCACTGGATAATACACTATCGAAATTATACACTAAACACTTCAATAAATTAAAATAAAAAAATTAAAACAAAGACACGTCCGCCATTGTCAGATGCTGACAAAAGACCCATGTTGATGTTGTTGTTGTACCATTATTGCCGCTGATGGTCTACTAAGTAGACTCTACTTTATCGTGTAGGTTGTAAGGTCGACAATCGACTTCACATACCTTGCCTGATGTTAGTGTTATAGAGCCGCCAAAGGCCACTGACATGGCTCGTGTAACGATTAGATTACTACGAGTGTCTAATCGTTACACGAGCCATGTCAGTCAGACTCCAAAAGTACAAAAATTATTTTGTATAATTTTATTTTATTTGTAACTTATTGTATTTGAAGGTTTCTATTTTTTAGTTAATTTTTTAGGTATCATATTTAATTGCAACATTAAACGCTTATGACCTGACCTACACAATAGAAGTTTTTTCTTCAATACAACCAGGTTCGATTCCCATACTGAATATGAGATTTGTTTTATCTGAATGCAGTTTTCATGTCAAATCGATGACAATGGTTCCTTAGATCAGATCTTTCTGTCTTATAGTTACAGTGCTACTCATACTAACACATCTAACTGGGCCAGCCCGTAGAAGAGACGTGCGACCAGCCTAATATAAATAAATAAATATGTGGGGACATCTCACACACGGCGATATAAATACGTATAGGATAAACAACATCCAGACACTAGGCAAACACAAGTGCTCATCATACAAATGTTTGCCCTGGGCGGGATTCGAACCCGCGACCCTGTGCTTCGAAGGCAGGCATGCTACCAACTAGGCTACGGAGCCGTCAAATATATAAAACCGCCAAAAATATGTCTCTTGTTAATGCAACAAGTGCGACAAGTCTATACGCATCGCTAGTCCAATAGGTCGGAAAGGCTGTAGTCATTAAGAGTGTCGCAGTGATGCAGTGGTTAGGGCCGCTGCCTCCCGTCCGGGAGACACGGGTTCAATCTTCACCACGTACGTACCAATGTGTTTACGAATTTCAAATTCATATGTAAGTTTATTCGACGCTTTTACGATGAAAGAAAACATCGTGATGTAACCTGCATATTCCTGTGAAGAAATTCAAGGGTTGTATGTGAAATTGATCAACACGCACTGGGCCAAGGTGGTGCGGGCAGTGCCTGTTGATCGCCTTAATTTGGGGTAGGCTAAAGCCCTTCGGTGGGGTCGTATATGAGCTGTTGATGATGAGTCACCTGAAAGACGCAGGGCACTCCGGACAGCGGTAAGGGCGCAGTTCCGTGTGGCAGACCTTGTGGGCTTTGAGGTTGGACTTGGTGCTGAGAAACTTGCCGCAGATGTCGCACTGATGCGGCAGCTTGCTCTCCGGCAGCTGCGGCGCTTCGCCCTCCAATATCACTGCAAAATGCAATCAATTTACCGATGTAAGTAAGTTCCGTAAAGCAGAATGTCACAATGGACTACCTCTGACTACCTTACCACTTTATGGCGAACAGGGCCCCGTTTCACGAAGCAACAATTTACAAGTAACAAGTTACAATTTGATATTCATTGCGTAGCCAATTCGCCAAAACTGGAAGCCCTTATCGTTTTACCTCATTGTCTACGCAATGTACATCAAATTGTACTTGTAATTTGTAACTTGTAGCTTCGTGAAACGGCCCCCAGATCGTCAATTTTACTTGCACTTATAGCGAAGCGCGCGCGGGAGTCCCGTCGTAGCTAATTTGCTCACTCGCATATGTCTTTGCATCATCCATCTGGCTCCATTCAAAAAACTGTTCGAACAAGGCGACTATTGGTCGCGACAATAGTCAATAGTGGCTTTTTAATAAAACCTCTTACCTTTTTTCTTTCGACCTCTCTTCTTTTTCGGCTTTTCTTTTTTCAACTTCTCTTCCTCTTCAGATTCTGTAGAAAAATAAACCAGTTTAGGTGCTAGAAAAATAAGCACTGTACGGACCTTTTAAATACAATGAAATTTCACGCTTTTATGACCACTGAAACACACACTTAGCATAATTGATTGGGGTGTTTTTTATACAAACGAAGTATTTGCAAAACACAAAACAAAAGTTAAGTCAACAGACAACCCTATTGCTAGCACGCCGATCTTTATTTCTTTATGTAATATGTCGTCACACAGCATAGTAGATTAAGTAGGAAAAAAATAATACACTTACCCTGAGAATCTTTCATATGCTTGATATCTAGCAATATATTGTCGTCTTCAGCATCCCAGCAACTATCATCATTATTAATACTTGATTCTGAAACATTATGTAGAAGAAATAATGTAACTAAGGCTCACAAATAAATCAACAAAGGGAGAATTATAATAAGTTGTGGAATAAATGGAATTTAAAAAAATTAAAATTAATTAAGGAAGTAAAAAATTATCAAAAAAATATTTTTTTTTCTTTCGTAGTTATAGGGTAGGTCTAGAGTAGGTGTATGTAGGGTAGGTGTCGGGTAGGTGTTGTGTAGGGTAGGTAAGGTAGGTGTACAGATGATCTAAGTGATGTAATAACATCCTATGGAAATAAATATTTTTTTATTTGATTTGTGTAAGGTAGGTGTAGGGTGTCAAGTTATTTTATTTACTACTCAGATATTTCTGATGATAATCACGTGTTTCCCGTGCCCCCACACTGCAACTTTTAACGTAATTAGCTTGTTAGTAAATTATATGAAATGTGGTGTCGAGTGGGTGGTTCGAGCTTACGGCAGACAGTCAAGAGTTAAAACAAAATGTTTTTTTGCCACAGAATGAAGCAGTGTTAATCTTTTATGTGTAATTCAGATTAGATTTTCTAAATTTCAAAAATATATACTTCTTTCTTAAACTTACCTAACTTTATTTCATCTTTTAAGGTTTCACTTTCATTTAGCATAGCAACAAAAAAGTTCTTATCAATTTCAGTCGGGTCATGCTCATCCTCTGTTTCACTTTTAATTCCAATACTTCCCTCACTTATTATTTGAGAAACAGTTGTCAATTCTATTTCATTTTTGAGGTAAGATTTGTTTTCCAAGTATGCACGAAGTGTTTCAGCACTCTCTTCACATTTAATATTAAATGTGTAAGTCTTTTTCAGTTGTCGGATGCACTCTTTACAAATAAGTCTTGGTAGACCATCATCTTGACAAGGCTAGAAAATTATAACAAACCATATAATATTTTTTTTTTATAATTGTAAGCAATAAATAAATTAATAAATATTATAAGTTTGAAATAAAAATAATTGTCTATTTAGTGTAGAACAGTGAATTCTCAGTTGATTGTTAGAACTATAGTAAGAATCTAGATAAGCGAGCGATTTATGAGCGCTCGAATAAAGTGGTGAAGTACATTCAAGGATTATTTTTCGCATTTAGGTAAGTACATAGTTAATGAGAGAGAGAGTGAAATATCGTGGCGTGTTCAAGGTCAACGCTCATAATTAGTTGTGCTACCTGTATCTACCGGGAAAATACTAGAGGAAGATACTTACATTCAATTTAGTGCAATGGCTTAACATATCAGATAGGAAACAATTTATTTTTACATAGTGATAGGTAAAGATATCGTATGTTTGTTTGTGAGATTCAAGGCAAATGCGACAGATTCTTGAGAAATCCATTATAGGTACAGTACATATCAAACTTTATAAGTTGTATCACCACGCATACGAATTACGAGTAACTCTCACTCATAGGGTAATTCGACTGCCTCCTATGCATGATGTATGTAAATATGTAGTACTTTAAAGTACTTTAGATATTTTCCCTAAATAAAATAGGTGGGTGGATGGATAGACCGCTGCTTATTTTTTGACAGAGGATATTTGTTGTTTTTACAATTTTACCGAAACGGAAAGGCAATGGATCTAAGCCATACAGCCTAATCTGCAGTTGGTATTTTCTTTATCTTCTTCATTCAGAAGGCACAAGGCCAAGTCTTTTATAACAAATCTTCTGGGTCAAATTAAAAATCAAGGCATAAAGCCAAATCTTATATGAATAAAAATAAAATTTGTCAAATCCAAGTAGGTACTCCAATCCGAGTATGTCTTAATCGAGTAAATTGTATATCCAAGTAAATAGTTTCATGTTATAGGCTTCCAAGACAAGCGACAATAAATTCATAAATTGGCTTGAAATTATCAGGGCATGATAGGAGATCCTGAAGGGAAGACGGGATATTTTGATGTGTTTCTTGTAACTTGTCTATCAATAACAGTCGGTCCAAATTGAAAGCGGGACATTAAAAAAATCTGTGTTCGAGAGTTTGTTGAACATTCATGGTACATTCTTTGCAATTGGGACCGTTTATGATTTTCATTCTATGAAGATAAATTTACAATGACCAAAACATACCCTGCGTTCCGAAACGCGCTGAAATCGATTAAAGCACCCGTAATCACATTCCGAATTACTGTCAGCTGTCAAAACTCATACGTTTTTTTTTCCTTCTTATGGCACTAGTAATTTTTTTTGCTTTTCTGATCGCTGACAGTGCTGAATCGGAATACGCCCGTAATCTACAGATCTGAGTGTAAAATTTGCGTCGTAAATATGTACTGCCTTTAGCGAACCAGGACTTCTTCCCTATTTCTTTATTTATTTCTGCATACCATATACGTTTTGTCTGTCTTATTTCTTGAACTTCTTGTGACCAATTTGTTACAATATCTTTTTTGATGACCGGTACTAAATCGCTCCATGGAATAGGCATGCTTTTGATCTGGCCACCCAAATTATTTATGGATCTGCGTTTTCGTTGCCTGTCATGCCTCCTCTATGAGCTGGCGTCCATACAAATTCAACGGAAATATCTTTGTCTTTTAAATACAACCACTTCCGTTTAAGTACAGTTATAAAATAATTAGTATAAATTTGTATCAATATACTTGTTACGTAATGCAGTTAGTACTGACATACTGGACGCATTCCGAATCAGACTTTCAGCGCTGTCAGCGATCAGAAAAGAAAAAAAAAACGTATGAGTTTTGACAGCTGACAGTGAATCGGAATGCGATTACGGGTACTTTAATCGATTTCAGCGCGTCTCCGAACGCAGGGACTATCGCTAACAATCAGGTAACGATTACAAGTGCTTGTAAGTGATTCTTTTTGTACATACTCCAATGCGCTTAAAATAGCTGAAGCTTCTGCTGAAAAGATGCTGTAATGTTCTGGTAGCCTATACCCAATGCCCAATTTCTTGTTGCTGTGGTAATAGGCCATAGAAACTCCTAATTCTGTCTTAGATCCATCTGTATATATGTGTTGAATTTGTGACCAATTTAAAAGATTTTCATAAACATCTTCTTTAGTATACAAGCTGTTATCAATAAAATTGTAATAATTATATCACCAAATTGACTTTCCAGAGATCCACTGTAACAGGCCCATTTTCCAATTGATTTGTGAATGTTATGCTGAGAATCTAATGCTTTAATTTCAGGAAAGTTAAGAAGGATATAAGGACACTTCAAAGAAGCTGAGGTGGAAGCAAGGTTATGAAATTTACAATTTTTTTCAATCAGAGGATGGTACTGTAGGAAAAGAGCTTTAATAAGAATTTTGACTTTAAAAATCTGAATCTAATACTCATAGGAGGAATATTGCATTCAACTTGCATGGAAACAATAGGAGTTGTTTTCATTGCTCCAGTTGTAAGTTACTGTTTTGTAAAATATCAAGCTTTCTTACTAAAATAGAATTAGAAGCAAAACAAAAATAACTGTATTCGAAATGATAACGGGCAATAGATTTATACAACATAAGTAATATTTTTGGATCTGCTCCCCAAGAAGTTCTTGCTAGGGACTTAAGAATGTTAAATGCTCGAGATGCTTTGTCTGACAAGTTATTTACATGTTTATTCCAGGATAAGTTCCTGGTGAAAATACAACCAAGAAACTTGGCTTCATTTTCAACGGGCAACAGGTGCCCGTTGAAAAGAATATATGTGATTGCAAGACTCTAGCTCTACTGAAGATAACAACTTTAGTTTTCTCCATACTCACTTGAAACTCTAAGTAATTAAAGTAATCTTTTAATTTATTAAGCGCCACATTAATTTGAGATTCAACCAGTTGTATATTAGAACCTGAACAATATACTACTAAATCATCGGCATACTGAAGATTACTGACATTGGGACCTAAAATATTATTTAATTTATGAATATATAATATAAACAAAAGAGAAATTAATATCCCACCTTGACATACGCCTAAGTAGGATTTTTAGGACCAATAAGATTATTATTATATTTAACATAAACTTCTCTTCCATGTAAAAAATTAAAAGTCCATCTTATAAATTTTTCAGGTAACCCAAGTGACTGGAGTTCCTTTGCAAGCACGGAATGGTTGACATTATTGAATAATTGAATTAATCCAAAAGAAATTTAAAATTAATAAAATAATTTCTTTACTCTCATGAGATAGGTTTTTTAACATTTTATAAGGGATGTGGTCAAGGCCAAATGCTGTGTCGCGACGAGAATTAAGAGCGGTGTTAAATTCGGATATAGTGAAAGGTGTATTAAAAAGATTATTTTCATTGATAGAAGTTAAGTCTATATTTTGGTGAAATTGGTCATGAGTCTGAGAAGTATATTTATTTAAAAATTCTGGAATCCAGTCCACTTTAGTACTTTTGAATTGTTTGGTATTTGAATATGATCTATTAAATCTTCTTGTTAATTTCCAGATTAAAGAAAGAGGTGTGGATCCATTAAAAAGCTCACAAAGAGCTTGCCAAGAAGTCTCTCTTTCAACTTTCAAGGTTAGTTTTTTAAAAGCTTGTAGCTTTTTAAAGTTAATATATTTTTCTAAAGAAGGGTCAGCTTTAAATTCTAAATAGGCAAGTTTTGCATTTTGGACTGCTGTAGTACACTTTATATTCCACCAAGGTATGCAAGGTTTTTCCTGCCTTGGTTGAGGCATTGGTTTTGAATGAGAGCAAAGTGGATTAGCTTCAGAGGCACTTTTTAATAAAATAGAACAAAAATCCTTATAAGACTGCTGAGGGTTAGAGGAATCAAATGAATAATATTTAAGTTTATCAGAAACAATATTTTTATATTTTTCCCAGTCAACATTTTTATAACTAGGGCGAAAGTAATTACCGTGATTAATATTATAATTATTTGTATTTCCAGAAGCAGCAAGACTGGTGACTGGAGGTGGTAACTTCCCAAAGGATCATCATAGACAGACCAATCTGAACGAAGTGCTAGTGAAGGAGAGAAAATAGTTAAGTCTAACGCATTTGGCCTCCAAGTATGATAACCTACTGTAGTTTTTTGACCATCATTTAACAAACAAAGATTATTGTCATCTATAGCATTGAGCAAATCCATACCACGTGAGTTTGTTGAATTGCAGCCCTACATGGTATGGTGCGCATTAAAATCACCTGCTAGAATTAAAGCTTTGGGTATAGACTTTATTAAATTGTCAAGATATGTATAATTAAAATTACAAGGAGTAGCTGACGAGGGACTGTAAAAACTAACTATTGAAATAGTATCATTATTAAAATGTAGTTAGATGCCTAAATTTTGTAAAGAATTATCATTATAAGTATTAATTTTATTGTATTTTAAAGTGTTATGGATTATTATAGCTACACCATTGTGTTTGCTACCAATATGTAATCTTTTTATATTATAACCTTTCATTTTAAATTTTTTACTTGGTTGTAACCAAGTTTCTGATACCAGAGCTAGATGCATATTATTATTAAGCAAAAAGTAATTAAAAGCATGTAAATTACTAGCTAAACTTTAAGCATTCCATTGAACTATGTTTAAGTGATCCATTAATACTACTTATGCTGTGAAGGATTAATATCTTTAGTATTTTTTTTATTATTAAATTTATCCAAAAGAATGCCTTCATATTAATGGGATTTATATTTAATGGCTTCAGATGTGAGAAAAGTTGGGTTTTTAGGGTCTTTATTAAGAGTTATTATTTTAACTACATATGAAATTAATAAACTTAAGAAATGTTCAGATTTAAGTAAATTTTGAATAGGGTCAGATTTTGTATTAATAATAATAATAAATAATAATAAAAAATATTTATTTCCACCCATACAGAAAGTACAGTTGATATTACAATAAAATTGACAAGTAGGTAAATAGACATTTAGATACAATTTAGAATAAAGTAAGGTGGCCAGATTAGTAGCTGAAATGTAACCCTGTCTCTCAAACTAGGAAACCTGTATCTTGAGAGGCAGTGTATAATTGTTGTCTTAGCGGCAAGTGGACAATGTGTATCATAATATCATTGAATTAAATAACAAAAAATTACATGGGACCAGTCGGGTAGATAAGTGTATGTGTAATGTGTATGTGTGTGTGTGTGTATGTGATTGTGTGTGCGTGTGTGTGTTGTATGTATGGATGATGCGTGTTCGTGAGTTGTGTGTGTTTTGTGAGAAGTGTGATTGCGTTATTGAATTAGTGTGTCAAAGTATTTAAATCTGGAAAGGCGTCTTTGTTGAATAAATCAGCATATGAAACTTTACGTGATTTAATTTTGTTTTCTTCGATCTTTTGTTTTTTTACAGGGCATTCAGATGAGATGGCAATGTGATTACCATTACAGTGTACACATACAACTTCAGATTGGGGCTTGGTGCATTGCTTGTAGTGGTGATCAGCACCACATATGGAGCACTTCTGGGCATTTTTACAGTATTTACCAATGTGGCCGTAGCGCAGACAGCGCAGGCACTGGCTGATTGGTGTTGTGTAAGGACTCACCTCGAAATACCACGAGTTGATGTCTATGTTGATGGGAAGGGCTGAGCAAGCGAATGTTATAGCAAAAGAAGTGGTAGGTACCAGGCAAGTGTTACCTTCTTCATCTTGACCTCGTCGCATGAAACGGCGCACTGAGACAACGTCTCTGCAACTGGAGATGCCTTTGTATATGGTAGCGTTTGACATATAAACTGGAACGTTACGTATGACGCCAACAACTTCCGTCAATTTAGCCGGTATGGTTGCCTTAAGCTTTAATTCCGACAGAGCTTTCGTGTTTGTTAGGGCAGCATTAGCTAGCCCTGGCCGCTCAAAAATGGCGGCCTTTCCGAATTTATTCCTTCATAAATAACGATGTATTCAAACTCACCCCCATCCTCGGGGTATTGCCTGACGTACTTTTCAATCTTGAACACTTTATATTTGTCGACGTCTTCATCGTCATCTTCTTCTAACCCGTCGTCGACGGGGACTACGCCCCCGCCTTGACTCTTACGCCTTTTCTTCCCTTTCATAGGGACTTTTACGCGAAAACACTATAAAAATTTAAATTTTTCAACAAAACTTTTATTTAACGCGCCTTTTCAGTACCAAGGTTTCCCGCCTTTTTTTCCAGAGGATATTTATTTTGACAGCAGTTTTTATATTAATTCTCTTTATCGAGCAGGCTAAGGTCAATTACCGTGCTGCCTAGTCTTATGTATAGTTTTTGTACGTCGACTACTTCGGACCGATAAAAACTGGTTGCCGGAGCAGTAGAGAATTGGGTGTAGGACCACCGGATTGCGGACCGGAGCAGTGGTGAAACACCCTTACCCTGCGTTCCGAGACGCGCTGAAATAGATTAAAGCACCCATAATTGCGTCCCGCCCAAATCACTGTCAGCCTTCGATCTCAGAATGTGATCGAAGCTGTCAGCAGGCAAAACTCATACGTTTTTTTGCTTTTGTGATCGCTGACAGCGCTGAAGGTCTGATTCGGAATGCGCCCTAGAAGACAAACTAAGGCCGCGTTCCGATTTGCGCTGAAATCACTTTGAGTACCCAAAAACCGCGTACGAATCACTGTCAGTGGGATTACGGCAGTCATTGTGACGTCACAAATTACGTCATTACCACCGCCACCTTCCGCTAACGGCGTCCATGATCCCGAGCGAAATTCTCGTAAGTGTAATGTCAAATTCGACTTTAACATATTGTTTATTTATTTGGTTGAACAAAATTAAAAACACGTTATTCAATTATGAAATGGCGATAAATTACTGAAATTCTTAAATCAATCAGTTTTGTAGGTTAGGGTTGCCAGATGTTCGATGGTAAAAGTATGGAGTAGGTCAAAAGTATATATAATATATATTGCGATAGTTTTGACTCAGGTACTAATCATGTACATACATAAGATAATATCATAGGCAATCTGATAAAATATAAATAGCAAACATTATTTTTTGAATTCTTTTTTTGTGCCTATTTTGAGTGCATCCCGAATTAGATTTTCAGCGCTGTCAGCGTTCAGAAAAGCAATAAAGCATATTAGTTTTGACAGCCGGGTGCTTTAATCGATTTCAGCGCCTCTCGGAACGCAGGGTTACATTTGCTTTTTTAAAAAATTCGTATACCTTTTCTTATTATCGCGATTTCTGAACTGGTACGCGAGTAGTCGCTGTCAGCAATGAAATCTGATTCGGAATATACCCAAAGCATGAAGCTGCGCTGCATAGGGCGTTTGCGCACTCATCCGTATCCGATCCGGTTTTCATTCGTATTTGAGACGATATTGTATGATATTGTCGTAGTGATGTGCCGAGTCGAGCTGACTGACTGAGCTGATCTCGACCATAATGCTATAGAAGCAAGAAGCGTTCAAGGTCAAAGTGTTAACACTTTACCACTGACTGATGAGCAGTTGACTATACTCGAGTATAGATTTCGGGTACTTATAGAATTCGAATACTAGGTTAATCTTTTTTAATTATATCTACTTATGTAATGTAGATCCCGCAATAAAGTCGCTCACGTTACTCGTATAGTTCGTTTCACGTAAATAGAATCCTGGAGTCTCTTGTCTCGAATGTGCATTCGATTATTTTTGTAACGAGTATGTACCAAAATACTTGTTTATCAAAAAATAGTCAATTTGGCACATCACTAGCCGCGCGAGCTTTCCCCTCCCCGTACCTCACTCTTCATCCATAAAAAAATCATGTAGTGCGCAAGCGTACGTAGTACAATTTGTATGGCGGCCAATTCCACTCGGTTTTGATCCGTAAAAAAACCGATCCGGAGTGAGAATTTACGGATCGAAAACGAACCGGATACGTATGGGTGCGTAAGCGTCCATACAATTACTAGGATGGCCAAACCGGATCAGAAACGGATAAGAATCGAATGAGAATCGGATACGGATGAGTGCGCAAATGCCCTAATGCTATACGAAGGAACAAAAAAAAAAAAAGTGACGTGTGTGCGTGACGCATTGACGCATTCATGGCAGAATAGGTACAGTTGTAAGAGGCTTCCTGTAAAAAATGTTAAGCGTACCGTAATTTAAACAATGTAAAAATATTTTAAGTGTCAAAAATAACTTCTATAATGTCTGCCCTGCAAAAAAGCATTATCAAAAATAAAATGCCGCCTCGTTGTCCAAGAACATCGGGCGTTACAAAGTAAGTTTGAACTACAATATTATAATAGATCTGTTTAGTAGGTACAGACTTCAGAATAACTTCACTGGATGCAACCTATGCATACAACTTAGTCTATGCTGTACCATGCATGTCAGTGGTTTCGTTGTTCGCTTCGATCAATAAGTTACTTGTCACCTGTTGACGACCTGTTAGTAAGAGTTTGCACGTTGAATCATAATAATGTTTGCGCGCAGGTTAGCTCCGTTCGGGTCCGCTCGCCGCAAGGACTACACACCGGTGTCCTGGCACCAGTATTTCGATAAATATGTGGACGTCGAGACTGAAGGAGGAACCTTCAGAGTTTACTTTTCTCCAGAGCCCAAGATTCCTACGAGGCCGCGGATCGTAACCCTCCACGGCGGGGGTTATTCAGGATTGAGTTGGGCACTATTTACAGTAAGCAAACACTAAAATTTAACCCTCTAAGACTACTTTGGTTCAGATATTTGATTCTGATAAAGTAAGAACACATGGGTAGAATGAGAAATAATTAATATAATAATTAAAGAAAACAATCTTAACTTTTTAAAACATACTTTTTTTTTAATTCGTTTCGCTCCTTTTTAGAGCAAGCAAAGGCATATGCCATGCAGTCGTCGTCTTCAGTTTTTTCCTTTTCCTTATCCAAATTGATAAATAAACATCTTCAGTATTATATTCGATAGACAGTCAACAAGTGCTGCCTGGATACCTAAATCATAGAAAGACAGTAGGATAATATATTAAAATAGTCTGTATGTCCTAACAACCCCTCTACTTTTCTACTGATTTTTCAGTGCATATATCATGTCGCGTTCATTCATGTGACCCAACTTTGAGTGCCAAATTATCGAATTTATGTTATTCTCTGATTCTACTGTTGTGTTAGCTTTTTCATATATCCATTTTGGATTGAAGTAGTAAAGTCCATCAGCCTCTCTTTTTGCTGTCATAATAATGATGCCCTTTTGTTTGTTTTTAACAGTTACTTGCTTGCTTGTGAAGAGCACAGTATTATTTCCATCATTGGTTATTTTTCCTGCAGATAGTAGGATCGAACGTAAGGACGGCACCAGGAGTGTTTCCTTCTCATGCTCCTTCGAAGCAAGAGCTAAAGTTTGGCGTTTCTCATGGACTCTTTTAAAGTTTTCCTTTTTGTTACACATATGGGATGTGCATGCAGCCTCTATCAATAATCCAGTTATTTTCATTTTCAATGGCTTTATCATTATTATTTGCTGCGAGGGCTACCGCTGCATGCAATTTCGGCGTATATTTCTCAGTACCTTTTTTCTATTGTTTCTTCTGTGCACTTTTATATTTGTACCAATACTTTTATGTCCTTTTTTCTTATATTTTTGACAAAAGGCATAGAAGGTTTCTTCTTGTTCTTCTTGTTTCTCTTATTTGTCGTTGTACATTTGGAAAGCGGAAGACTGTATAGCATCTTCACGGAAGATCTTCATGAATGGTGATGCCCAAGTCTTCTAATTTGTCAACCGTATCCATAAACATGTTAAAGTGTTTACGTATATTGGTATTATCCTCTTTTTAACAGTGTTACCTTTCTTGCAGGACCTTTGAGAGGATGCAAGCATATATAGACTTTAAGGCATTCCACGTTTCTTATGTTGTTGCATATTTTTTAATTTGTTTCAGCTCTTGAAGGCGATATTAGCATATGTAACTCAGACAAAGCAATTTCGTCATTTTCTTTCTCCGCAGCAGTAGCCGCTGTAGGAAGTGCACTTTGTGCGTATTTCCACAATCAGTTTTTGACTAACACAGCTTTTGCATGAAATACCCGCGTGTCGTAATTATTTTTATTTAAAATTTCTATTTTCACAGACATTTTGACATTTAATAATATCGTTTTTTTTTATTGCGAATCTTACGATTTTATATAACTAATCGTTCACGCGCTTTGCTACCATGATAAAGTAAGAATACATGGGTAGAATGAGTGGAAATAAATATAATATGCAACAAATAATAATTAAAGAAAACAATCTTTACATTTTAAAATATACTGACAGACAATCAACAAGACATGCTGCCTAGATCTCAGAACAAGTTGCTTTAGTACTTGTTCTGAGGCCTAGATACCTAAATCATAGATTAGACAGTAGCATATAGACAATAGTCTGTATACTCTTAACAGATTTTTTGATTAAATTCTCTGAAATTAAAGAATTGATAAAAAAAATTCACTAAACAAATAACATATAATTATTATAATAATAATAAACCCGCGTCACCGGTAATTTTACCCCGTAAAAGGGAGAAAACATTTGTAAAAAATAAATAAATAATAATAATATATAATAATAATAATATATAATAACAATAATAATATATATTTAATATACAATTTTAAACTTTCATGATCATTATCATAACAGTTGAGACATTTTACGTGCTTGCAACAGCGCCGAAATATCGGGTCTCCTCAACAAAAATAATATCGCGGTAAGCCCGTAAAATGTCTCATAAATGTTAATAAATATTAAATAATAAAATTATAAATACATTTTTATTGCAGGTAACTTAAGACCCATAATTACATAATTACAAATAGTGTAGAAGGCACATATTTATTTGCCAGCTACATGGTATACATAACTTGTTACAATACTTGTTTACTTACTTACTTACTTACAATATTACAGGTCCACATGTAACACCCCATTGGGGCACTGCAAACGTTTAGAGGGTACTGATTTAAAGATAGTAAAATGTAAAAAAAATAAAAAAAATAACATGCTATATCAATAGAACAAAACGTATTTCATTAAACAAAAAGAATAAAAAAGAGAATTTAATTCACTTTTCACTTGTAAAAATAAAAAATACATTTGACTGTTAAATTGATTCGCTAAAATAAAAAACAGCAGTTTAATTCGCTAATAAGAAATACATTAACTTATTTTTTTGTAATTAATTTATTTATGTTTGACAGTTCTAAAATCTGATGTTTGTCTCCTGCCTCTCCACAAGAGCAGAAAAACAGCATGACCTTGATTTTAGGTCCAGAGTGCCAGTAAATAGCATAAAATCGAAACAAATTTTTATATATTTATTTCCACATTTACACACACACACACACATATACATTACTTATACAATACGTTTTCTAGTTTCAATCAATTTCATAACATAATTATATCATTTTATCTACTTTAAATCTTACATTTTCTAGTCCAAAACATAATATACTATTAAATTGTATTTTCTAAGTATTCATTTAATTATTATTAGGCAATATAATTGTATCATTTAAGTATTCATTTAATGTATAATAGCATTTTTCTATGAGTATATGTTTAATATTTATAGTAAATGTATTGTAGTTCACTTCCTCTTTTAGCATGTTAGGTAGTTTATTGAATATTTTTATCGTCATCACAAACAGGCTGGTTGAATGAATAGTTATATGGGATAGAGGCAGAGTTAACATATTTTTATGTCGCAGGGAATGTTTTGTGGGATTATCTTCTCGTCTTAAATAGAAATTAGGGTATTTTTTCACAAATTTACAAATTTCCAGTATATATATGCTGGGTAGAGTAAGAATTTTAAAGCTGGTAAAGTAAGGTTTACAGCTGTCAGCTTGGTTCACATTAACAAGTATCCTTACTAGTTTCTTTTGTTGTGTGAACAGAGTGGGCATTTCTGTGCTGTTTCCCCACAGGATAATCCCGTAGGTTAACCTTGAATAAGTATAAGCGTAATTAGTTGTAAGCGCAGTTTGCAAGTCAGTAGACTTTTTAACTTTATATAGAGCATATGTAAAACTAGCTATCTTGCTACGTAACTTTAGAATGTGGGGTTTCCTGTTTACGTGTGTGTCTATGTCTAATCCAAGTAAGGTGAAAGTATTAACAGACTTTAAATTATATTAATTTTACGTAAAATTTATGTATTAAATCATAACTTCATTTATTTTTTAGGAAGAAATAACAAACATGATTGAATGTCAAGTGATTTCTATGGATATTCGTGGTCATGGAGAAACAAAAGCTAAAAATCCCGATGATCTGAGTGCAGAGACATTAGTCAAGTAAGTCCAGTATAATAATTTTAATTATGTATAGGTGATTTTTTATTAGAAAAATTCTGATACTGCTATATTTTTTTTTATTCTTTCCTCAATATTTTTAACATTCTGGTTTTAATGTCGCCATAGCTCCTGTTATTTAAATATTGTCTCTTTCCAGGCTGCTACCTTGAGTAACCTCTCTAGCCAATGTAAAATTATTAATACATATCTCAATTTTGTTTTAGGGATGTTGATCAAGTTCTTCATCAAATATTTGGCACTGAGATGCCTTGTTTGATCCTAGTGGGTCACTCCATGGGCGGGGCTATCGCAGTTCGAGCTGCAAAGCTTCCATCCTTGATGCCGTACATTGAAGGGCTGGCAGTCATTGATGTTGTTGAGGGCAAGTTATTCTTATCCCATAAACAAAGAAGGTTTTTGTGCCTGGTGATCATTCTTTAAACAGTTTTTACACTTCTCTACTCTTTAATGCACATTTTAGTTAGTGTATTTTTTTTTTTCGTTTTCATTTTATGTGCAATCAATATTTTTACTTACGTTAAGTTCCTCTTGTTTTATGTTTTTAGGCACAGCTATGGAGGCCCTGGCAAGCATGCAAAGCTTTTTACGCAGCAGACCAACACATTTCAAAAGTATAGAACATGCAGTGGAGTGGTGGTAAATATTGACACATACCCATTAATGGTCCATCCAACCAATTTAAAGATACTGTAAAAAAGTACATACATAATAAGATGGAATCTATTCCGGTATAAAATGTTGAATTTACGGTGGAAACATGGGCTTAACAAGGCTCTCACTTTCAATTGATGACGACGAAGGCCTCTTATTTCTCTCCCACTTAAAACCCTTTAAATCCTTGCATCTTTTATTTCATATAACAATGTCATAGAATTATCTTTTTTTTTCAGTGTACGTAGTGGTCAAGTGAGGAACGTGGAATCAGCTAAAGTGTCCATGCCAAGCCAGATTGTCAAGTATGTTACATTTATTTATGATAAATTTGTTTTTTCTATATTATTTTCCACATTTATTTCAGTGGAGCGGCGAAGCGTTAAATATTATATCTGTTAATCTAATGATGTTGCTAAACGTGTTTGTAGTGTGTTCTTCCTATTTATGAGCGAACTAAAGCTCTGCTCACTCCTTTAGGTATAGGATCGTGATTTAATATATTTTTAAGGCCAATTTACAGGAGAGCATCGTAAGATAGTTCATTAGTAGAAAAGTGTAAACAGTACTTTTTAGTGGTTAGTACTAATAAAGCACTCTTGTAAATAATTATGTGGTTTCGTGGCGGAATAATTTTTGTTTGTCTTGTATAATACAGACAAAAACCACACAGATAAAAGGAGAAATTGACAACTCAATGCAAAGCTTCGACTATTGAATCTACGCGTAGAAGCTTAAAATTTAGAGAGTAGGTAGGTTATTCTTAGAATGTATAGGCAAGTAATAATAAGAGATTATTGAATAGGGTGGCACAAATTGTATAAATGCCGTTTTAAATTAAAACAAGTCCACCTATTTGATAATAGGTAGACTACCACTATGTGATCATCAAATGGCCACAAAAAGCAGAATACGTTTTGCAGTTGCGACACGGGATTGCTGGCCACGAACGAGGTGGATACGTACACGCCGGTGGGGGAGCAGAGCGAGCCGCTGCCGACGCGCCATGCGCCGCTGCCGGACCGCATCGACGAGGAGGAGGAGACGGACGCGGAGGCCTGCCCGCGCCCCAGCGCCCTCGGCGACGGGGCTTCCATGAGGTAACTGATCATCAACAGCTCATATAGCCACCGAGGAGCTCGAGCCTATCCATGATGCCTTGGTAAAGAAAACAAAATTCTATATACAGGCAATACGGTCCGTCAGTCAGGTGATACAAAAATATTGGACACGTAAACCGCATTAAGTTAGAGAGTGTGGGCTCACCATAGTGAGACAACTAGATATAAAATTTACTCGAGCGTGATGCAGTAGCGTGCCTAGGGTCTAACGACAGGGCAAGCCGAGATTTTCGTCGGGTTTGATTTTTGTTTGACAATATTACAAAACATGAGAGAAATGATTAATTATCCTCTTTGCATGAGAGCATATCCGCGTGTTTCTACGAGTTTAATGCCATTAGCTAAGAATCGAAATGATATGTCAGTCGTAATCAAACTCTATCTGTTGCATTCGAAACTTTTTTTTTATGGCAAAAAAGACATGCAAAACCAACAATTTCATTAATAGAAATGGCCATCCAATAAGTTTTTACCCGAATATATTATTTAAATTGCTTTTTAGACTTACTTGATTAAGAAATGCACAAACCCCGTGTTTTGGCGAAAATATGAGCTGCTTTTTATCGGCAAAGTTCATTGACTTAACATTAACCTCCACTTCTTATAAAACCTTTCACTCATCACGACAAGGAACAATAATATTACACATATTTTTGCCACTTAGTAAAATAAAGCACTCTAATAAAGCAAAAATTAACCAATAAAATTATAACCTGCAATCAACAATGTAAACAAACTAAACGCGGCTCATTGTTTTTGCTCGACTTGCAACTAACGTCGGGTCGTCCTCGGACGGCCCCATGCCATGACGTCACATGGCAAGGCATGCCGGGCTTCTCGAGTCCATACTAATCGCTGTTTTTATTTTCTAAACGTTGGCATATTTTGCGCTCTGATTTCATACAAATCGGGCTTGCAAGGCATGCCCCATTAAAGCCCACGGGTGCGAGCGAGACGGCCGGCGGCGCGGCGTGGAGACGACTACGGAGCCGATAATGTACGACCATGATAAAGGCCGGCCGGCCCGATCTTTCAAGGCCAAAATTGTACAGCCCGATAATTCGAGTACATTGTACTTGAATTGAAAATTAAATGGCGCGCAATTTAAAAAGTGGTATTAAAGATTGGTTCGGTGTTAATTATTATTTCGTATATTACGTTGTTTGTTAGCCTGTTGCGCTAGGGCATGCCGGGCTTTTGGGCTTGTATGGTGGTCCCGCTACTGGCGTGATGTCATGCGCTATTCCAACTTAATATATCTCGATAACTTTTTAACGTAAAGTTTTAATTTTTTAACGATTGGCAAAGAAAAAAAAACTAGTCCATCCCCAACCCTTCTTCTTGGCTAGGCCATATGGAAAAGATGGAATGGAGAGAGCATATTTTGGCCAACCCTCCTGGTGTCGCCCGATGGGGCGCCCGAGATACCGCTGGAAGGGCGAAGTCGCCAAAGACCTGAAAGAGCTGGATATACCCGACTGGGTCAGACCTGTCACAAAATAGATTAGAACGGCGTATTTTATTGTCTGAGGCCACTTCAGGTCGCTGTACCAGCAAAAATTAAGTGAGTATTCCTTAGTTGACCACGCTAGGTCTTTGAATTTCTTCGCAGGAACGTGTCCACCAACGTGGAAGGTTTCTTCACGATGTTTTCCCTCTCGTACGTGGTGGGGATCGAAACGTCATTCATTCAATCGTAAGGCAGCGACTAAAACCACTACAGCCGACGCTCAAGGTAACTAATACAATAAAAGAATTCATTCTTACTTTTTATATCACTCGGTAAAGGTAAAAGTATTCGTTAAATAGTTATAAATAAATTCTATCTATCTAATCTACTCAGCCTATATCTACCCACTGCTGAGTATAGGCCTCTTCCTTTCTGCGCCATTCACACCGGTCCTGTGCTGTCCTGAGCCAATTTTTCCCGCAGTGGCTACAATGTCATCTGACCATCGGGCAGGTGGTCTGCCTACCGAGCGCTTACCTGTTCTTGGCCTCCATTCGATATCCGCTTACCCACATTTTCTACCTTGGTACGAAGCTGAATTTTTTTATATTTAATGAATTAAATAAATTAGCTAACCATACCTTTGAATCAGCCTGTTTGGATGCAACTGACTGCAATCTAGTAAGCGCCACACGTAACAAAATTACGTAGCCAAAAGTTCGGTGTTTTCTTTCTATTTGATTCATCATACTGAAAAATATAGCACCCGAGTATATGTTGTGAAATTCAATTAACTTTTAAATTATCCCACATTTTTTCTTTATAGATTTATCAGTTTTTTGGATCTCAATTTACTTTTAGGCAACCAAATATTCATGAATACAGAAGTTTTATAACTTATTAAATCACCTATACATATTAAAGGCGTGGCATAACATAAATCTTTTAGGATAACCTTGATATAGTTTCAAGTTTGGCTGACGACGCATCGGAATTTACATGATTATTTAAGATAAATCTTAGATAGAAAGATTATTTAAGATTTATCTATGATTAACACATTTTGATGAGGTCGATAATTGCCGGAACCAGAGAACAATAGGTATTGTAAACTGTGACTTTTCCATTACCTTTCAATAGTTTTTATTCTCAACATTGGTTCACAGGCTGTTAATGATAAAATTTATACATGGGCTAGATTTAGGATAGAAGTTCTCATTGTCTACGAAGTACTTTAAAGGTTATGTCGATTAGGAAATAATATAACGACCACGAGAAAAGGGTACAGGATGACTATTATTACAAATAATACAAGCCCGTCTCATAAATAAGAAAATATTGTAAAGTAAGATTTTACAAAATGTTTATTCGTCCTTCCAAGCTGTTTTTTTTTTAATTTAAATTGAGATAGTAAACCAACGACAAGGAAAACTTGTTCACGGCTGGCACGTTCACTACAAGTGAACGCTCAGTTAGCTAGCTAGTCAAGTAACTAGCTTTCTAGCTAAAAGTAATTAAAAGTGTAAAACGAATCAAAAGTGTACTGTATTTTGAAAAAAAAAACAATTTCATTCATTCAAGGTTCATTGGAAACTGGAGAAAAATAAGTTTTTTTTTTTTTTTCTCTCATTTTAAACCGTACTCGCAAGGACAAGCGCTTTGCAATAATTATTTTTTAAGGTAGAATAATGTGTAGTTTTTGACTTGATTTGAAAAATCAACGCAGGTACAAATGGCGAATAGATCTGGCGAAGACTGAGCACCACTGGGCGGGTTGGTTCAAGGGTCTGTCTTCGGAGTTCCTATCGGTGCGAGCGCCCAAGCTTCTACTGCTCGCCTCCATTGACGGCCTTGACAAGGAGCTCATGGTTGGGCAGATGCAGGGTAAGTCTCCTAAACTTATAAAGTAGACGCAATCAGAAGTCGCACAATGCGGTTAATAAGTCTATACTTGGGTTACGATAGGATGAGCTCGGACAGATTACAATTTTAAAAACTTATTAATATTAATTAATTAATTTATTTATTTATTAAGTAAAATTACATACTGTTTAATGATAAAATAAGAGGTGAAGTTACTTTTATTAATATTTTAGATATCATGGTTTTTAAACTGGATATTATTAAAAAAGTTGTTAACGTCGTATGAAAATTTTTGAAGCTGTCAGAAACCATCCTATAATAACCCAACTATAATAATAATTCTCGGCTCACGCGAATCTCGTAAGGGCTACAATACTGCCCTCCTAATTTAGTCGACCGTAAGCAACAGATTGGGCCAAATTGAGTTAAGACCATATTCGTAATCAGCGCAACGAGAGCTACATGACTATCGAATCCGTTTTTCTATATAATGTATGGAACATTAAGTTTTAATAAGCATTTCTACAGTTACTGTACAACAATGGCTTATTTTTTATTTATTTATTTTTATTTATTTATTTATGATACAAAAAATTTAAATAAAAGCATCATTAAACCATTGTAGGTTTGTCTTGATGCCAGATTCGCTTGACGTTGTCAAACTATACAATAACGTTAATTAGTAATGTGATAAAATATACATTTCAAATTAAGATCGCGCACTATTCCCCTTGTCGCAGAAAGAAAAAGACACTATAGCTAAGACACTATAGTACTTAAAATCCTAGAAAAATGCACCGTATGTGCCATTACACTCAAAGTTTACCAAACTTTTTAAGCAACTATGATTGATCCTTATTATTTCAACCGTAAGAGCACATACTGTTGACATAATAAGCAGTGGTTATTGTTTATGTCAAATAATATAATGCTACACATATGAACCGTAATAGCCACTACCCTTTTAATAATTAGTACTTTGTTGAGAAATGCGAGCATGCGCCTAAACGATTGTACCTGCCGAGCGATATAAATGCTACTTGAATGTACAAAAACTTTTGCGACAGTAATCCTACATTCAAAGTGTCTTTGGAATATTATCGGAAGGTAATAAAGCAAGATTTAAACATCTCATTTGCCCAACTTGGCCATTAAGAATGCGAATTGTGTGCTATTTACAAAGGACATGATTCAAATCATATTATTGAACCAGAAGACACATGTGCGATATACACAGAGTACTTTTTACACAATAAACGGTATACAGAAACTCGAGAGCAATATAAAAATGATGTAGAAAAAGCTAGCAAAGTAGAAGCTGATTCTGACGTAATTTACTTCTCAGTTGACCTACAAAAGGTCATTATGCTTCCACGAATGTAACAATTCAAAGTGGCTATATTTTGTCCAAGACTAACAGTTTATAACGAAACATTTGTTCCTCTTGGTAGTACTACTACGAATAATGTACCATATGCTGTCACATGAAATGAAAGTATATCCGGAAGGCGGCAGGAGGACATTATTTCTACTTTTCGTGCGTTTTTAACGCACAAAAGAGATGTGAAAAATGTCGTATTGTGGCTTGATAATTGTGCGAGCCAAAATAAAAATTGGGCCTTATTTACTATTTTAGTGGGTATGGTAAATAGCACACAAATAGCCGCTCAGGCAATTACTTTAAAATATTTTGAACCTGGGCATACCTTTTGTCGACTGATTCGTTTCACCACCAGGTAGAACAATCACTCAAACGGAAAGTAAAGGTATACGACTTTGCTGATTTTGTGGAATGCGTTCAACTTTCCAATTCTAAAAAGAATACTGTAAAAGTCATGGACTTTTCTGATTTCTATGATCATAAAGATTTATCATCGCAACATAAATTGAAGCAGTACAATCCCCGGATTTACCTAAAAGACGTGATGGTCGTCAAATTAGTGAGAGGCTCAAACACTTTAATGTTAAAAAATCTCATACAGGTAAATTCCAACTTCCATTAGATTTTCTTCAAAATAAATATTCGAAAGGTGTACTTCCCTATCCAAAACCAAAAACCACCCCAAAAGGTGTTGCCCAGGAGCGTAAAAAGGCTATTCTGGAAAAGCTGGTTCCGCTCATGCCAGAAAATAGACAACAATACTGGAAAAAATTGCCTTCTACGGTTTCCACTGAAGTAGAAAATGACAGTGAGTAGGTAAACATGCGGTAGTAAGTAAGTAGATTATCATCTTAGAGATCTCATTAATTTCAAGACTGACTTGTTATGTAACTATTTTTCATAATATTATTGTTTTTTTTAATGTTTATTTTATAAAGTAGAGATTACCCCTAGTTAGTAAGTATTATTGTTTTGTAGCTGGAGGGCAGACTATTCTTTTGTTTTGTTTAATTTTTCGATTTAATTGATACGACTGACTTTATAATAAGATAAATGTTTATTAGTCTTTCATTAAAAAAATACAGTTTCTAATATTTTAAACAAGTCTTTAAATCAACCAACCCAATTTAATTTGCCTTTTACGCTATGAAACACACCTTTTAAAACTTAGTAAAGTATCCGATGATTCCCAGGATTTACTAAAGACACAAACAGTAAGAAACAGTTCCTAAGCGTGAGGACAGTAAATGCTGATCCTTAGTGTTGTTGTCATTAGCATTTCTATGGATTATATGACGCAAATGCTAAACATAAAAACTTTTTTAGCATTTTTATATGGAATACGCTTCTAAAATTTAAATAAAAACATCTCTTTATGTAGAACAATATAATAGTATTTGGGTTAATTAATAATTTTTCCAATATCTTTTATAGATTTTTTGTAGCGTCAAAAATAAAATTATAAACTTTAGGCGCCAATATCTCCGTTGCCTACTCCATGCACTTACGGTCGACTAAATTATGAGGGCCGAATAATGGTATTGGTCTGACAGAATGACTTCACTTTGTGGCCGCCGCCGCCCAGTTTTATTCTCGTTTAATCGCATTGTGCGTCAAAACTGTCACCTTGACTCGCAAAATCAAATCAAATGAAACACTTAATTTCCATAGGATGTTGTTACATCACTTAAATTCGTCATTACATTTTTTTGTGTGCAATTTGCTGCATCTTATTTTCATAAATAGTTAATTGAACTGTAGAAGCATCATCGTCATCTTAGAATTTGTATTGTACCTATTGGTACAGACTGCAAAAGAGTAAAACAAAAATGCTAGATAGATAACTTATTTATCTAATAGATTCAAATATAAATTTATTAAACATACAACAAATAGTCAAAATACAAAAATCAAACAGTCATATAAAACGATAGTTTTGATTACTGGTAGGGTGGTAGCCCTGGGACGTCCCAGGCGCAAAGGCTCCCATCACACTTGCAGCGTTACCACGCTGAATAGCAATGGACAACCTTTGCACCACGAACGAACCAGCGCGGGGGTCGTCATCACCTCTCTCCCTAAGGCGATGGGCAACGTCTGCTACAAAACTCTTGGCCTCTCTGCCCCAACAACCTGCCGTTTCCACCGCGAAAAGCACAAAAATATAACGTCCCGCTCCTATTCCTCGTATTTTATTCGCTTCTTTTGTGCCGCGAATCTAAGAGATTATTAAAAAAAACTAGGTTTTTTTAAGCCGGGGCATAAGAATTTGGTCAACCCATGTATCTCACGGATTAGGCGACTAAGGGGTTTGGGTTTAGTGCCATATAGGCGAGGCGACCTGTTACTATGTGCACAAAGAAACGTAAAGATCGGCCTACCTTTGTTCAAGCGCTTATAAACCGTGGCTTTGTGTGCACTGTTTGGCTGATGCTCTGCCCGTCCCTTTAAAGATGAAAGCGTGACTTTGTTTGTAAATAATAAAAATCAAGTCTGCAGAATATTTAGCACACTATAACTTTGTAATGAAAACAAAAAAAAAACGCAAAAACGGCGTGATGTTGTTGCGTCTTGCTTTAAATTTTCATAATAAATAGGTTGCTGTTTTGAAAAGTTTCACACTGCGGAAAACAAAGTCACAACCTTTTTACTATCTTATTTTAAAAACTACATATCAAAGTTTGCATAATAATAATGCATTGATCTGTTTAAAAAAATCCTTTCTATTCGTTATCGAAACTGCAGATAAAAATTTGCATAGTAATATTTTGCATTGATTTCAAGCATTGTAAACAACTAAAATATGTACTTCTTCCTTTGTGTCCTTCGCCTTTGTTCAGCTCTTGCAACAATATGTGCAAATATGGTTATCGATGTGTTTAAGAATATTTTCTATTCTCAGGCAAATTCCAAATGCAAGTTCTGACCCGCTGCGGTCACGCAGTGCACGAAGATACCCCTGGAGATGTAAGTACTTATTTACCCCAACCAGCAGATCAGATCTATGTAAAATTCACTATCTACATTAAAAAATCTCCTTTGCATATTTCATATTAATAGTAGATTGTTAACCAAGGGGTGAAACCGATCAATTACACGAGGTATTTTGGCGCACGAGCGTAGCGAGGGTGCTTATAGTGCGAGGGAATTGATCAGTTTCCCACGTGGTGAAGAGTCTACTTTTCATTTCGATTGGGAGGAAAGAAAACAAGTCAGTTTGTAAAAAAATAGCACATGTGCTACATACCTATTACATTGACATCACATGTGCGACACATACATCAATGCACTAATTTCATAGTCAAACTGCGAAATTTTCAGTTGGTTTTAATCATCATCATCATCATCATCACCGTGTGGGATGTAAGGTCGACAACCGACCTCACAAACCCTGGCATCAGTGTTATAGAGCCGCCAAAGGCCACTGACTTGGCTCGTGTGACGACTAGATAGTAGCCGTGATCAACGGCTTCCGAAGCACGGAATCATCTTTCTTTTCGGACAATCAGGTGATTCAGCCCGCAATGTCCTAACCAAACTGGGAAAGTCTCATAAAGAGATTTTTGCTTCACAGTATCCCCACCGAGAACCGAACCCGGAACCTCCTTAATGGGCGTCGAAATCTCGACCACTCGGCCACGGAGGATGTTTTTATGAGGATCACTGTATATTAACTTTTGGAAAGTCACGCACAAGTCTAAATTAACCTAAAGTCGGGCCACGTTATGAAGCGACTTTTGAAGGATGTCATTATGACGTAAATAGTGATGTCCCGTAGTGTAATGGTTGACTTTGCCTAGTATCTAGTATTTCAGTCAGACCTTTTCATTTCTTATATTTACTTACAAAGATGCCTACCTATTTGAAATTTATTATTTTCGTAATTAGTTACGAAAAAAAAATGATTTAGTACTATGTTAAATTTTATAATACAATCGGTGTTGACGATATTTTGTTATTGGAAATAATCAACATACACATTCTGTGAAGTATCACAGAATAAAATTATTTATTTGATACTTTCAATGTACAGATTATAATATTATATGAAAATTTGCAGATGTCATATTAAAATTAACAGATCGACCGTTTAGAATTATAATTAGAAAAAAATTACAAAATATGCTATTAACAGAAAAAACATAGATAAGTAAATAAATGCAGATATTAAAAAAAAAGCGGCTCGAGCTTTCGTCTCTCTTTTGGATTCTGATCCACGTATGATAACCGTAAAATAGTACTTTGAGAAACCGAAAAAAAACACATATAGCCACTGAGCACAAAAACGAAAGACTGACTGACTGAACCGAAACATTAACAAGACTACACGGAATAACTAATTATCTTTTCTCAGAATTTTAAGTACAAAAGACGCCGATGCACCCTACACAATCGCAACCATGATAGATAACAAAATACCTATACTCAAAAGTTACTCTTGAGCGTACTCACGTTATAACTGCTATCAGTAGTATAACCACTTGGTGTAAGGTTATATAGAGCCAAAGAAATATATTATTTAAAATTGAACACAAAAAACGTTATCGAGCGAACCAAATTTATTTTCTCACCACTGACATAACAAAACTTGTCAAAACAAAAGAACTTTGAAACATGTAAAAAGCATAAAAAATAAAACAGATATGAAACGTTCACATAAACACAAGCTGAGGTTAATTAACTAAATAAAACAAAATCACATTTATGCACAAGTGAAGATCGGTTAGCAGTAGAACTAAAAAATAAAATAATTTTTAATGATAAAAACGTACGTATTAGGTACCAGCTAGTTATCTGCTCTGTGAGTAGGTATTTCCAATGGAAATAGACGTTGGAACGGCCTAACTAAAATACCTACTTGAGTTTTCACGCGAGCGACCCTACTGTGTCCATCCCTACCCAACACCAAGCCGCCAGTTTACTCTCTTTTTATCGTCAGAGCCTATGACCACCACATCGCCAACCTTTAGTGCATAATATTTATCAGGTGTTGGTTTTTGTGCCAACAAAGATTTAAAACAGCGCTTCAGGAGTGAATATCTGTATATTCACTCCTGAAGCGCTGTTTTAAATCTTCACCTAATTTCCTTATATAGCGCCATCTAGCAGTCAAAACTCTTCCATCAAGTTGACCGAACACTTCTGTATTACCAACTCCAGTAGAACCTACGTTTAGAAACATGGAAGGCGTTAGTGGCATTAGGTTATCTGTGCTCGCTGCAATATAAGTTAGAGGCCGAGCATTCATTATAGCCTCGACTTCGCATAGCACAGTCTCTAACTCTTTGATCTGTAGCGCTGCTTTGCCAAGTACCCTTCTCAGTATTTCTTTGAGCAATTTTATTAAACGCTCCCAAAATCCTCCCCACCATGGCGCTGAAGGCGGAATGAAGCGCCATGAAATCTTATGAGCTGTTGTTTGGCTTAAAACCTCTTTCCAATCGACGCTTTTCAAAAGGTTACTAGCACCGCGTAGGTTCGTTCCATTGTCACTATAGATTACTCGAACGTTACCTCTTCTAGCGAGAAATCTTCGCAATGCCAGTAAAAAATCTTCAGTTGACAGTGAAGTACAAATCTCGAGATGTACAGCACGGTATGTAGCACAGGTAAATATTACAATCCAGCATTTAGAGCCTGACTTTAAATACAGTGGTCCAGCGAGATCTGTACCTGTCACTTCAAAGACAGAGCCACAGTGAATTTTATCGACAGGGAGTGGAGCTTTCGGCACTGAGCACGACTTCGCACTGTAACGCCTACATACTGCACATTGACGTACAGTTCTTTTTGCAAGTCGTCTGATGCCGATGATCCAATAATCTTCACGCAGTTTACTTATTAAAGTTTGAGAACCCGCGTGAAGCTCTTGAACGTGTTTCTGGGCTACTAGGCGCTCTACAATAAAATTATCGCTTGGGAGCAAATTGGAGTTTTAAAGTTATATGTATCGTCACTTAAAGTGAGACGTGTTTTTACTCGAATAAGCCCTATAACATCTTTAAACGTTTCCATTTATATTTAGAGCTAAAATCTTCTGTGTTCTCAAAAAATTCAGTCTGTATCAACTTTAGAATACGATTTTCAGCTGAAATATATTCTTCTGTGGATAATTGCCCACTTTTTCGTAATTGTTTAGACTGCCTACAATTATACATAAATCGCAGGATCCAGCATACCATTCTTACGATTTTAGTGTATTTACTAAAATACAAAAGCTGATCTCAACTCTCTGGCAACTCTTTTTTACTTCTTTTTGCATCTCTTCTTCATCTGGATTTGAGTCTGATTGAGGCCATTCGTTTTGCGGAGATCTTAACCAGTTTGGACTTTCCCACCATTTACTCTTAAGTAGAGCGTCAGGACTACATCCTCTTGACGGTAAGTCAGCTGGATTCAGAGCGCCAGGAATATGGCGCCAATCGTCAATATTAGTCCGCTTGATGATCTCATTAACTCGATTATGAACAAATATATTTAGACCAACCTTTCGTTTCAGCCACGCCAATACAATACTCGAGTCAGTCCAGTAGTAGAGATTACAATCTAAATCCAAATCATCTTTGGCCTCTGTGGCTAGTCTTGTGGCCATTAAAGCTGCAACCAACTCAAGACGTGGTATGGTAATGGATTTCGTGGGTGCGACTCTTGACTTTGCTGTAACTAGCTGAACATCTACTTTACCTTCATGTTCAGACCGTAAAAAAATACAGGCTGCGTAAGCTGTTTGACTGGCGTCACAAAACACGTGCATTTGATTTTGAGTATTGTCCAAATCAGACTTGCTGAGGCGTCTAGGAAAGCGACATAAGTTTAAAATACTTAGTTGACTCGACCAATCCCTAATGAGCTTTTCTATATCTTTTGGCACTTCCTGATCTCATCCAATATTTAAAATCAACATTTTTGAATGACAAGCTTGGGAATTATAGTTGTTGGACAAACGAGACCAATAGGATCGAAAACGCTTTGCGCCGCAGACAGAATAGATCTTTTGGTTACCTTATCTTCAGGTTTTATAAAAATCGCAGGTACCTTACAAAAAATCTCATCGTGCTGAGGGTCCCACATTAGACCCAATACGGAAAAATCCGAGACTTCATTGTCAGTAATAACTGGACCTGTTACCCAGCAACGAAGTTCAACCTTTGAGCATAATGTCTTTTGCTGAGGTTATAAATCGTTGCATTTCATGTTCATTCCTAACACTAAGAACGTAATTGTCTACATAAAAAGCTGTCCGTAACTTAGATGCAGTGTCGGTATCAAATTGTTCGAGATGATGTAAAATTGTAGCCGACAGCAAGAAAGGACTTGTAGTGACGCCAAAAACTACGCGTCTATGTCTAAAAACTTTAAGTACCTTTTCGTCTTCATTAATATCGCGCCACCAAAGAAACTTTAAAAAATTACGGTCGCGAGGGTTAACCGAGATCTGAAGGAAGGCTTTTTTAATGTCAGCCGTCACGCCGATAGCATTCCTCCTAAACTGCAATAGCAGACGCGGTATTAACTCGATTAAATTAACTCCTCTCTCAAGACACGAGTTAAGAGATAAACCGTTTTGATCTTTGGCAGATGCGTCGAAAACTGGTCTTATTTTTGTAGTAAGGCTCGACTCTCTTACCACAGCATGGTGAGGCATATAATGACCGGTTGTAAAATCATCGTCTAACACTTCTTCGATTATATCACTAGCGCGCCATTCTTTGAAAACCTGATCATAATCATCCGTTATACCTAACTTAGACAGTCTGGATGTCGTTGAATGTAAACGCCTTAATGCTAAATGATAATTAGGCTGAAGAAGTTCAGCATTGTCTTTCCACGGCAAATTAACTTCATAGCGGCCCTCCTCGTTCGCACAGATAATATTTAAAAAAAAGACTGCTACTTTGGAATCTAACTTCTGTTGGCTTTTAACTTCAGACTCTTCCCTAATACCTAACGTCTCTAATTTCCATAAGTCATCAACTTCAAACGAGCAGGCATTATTTAATGAAAGGTTTTCTACGTTACCCACAGAGCAGTGTACACCAAGTGCTGGACCCTGAACTGTCCACCCCAATTTCGTCTCAACCGCCAATAAGTTTTCCTCGAGCTGAACCGATCGTCCCGTGTACAGAGAACCTAAAATATCAGAACCAATTAATAAACCAATATCAGATACGTCATCAATAGAATCACTTAAATGAATTCCTAAGTCTCGTAGATGAGAAACGATACTGCCCTGTTTGATTCTCGGCAGGTGTCCACAGATCGCATCTTGCTCTAGCGCCTCGATTCTGCGTGTAAATTGGCCATCTAGACTTTGGACGTCAAACGCAAATAAGTTATGCTTTCGCTTCTGTGTCACAGTTCCGCCAAACAAAACATGACCAAGATCTTGCGTACTTATCGGTTTAAGTTTCAACTTTTCGGCGACATCTTTCTTTACGAATGAGCGCTGTGCGCCTGAGTCCAGTAGCGCTCTAACTCCCCATTTTCGTTCATAACTTTTACTTTGAGGGTCTGCAGTAAAACCGCTCTTGAAGCTGCACTGCTAGTCTGGTTTAATATCGATTGTTCATTAGTAGAGGCTGTTGTTGTCTGTTCGTTGCGCTCTTTATCCAACTTGTCGCAGACGATAGTAAAGTGCCTCTTACCACAGACTAGACATTTAGGAAATTTCTTGCATTTCTTCCATATATGGCCTTTATTCAAACAAATGGTGCACGCATTTCTAGATTTTATAAACTCTCTTCGCTCATCCAGTGTCTTATTCATCGCTTGTCGGCATTCTGAACTGGAATGCGAGATTTTCTCGCACCATAGGCAACTTTTTTCTTTCATGACTTGAGGTTGGACTTCATTGACATTCTGCTTATCTTCCTTTCTATGAGTGCTCGAGTAAAAGGCAGCAGTCGGCTCTGAAGATGAACTTCCGTCATAACCGAAACGAGATAGTCTAATTCTCTCTTCAGACTCTACCTCTCCCTTTAGAAAACTTAGAAGCTCCGTCAGCGGCGTCCTCTTATCATCCTTTGTGTATGTGTGAGATCGGTTCCACGTTCTTAATAAATCTTCCGGCAAAGCTGACTCTACTAATGGATATAAAAAGGCAGCGTACTTGTCTTTTGTAACGCCAAGTGATTCTAGCGCTAATATCTGAGTTATAAGTTTGTCGTACAGATATCTAGTGGGTGGCTTTGTTAGGCCCTTTGTTTGAGCTAGTACTAACTGAAGTAACTCGCTCAATAATAATGTCATCACGCGCAAATCTTTCTTTTAATTGTAAAATTACTGTTTTATAATTTTCCCCAGTAGGAGGGAAGCTCTCCACTAGCTCTCGTGCGCTAGAGCCTTGTTCAATGCACTGCAGCAAATAATGAAATTTCTCGTCGTCATCTAGCCTCTCGTCAGAGTCAATCTTTTTAAATTGTGCCCAAAATGCTAGCCACTTACTGATGCTGCCGTCAAACTTCGGTAGCTCGAGTTTGGGAAGTCGTAAGTGACGACTGCAGTTAAAGTCGTCAGAGTTTTTCTTTGTAGAATTATTCGACTCCGATGACATGTTAAACTGCTGTATGTTGGTGCAAAATATAAAAAACGCGTTCAGATGAAATGCTCACCATCTCTGCTATCTCTCGCAACTTCAAGCGCCGATCATTCAATACAATTTTGTGAATTTTTTTGATCATGTCCGGATTCGTGACTTCATTTGGACGGCCAGACCTGTGGGCGTCTTCGCAGCTCTGTCTTCCACGTTTAAAATCAGTTACCCAGGTGTGAATTGTACTCAATGCAGGAGCAGAATTACCTAAAACACTGTCTAGCTTGGTTTTAATCTGGGTTGCTGTTTTCTGTTTTAAAACGTAAAACTTTATCACCGCACGAATTTCGTTTCTTTCCATTGTTAAGAAAATTTACGACAGAGAAAGTTCTACGTCCTATCAAACAAATTCCACCAGTTCGATTAAATTCAAATTTGGCGTTCTATTTTCAAAAAGATGCCAAAATATAATGTATTTTTTTTTTTTGCGTATCATTTTTTCAAGTTCGTCGTTTCGGCCAGTTATCAATCAGCCCAGGTACATCCCTTAGGGTGTACTAAGCCGTGTGATGACGGCAGAGTAGAATACATTTGTCACCAACCCCTACTCTTCCCGTGGGTGTCGTAAGAGGCGACTTAGGGACTACACATTGAACAGGGAATGGGGCAGCAGCGCTCTCTGATACAGTAACCTTTTAATCTGCGATCTCCAACCCGCCTGCCAAGCGTAGAGATTATGGCAAAACCCTCCACTTGTGGAGGAGGCTCAGAGTCCAGCAGTGGACTGTAACGGGCCGTTGATGAAGAACCTTCTATTAATACTTCAGAAAACATTTAAAAATGAAATCGGTAAAGCCGTTCTCAAGTTATAACGTGACCAGGAAAAATAGGGGTTCATTTTTATATATTTCCTATGTACTCGTAATGTTGCCACGATATGTATTTTCTGAGCGGTGATACTTTTAAATAAGGCGTGTGTCGCTGCGTGATGGTTGGGCGTTTAACAATACGTCTTTTTTATTTTGTTCGAATTCTAAAAGGGGATTTTCTGACAGCTCTTTAAAAAATAAAAATAATAGTTCTAATTAAGACGATAGATGGCGCCAGGTGTACTTCGTGGATTCTTTTTTTAGATCCTTTTATAGCCCTGGGTGACTCGCCGGATTTCTTCGGATCCACGAATCGTCAACGCCGTTTATCGAAGATTTATGAACAATTTTTTTTTAATTGGCTGTCGGAAAATCCCCCATTATAAGGTTCACCGCATTAGCAAAAGAAGATTAGAAAAGATGTCCATTATCCGTAGCAGTACAGCGTTTGGTTCTGGGTTCGAATCCCGATGGTGACGGCTGCTGCGGTCAAATGCTGTGTGTAATTAGGATATTGCCGGTGTTATTTGTTTTATTACATCTGGCAATAGTACAACTAATATTTAATTTGACACTAAAGTCAGCCTTTTCGCTTATCGTTACGATGTTTGTCGTGACCTCCCGTAATATTATGATCACGGTATGATAATAATAAAAAACAACTTTGTATTTAATGTTTTGTTTCTAGGTGGCAAGGGCCATAGCGGGCTTCGCTCTTCGCTATCGTTTAACGGAACCCACCGAAAACGGCGAGCACATGCACTTAGTTCCTAGACCGGGTTGTTAGGCACAGATCTTTTTTATCGTAACAAACTACTTAACATGGTGTAGGTAAGTGTATTTTTATGGGAGACGAGTGCACAGCCAGATTTTGCTTTTTATTCAGTATTATTTCCAGCTCCGGTCTTGGGCGATTTTACAACCAGAAAACATAAACTGCCAGTATGATATACCTAATTAATGTTTGTTGAAACTAACAAATATTTAAAAGTTTAAATAGACGCGTTCTAAATAAGATTGCGCCTTATAATTTTAAATATATTTTTTTACATTGGTCTCTGTTCGCCCGAATGTGGAGCAGTAGAATCTGTCAGTGCTTAATACTAACATGGTGATTTTACATGTGTTGTCTTTTATATCTGATTGAATTGTTCAACTATTTATGAATGTATGTTATCAAAGAGTTTTACCATAAATCGACAGCCGTTTTATACGTAGCGTGAGAGCTCAATTACGTTACTAAAAATAAATAGTTTGCATTTTGAAATGCTTATTGGAAACCACTAATCTCAAAAGCTATGTCGCATCTTAGGTCCACAAGGAGTCCAGGCCTTTGACCATGTAGGCTTAACATAACGACTGTAGATAAAATAAACCGCGCGACATAACGTAATCGCCAATAGTAACGCATTTCTTGTGAAGACAAGTTAATCCAAGTTACTGCAGAACCTTCGTTCTGCAGTAACTTGGATTAACTTGGATTTAATATTAGCGATCACTTTACCTAAGTGTCGTGCGACGTTTATTTTTATCTTCGGTTGTTATGCTGAGCCTACAAAATATTTTTTAACAAGACAAGTCAAGGATTTCAATGATTTCCCATTGACAGCAACCGATGAAATCTTCGGTGTTACGACGAAGCTAAGTGACTAAGGCGCGGCATAGCTCTTGCGATCAATATAGAACCAAATCATGATCTCCGGCTATAACAATTTTTTTATTTAACTTATTATTTATTGACATTGCAGTGAACTTTTTAATATTATGTGACCAGTGTTTTAAATGTAGGTATATTGTACCTTTTTATCAATTGAAATAAATGTGAATGTATAAATACGATGATGACTAATAAAGTGATTACTTATTTGTTTTAATTGTTAGTTTCATTTCCAACGCAACAGAAAATTACCTAAATTGTTTTAGAACATAATATAAAGCGATGCGAAGTTTTTAAAGTACCTGTTACTGTTTAGCCATTTAGAATAGCGAATATTTCTTAGATGTGCAGCGGCTGTGGCAAAGCGATTTTGAAATTAAAACAACTAAAATACTTTCATAAATTTAATAACAAGGAAAACACGACAGGTTTTGGTATACATAAGAATTACAAAATGCGATTGAGAGAAGTAAGTATTTTGTAAGGATGAAATGTGAAAACAGAACAACTCTTTAAATACGCGTAACAATACCGTCTACAGGTATAAATATATTTTCGGGATATAGCTATTTACAAAGGATTAAAATTATACATATATTCGAAATATTATATACTCACCGGCATATCTAACCGCCCAACCTTGTATTTCGAGTTAATTTTAAACTACGCTTATTGTTATACATTACAATTGATTTATTGATAATTTTACGATGAATTTAACACACTAAATTTTTAATTAACATCAGCTGTAACTAATAGAATTATAAAGAATATCGAGTATTCCTAGAAATGAAGGTCGGGCGGTTAGTTGTGCCGGTGAGTATATATTATATCATATTATATTGTTTTATATATAATGTTTTGCCCATACAATTATCATATATTTTTGTTACATTTTTGATCTAACGAATCAATTTATTTATGTACACGCGCCGCGCGGTGTTCACATGCGAAACAACACACAAACCAGAATATTTGCGAAATGGCTATTTGACCTACAGATATTACTATGGAAATTCCAACTTTTAGAAATCTTGCGATTTGTTGAAATACAATTTCGTATTACTCTCATCATTCATTTCACAGATAAATTGGTAGGTCTGTAGACATGTACATGGCTACTAGTACTATTAACAAGCTTATCATTTACAAAGGGTATTTTACTTAAACTGTAATGACTAGCTAAAATATTCTCATTAAGTAACTTTTCATTTTTCTAACACTCTGATAGGTAACATGGTTATGCATATTGCACATTAGATATTACTGTGCCCAATGTCCGGCGGAAAAAAGATTAGCCAATGAAGATGCCAAAAGAAATAAGCTATTTTTTTCTACCTGACTGCACACTAGCGCCACTTCGAAAAAATGAAATTTAAACTCACCGGCACATCTAACAGCCCAAACTTATGTTTCGGGTTAATTTTAAACTACGCTTATTGATTACAATTGATTTATTGATAATTTTACGATAAATTAAACAGTTAAATTAACTACTTTTTGACTAACATCAGCTGTAACTCGAGTATTCCCTGAAATGAAGGTTGGGCGGTTAGTTGTGCCGGTGAGTATATTTAAAAAGTATAGGTATTTTAGTATTTTTTAGAAATAACTTATTTTATAAAATTTTAAAACGGGGGTCAAACAAAATGGCGAATCAATCAGTGACCGACCGTTCTGTTTAACCCCCGCTTTGTACACAAAGTGAATGACGACGAGAGAGCTGGGTGCCGCGGGGTACGCTTAATAAATGGGTCGTTCTCTAGAGAAAAACAAAAGCGTTCCTTTCTTTTTGGAATAACATCATTGTATCTGTTTTATAATATTTATTTTTACCTACTTTCTATGGGCAGTTATAAGTATGTTGTCGACGTATGAGGTATATATAGTGAACCTTACATCAGTGACATAACAGTTTGGTATTGAGCATGTTTAGGGCTAGAACTTAAAAAACCTGTGATACTGGGCGAATTTACAACATTTAAGATTGGACACACCCCCTAGCAAACTTCAGCTCGACATTTAAGTCTGATCTTGTTTTGCAGGGTGACTACGTTACTTGTACTGACTCAAGGTGCACTGTATAAATTACAAAGTTAACGCTATAAAACACACACATGGCAGGCAATAACTATTTTGAATGGTTCCCGAAACATTTAGTTCACAAGCGGACCATTTTGAGATAACCTAGAGTTTAACGTTATACCAGATAAAATATAAATATCATTAAAATATTTAAGAACAACACATTTGAATAGGTAAATTGTTTGACTACTATAAATTATATAACTATTAAATTTAAAGATTTTCATCACACGCAACTATTCAACCCGAGAAGATACTGCAGATATTTTTACTAATTCTCGGGTTCGCACATAGTTTAATAATAACACTACAAAAGAAAATATATTTGTGCATAAAAACAGTGTATATTTTTCATAAGCATAAAAATACTGGTGACCATTAGATAGTAACTACCTTTCTATATAATATAAAAATATAAAACAACACGACAATTCCGCAAACTGATAATCACATAAGTTAAGAAAAACCAATCCTATTTTAAAAGCTGACTATCGATATTTTCTGACTTAACAGCCAAAATATTAAAGTTCTATAGGTAAATAATAAAAATCAGAATATTATTATTTATCATTGTATTTATGATAAAATAACTGACTTAGAAGTAACACTAGAAAAATCTCACTGTTTTAACAACCACTGACAAAAGCTTGTGCGAAAGTGGTTTAAATATAAATAAATATATTATAAATTTATATTCAGTGGCATTTGATAACTTTACTGATTACATAATATTGTTCATTATGCAGAAGCGATGTTTCGCGCTACAGCTTTTTTTACCGAGTTGAAATTCTATAACAGACAGCGAAGCAAGTATCAGGCTTTCAGACCAGAACCAGATGCACCTAAGCAGAAATACAAGATATGTTATTGTTGTTTTCAAGGAATTTATCTCTTGTTTTAGTGCACCTGTTCTGCCATAATATTGAACATTATTTACATACGCATCTGCTATGGAAATTCTCGCACTACAATTCCGTAGAAACAACGAATAAGACAGCTATACTTTGGAGAACTTTGACTTAGAAATACTTTTTTCAATGTTGTATAGCTCGAACTGTTGCTGACGACCAGATTTTCTTATTGTGACATACACTATGTTAAATATTTTTCGCAAAGCTTACGCTAATTAAGTATATTTGTTTCCTAGGCCACCCCCTTCTCGTGCTAGAGCTCACAATTAGAGAGGAAGACCAATACAGAAGGCTAAGATGAATAAAATTGTTGTAGATATATTATGTAATACTCGTAGTAATATATCTCAGTCCCTGTCTCAGTACAATAAAGAGAAGATCCAAACAGCATGTTGTCATAAGATTTCACTGAGAAATACAGCATTTATTTATTTATTTTCCATTTAATAAACTACTCTAAAAAGATAAGATCAAGACCAAGTGAATATGACTGACATCGGAATGTAAGCCGCTATTGCTGCCGGTTTTATATTCACCAACCAGGCTGCGCGGTTAGCATTCGATTTGATAATTCACCGGTCAGTCACGTTGAGTCTTTGGCATTCTAAATTCGATCACATAAATTAGATAATAAAATTTTGTTTAAATACTGAGATCAGTAAGTTACCAGTAACTTAAATTGTTTTACGTTATTGTACTAGTTAGTTAATATGGCAAAATAGGCTTGGCGATGCGACACGCGGCTCACTTTTATCACACGGCGCTCTTCATTTCTTGCTTGACGCAGGATTTGAAAGCCTCCCAACCTTCGTTTTTGCCATAGGACTGAAATAAAAACAATATTTTTAGTATAAGAAATAAATTTTTACACCTATATTGACGGCTCCGTAGCCCAGCAGGCCTAAGATGCGCACGAAGACAAAAAGTCTCTCTACGTTCATTTCTACAGTGAGGAAGAATAGAGAACCAAGTCTACGTGAGCTAACATGCCAATTGAAGACAAAAATAGAGAAACTTGTCTTTTTTTCTTTGTTTTATTCTTTTGTCTTCTATCCCTAACATGCGCACTCAATATTTGTCTCAGAGGAACAAAAGACGATCGCTATTTTTGTCTATTTTTGACGTTTGGATCAAGAGAACATGTCTTCAACATATTGAGTTGAAGACAATGAAGAATTGGCAGCAAAGTTATGTTTTATTAATGTCCGCAACGTGAATCATACTTTATACGCATAAAATAAGTGAAGTACATCTTAATTTTCGTGTACCTATGCAGCGCGAGATGAAAGAGAGTAAAAATCATACAAATCTACAAGATGGCGGCAGCGCGCTAGTATGTGATATTGGCGGAATTGTGGCTACACTAAAGCCAAGCCACAAAAAAACTTTTATTGATTTATTATTATTATTAAGAGTTGTGTGTATTGTGAATAGTTGTGTAAGGAGTTATTGGGTAAATTACTTACACTTTCAAAGTAATTTAAGTCTAATGTAAGTGTCTATTCTTCGAAGACTTCCGAGTCTCAAAAGAGAAGACAAATTTTCTCTTCTCTTCCGAGAGTTTTGTCTACAAATTGTGCGCATCTTAGGCCTACAGGGCCCCGTTTCACGAAGCAACAAGTTACAAGTAACAAGTTACAGTTTGATATTCATTGCGTAGCTAATTCGCCTAAACTGTATACCCTTATCGTTTTATGTTTTTGTCTACGCAATGTAAGGTCGACCAAAAAAGTGGTTTACCATTTTTCATTCAATTTCCTAGTTATCGAAAATTTCAATAAGTTTTATACTCGGTATCTGACAGATAGATCTGCAAACGAAAATAATCTTTGTTGTTCTATAATTTGCAACTGACATTCAACCTTAGGGTGGTAAACCAATTTATTGGTCGACTTTACATCGAATTATACTTGTAATTTGTAACTTGTAGCTTCGTGAAACGCCCCCCAGGTGGTAGTGTATCTGCCTCCGACGCACAGAGTCGCGGGTTCGAATTTCGCCCAGAGCAAACATTCGTGTGATGAGCACTTGTGTCCGGTTGTTGTTTATATTTATGTAATATATCAGCTGTCTAGTACCCATAGTACAAGCTCCGCTTGGTTTGGGATCAGATGGCCGTGGGTGAAGATGTCCCAACATATTTTTTTTATATAATGTTACAAGTTTTTCAAGTAGCGACCAACAATCATCGTCACTTAGCTCAATGCATGGATGGGCGTACAGTGTTTTGTTGTAATAGGTTCCAATCGAATTTTCTGGCCTAGTACATTATGACAACATTTATTCTTTTTCGAATAAAGTCATATTTTAAGCTAGCACAACTTTGTAAAATACACAGTATCTCTAGGAAAACGAAACCCTTATAAAATCACTTCAATGTGCTGATCATTAAGGCCACTTAATAAAAGATAAAAAACTTTCTAAAATTTTAAACAGTTATTGTACAAATAATTATAATTTTCAAACATAATATAGTGTATTTGTACGGCAGAACTGGTACCTTAAAGCCGCGGTGCAGGCGATCCTTCATGATGGCGATGAACTCCTTGTAGCTCAGCAAGCCGTCGCCGTCCGCGTCGAAGATGGCGAACACCGTAGATACCAGGTGCTCCGACTGGGAGATTCCCGTGCAAATCTTGACGGCGCGGTGAAACTCGTCTGGACAAACAGTTGGAATATTATACTACGTCACGGTACAATGGTCACGATTAACCAGGGTCTTATACCAGTATCAATTTACCAGTATTTATATTCGTATAACAATTTAGTATCATTACTATTTCTACAGATACTCAGGCTCTACCAATATTTTACTGAAATAGTTTTTTTGTTATCACAACAGATATTTAATCATTTTTTTATTGGTATTGAAATAACATCGAATGCGGGGCGCGGTAATCTATCGTTTTCTTTATGCCAAATTTTGATATATCTATACTAAAATTAATATCAGTACCCAAAATAACAGTATTAAAAAGAAGTTACATTACTTACATTTTAGTATCATAATGAATAATAGTATCAAAATACCGAAAAATATCTGCACGAGGTCATATCGAAATTTAATAGTATTAATATTTAATGGTAAATCGGTCCCTGCGATTAACCCGATGTTAGTTTGGTGTTAGCAAAATAACGCAAAACCTCTCAGACCATGTAACCGAACACCTTATGTACCAAAAGTTCCACATAATCTAACAAAAAATATTTTTATTTAAAAACCGATTAGCTGACCAAGTAAAAATAAAACTACTTTTAACAAATTATGAAGCAAAAGATTTTTAGTTTCATAAGTTGAGCAACGCCCAAGGTTTTAGATTTTTTAGCTAACACGTTACACGTTGTTAACATGTGGTTGATCAAATCTAATAAATAGAATAAATCTAGAAGACAGATCTTTTTCATAAAATACGATACGATTACATTTTATGATATATTTAGGCTTAGATTTAAAATTTAGTGTCGGTGAGTTTAGTAAGACCAAGCGCCTAAACCTAAATTAAAGCAAAGAAAAAGAAGAACTAAATTAAATACCTTTGGAAATGGGATGGTCAGCGAGCGTATACATCCTCATAGCGATGGTGAAGTCCTCGAGATTGTTGAGGAACTGGCAGAACGTTTTGAACTCTTCAAACGTGATGCCGCGCTCGTCCTTGACGCGATCCAGCAGACGGTCCAAGTACATATCGTACTCGTCGGTGTCCAGATACGTATACCGTAGAAGGATCTTCGCGAAATCTACCTCGGAAATAGTTTCGTGGCCTGGAAGCAAATAGAGAGTCTTAACATTTAAACTCTCGGGATTTTTATACATTGGCCCCGAATCGGGAAGTCATGCCCTAATTCTAATTTTAAAATCCAGCTATCCTTTTCGTTTTTATGACCAATGAAAGACAGGTGATGAATTCAGATGAACGGATGATATTAATTTTAACGAATGACAACCTAAAATAAATAGTTGTTATATGCGCTATGTCAAAGGCCTAGGGGGCTTCATAACTCGGGTTCGAAGGGTTGGTGGTCGATCTTACAATATTATACAACTCACAGGGCTGTCAGATTAAGAGATTTTTAAGTCGCATGTTTTAAGTGCTCTCTAAAATTGTGAATCGACACGGCCATAAGGTTCAAATTCGATGTTTGATAGCTCTAATATTAGGATGGCCATCTCCTGTCCCTTTTCGATCTTTAAAAGGTGAAAAGAACGGACGAACTTAAATTAAGGACGAGAGCGTGACTGTGAGAATTAGCCTCATTGCCCCCTAATCGATAAGCCATGGATTAATATTTATGTATTAAACTGCTCAACATGTAATACATTCGGGAAGCGAATCCGTGAAATGTAATATAAAGTGTTGTGTCATCAGTTTACATTATTGGGTTTGGATTTGCAAGAAATTAACAAAAACGCACCTTTAGCAAATTCATGGAACTCCAGTTCCAGCACTTCAGTCTGCAAGTTCTCCATGAACTGTTTGAACCCTTCGAATTTAAGATCGTTCGTTCCTTTCTTGCCAAAGAAGTGCACCTGTAAACAAACCAAGATGTCGGAATATTTAACTGCCAAAACAGCCAATAATGGGCACGGATGCGCACCAAAGCACCTTGCAATCCTTCTGTTTCCTATTTATAATATATAGGTATAATAATATAATGAAACCGTAAGTACTTTTGTATGTCACTGTCTTACGCCACTGTACGCATTCTCAACACCTCCCTTCCAAGTTTGCGCAAGTGTCTTGGATCGTTTGTAAATAAATACGAGTAGACAAGTGCTAGCTCACTAGGTCAGCAATATGGTAGTATAGGCCCTAGCCCACCATACCACTAGCCCAGCGTCCTTCTTACGTCACGGGGACATATTATTATACCATGCACAATAGTTATTGGTTGGGTAAGAGAGGAATGTTGATTTTCCCTTAGATAATATTATTATTTTCCCTTATATATTGAATCCAGAGCATGCGAAGGAGTCTATTATAGAATCACGAGCGAGGCGAGTGTTTCTATAAGGGTATATACCCTTGAAGCTCGCGAAGGATTCGAGGTGAGAACAAGATTCCTTTCAAACCCAACACATTATTTTTCACCAATTACGCCAAGGAAATCATTAACTACGTAAATAATACTCAAAAATGTACAAGAGTTCTCTTATTTTCGACATAATTCTATAAGTTAAGACTTAATTATTATAATACTCTTTAATTTATAGTTAATTAGATAAAAGTAAACAACCAAGACAATAAGCAAACTTTTAGGTTATATTTTTTAGGGTGCGTTCCAAATTTGAAATAAAATTAAATTCACGATGATATAGGAACACCTATTTCCCGTTTAAAATAATGTCGAATTTTCCTCTCTAGACATGAAAATGGTTTGCATTTCTAGAAATGAATACGCTATATTCGGCCCTGTTTTCGGGCATTAAAAGCCAACTTTCCGAGGTGGAGAGGTGAAAAGGGGATTTACCTGCAAGAAAGTGTCTACGTTGTGTCGCCTTTGCAGGCCCTGTTCGTCATTCACATACGTGTCGTGAGGCTTCTCATTGTCCCCTTCGCCCGCCCCTTCGGGGACGTCGTCGCTTATGCCTCGCTTGCCCTTCCAAGCGAAGCTGAAGATCTTTTCCATCTATAACATTTCACTTATGTTTATCATAAGCAAGTGTTGGTTTTGCTACAACTCATGAAACATTAAGATTATGATAAATAAAAAATACAATTTAGTTTTATATGACCTTAGATCAAATATAGTGGTGTAGATACACGTTCTCTTACAAAATCTAACGCAAATCGCGGCGACTATACTTTATACATGCTTATACAGATATTATACCACTTTAGTTATGTGCAAAACAGCCGTTAAGTTGTGTACCAAACTTGAATATAGACCTTAATACTTAAACAATAACGTTTAACGTAACGTTCTAGGTTTTTACTTATGACCTTTTTCTACTAACGTTATCAACAGGTATGATTTTCAGAAATTAAAGAACATCTTTAAAAATGACATTTATTTTAATACGAACTTTAGATCATTGCAACAAAGTACAAAATCGCCAAATAAGATGCGCGTTACGTTATTTTGGAGCTGCGCATACCTTATATCTGCGCTCGAGAGTGGCGTCTGCAAGAGTGAAAGGGATAGACGCGCGCTAGGCAGATGATGATAATTATAACAAAACATATAATTAAATGCCAAGAAAAGCAAAAAATACTTAAAATATCGTAATTACAAAACCATACTAACTGAAAATATGACGCTCGCGTCTTTTTTTTCACTTTTAATGTATAGTTTTTGCACATTTACGCATCGTAACGTTACACCATCGGCGCTGTCGATTAGCGACTGAGATTTAAAAAAGGCATACGCTTAGTATATGCCTTGTTTTGATGGTGCCGTTTTAAGAGCGTCGTTCGAGTATCTACCACTATATTTGGTATAAGTATATGAATACTAAAAAAGTAATTTTAACATCAAAGATACTTAAAATTATATATCTACAAGCAAGCATAGTTATAGATGTTACATGAATAAAATATAAAATAAACTTACCATAAACCCTAAGGTGCAAATATTTTTTAAGTCAAAGTTAGTAGGTAGGTAGTTATTGTAAGGACATAGTTTCAATACAATTTTAAAAATATAATACATAAGTGTTAGGTGCCTGTTAAACAAAGAGCACGATTAGTGGTAAATAGGGGACCGGACTACTTTATTTTTATTTTATAAATCCAAATTTCTGAGTTTCTGCTATCGAACACTAAAAGAACTCTTTAAAATTGACCGAGTTATAAAGGTTTGAAATTCAAGATTAGAGAATTCAAGATTAGATGCACATACCCACTTGTGACGTAATTTGTTAGTAACTCTATATAATCTCCATACAAAAAATGGTTTTTGATAGAGATAGGCATATTGAAACTTTAAAAAATCACTGTAAATTCGTTTTTCAACCAATTCAATTTCTTTCTTCGCGAATCGTCTGCTACTAATCTATATTTTAAAAATAATTCATAAAATATAGTAAATTTAGGAACAGTCCGATCCCCTAGCGTCGTCACTCTAAAAGAAAGGTACCGGCAAGCAATTTTAAAATCGTCCTATCCTTCTTGTTTTTATGAGAAATTCAAGGGACAGAAGATGAGCGAATGGTACTTTTGGGGGAATAACAATTTAAATTAACATTCAACCTTCTGCTATTAATCCACTATATAACTATCAAAAATATCTTATTTTTGGGTCAGGCCACACTGATCGACGGCGATCGACGGTTTGCCTATACAAAACACGCGCAAAGAATGGAAATCCTTTCGCTAAGACACGCGGCGAACGACCTTTACACTAACATACAAAATCACCGTCTCAATTTGTTTGTAAAAATAAACCAAATCTGCGACAAACTTTACACAATTTAAGATATTATTTACAATTTTAAATATTATTTTTCATATTAAGTTACTTTAATAAAAATATGCTGATGTGACAAACAGTGAACTACCGGATTGACGCCTCCTTATGGTCAAAGTTAGAAATTTATTCAGCAACTGTAAATACTAGATGTTTATATTCTGCCCTTTATTTCCCAAATAGGTGAAAAAGTAAGCCATAACTGGATTTAGAATTTTGCTATTGGAAATTATGGCAATGACAACTGACTGGAAAACATTGCGGTTTCTCATATAAGTAGTTCTGGAAAATGTATTCAGAGTACCTTATCTTTGAGGGCAATCACACTCGGTCAAGCAAAAGCAGTTTTAAGAATAAGATCACAAGTGTAATTTGATGGTATGGAATAAAACCATGCTATTTCCACATAGCACCTACAAATGAATCGATGACTATTAGTGATAATAAAATATACCACATGGTGACATCTTGATTGAAGACGATAAAATTCACAATTTAGACATCGACAAGACCACCGGAATTTAAGATTTCAAAAGGACAAACATCTATCAAAATTACATAAATATTCTGAAATGGGTGAAACTGCGTTATTACAAAATGTTTTTTTCAACAAACATTTATTACGTCACGACAGAAAAAAAAAATGGGGTTCGACAAAGGAAGCCAATAAGACCGCTCACGTGATTGCAGACTTACTGTAGAAGGAATAAGTGCGGTTCCAGCTTTCTCCGACCTGTTCCTTAGTGCACTTGTGGACACTAATGAAAGCAGCTACAATGCCACGCGGTGAGCACAATTATACACATAAATAAATAATTAATACACATACTTATTGTACAGTGAAGCATAGTCGTTTTATATTTTAGTCAGAAATTCATTTGGACCAAGTAGACCAAATAAAAAAAAATTAAAAACAGAATTAAAATTATAAAAGCCAATTAACAAAAACGGTTGTGCCGCTCGACTGAATTTGGAAAATTAGTAACAATAGAAACACAATAATAACAACAGAGATAAACAAAGTGTTTTCGTGTTACTTTGGACTTTTGTTTTGTATAACATAGAATGATACACATGAGACAGGACTTTACCACATGAGCTAACCACATGAGAAGTTCCCAAGCCCTAGACAGCAAAATAATAACGACACAAAATGTACAGAAAATAAAGAGCGGCACAACCTCTCACTCTGAAAGATACGACTGCGTCTGAGTATTTTAAGTTTGACTAACTTCATTGAATCGTATCATAACTGATGAACAGTCGAATGGTTCAGAGTAAGAAGGCAGAGTTCCTTGTGAACACTCAATTCAACTCACTGCCGCCTTGCTTTTGGGATCCAAATCTTTACGCTCCTTCAGCGACCCACCCAGTAGACGCTGAATCTATATTTTACATCGCAGAAAACACGCTCAGAAATAAAAAAAATAAAAACAGAATAAGAGAAATATATAAATGCATAAAAATACATAATAAATGAATATTAAATTAATGAAACCTTGTCCCATAAAGAGGTTATTTTTGTTACATGTTGGAAAAATGGCACTCGGGAAGTCCTTAAGACCTTCTAAGTATAACTACTGAAAGTGCAAACTACTTGGTGTGCAAATAACTAAATGGCAACTAAACAAGATGGTATGGTCTTGTGATGCGAGAGCTACTAGCTCCGAAATTACCAAGCTCTGTCACGAAAAGGTCTGCATAAATAATACTTGCAACAATACATTTTTCCACTATGAGAACTTAAAAAATTGCCTAAGGCAGAATGACGGATTAATACTTACGACTAGAAATTCGTTCTTATCTACTCTTTGGTTTCCGTCGGTGTCAAACATGTTGAAGGCAATTTGGAAGCCGGACGCGGGCTCTGCAACCAAACATTCGCATGGCAGCATACAGGGATGGCAGAAGAGAAGATCACCAAATCTTATACTCACTTGTTAGTATAGATAGTAGGAACAGGTACTCAGTGTAGGAGATAATTCCTGAAAAATAATAATTTATCATTTGGTTAGTTAGGTGATCTAATGGTTGACAAATAAAAAAAATAAAAAACATTTTATTTTCAAAACTTACTCTGCTAAAATTTCATCCTCTGCCAAACTACAAGATAGTTATAGCGAATAGGACTATATAATTATTTTGACGCAGAATGATTCTCATAATGTCATCAGGCAATAGGATCAATTCATTATACTCGTATGTGCTTAGTATTAGATCTTTTCTTTAAATTGCGGGTATGCAATACTTAGAGTTGAAGTACCTTGATCTCGAAGTTTGCGGAACATCTGCGGGGAGCCCTTCTTCAGCGCCGGCGTGTGGTCACGAAGGTACTCAATCTCTTTGGCAGTCAGGATGCGCCGCTTTAGCCGCGCTGTCAATCAGATAAATATATATTTGTAAAAGAAATAAAATAATATTCGCTGTCAGTACTTATTATACCGGGTGTCCAAAATGGGTATTTGCACTTTTAAATATCAATAAATCGTCTTAATGAGGGTAGATAGCAAAAACAAATTATAATGTCATACGTGGAATTTATTGGAAATTTAGTTGAAATTGATTCGTATACCGGAGCTCAGCGCGCATTTTGTGTAAGACCTTATTATCAAAACAATAATTCGATAATAACAGCTCGCCGCTTACATCGCGCGCAGTTCAATGTACGGCACATTTCTTTATCTCCCAGTGCGAATGTCATTAACAAATGGATTAAGACGTAATGGACGTCATTTGGACACCATAATTTTTTGTCGTAAACTTTCCATTGTATGTACTTTTTGCAAATAGTAATAAAATTATGAAATGATATATTTTCATATATAATTTTTGGGTATAAACTGCCAACACCCTTTTTGGACACCCTGTATTATACAGATACATTCGCAAAGGAATTGGAATTCTCTTTGCAATTGCAAAGAGTACGGCGATGATAATACGGTCTGAAGTTTGTCCCAGTTACTACTTCATTTCAAAATATGTTATATTCAGCATATTGCTACTTACGCCTAGGCTCCTGCTCCACGACGGACTCGAGGAAGTCTTGGGGCGTCATATACAGCTGACCGTTGAACTCCACGCTCGCGAACTTGATGAACCGCCTCTCCCGAGACGTCAGCTTCACCGACTTCGCCAACTCATCCGGCTGCAAAGAATATTTATATACTCACCGGCACATCTAACCGCCCACCCTTCATTTTATTTAGGGAATACTCGTGATTCTTTATAATTCTATTAGTTACAGCTGATGTTAGTTAAAAAGTAGTTAATTTAACGTTTATTTAAGTGTGTTTAATTTATCGTAAAATTATCAATAAAACATTTGTAATGTATAACAATAAGTGTAGTTTAAAATTAACCCGAAATACAAGGGTGGGCGGTTAGATGTGCCGGTGAGTGTATAACATTAGTTTTGCAGTCACTCAACTATGTTTGCTGAAGTGCGAACAGATTATTCTGTTCAGTTGGGGAATCTCCTAAAACACCAACTTTGGTTTCAAACTATGTTTTACAGCACTAAAATTCGTCATGCTTGTCGTGTTGTGATTCCTGACCCGACCACGACACGGAACGGACAAGTGAGAGCAATGATATATAAATAAGTGCTATTTGTACCAACAATAGAGGGTTTAATGGTACCACTACTGGTACTGACCAATGGTATATCTTATCCGGTGGTGGTTTCACTATTGCGCGAATTTTGATAAAAATAAAATTGATTGTTTCAGTGTCATGAACCACAGGATTTTCGAAAGATTAGATTTTGATTGAATTTGACGAATTAAAATATAATTCGTCAACTTTTCATTTGATGAATAAGAAGCGCGAAAAAAGGTTATCAGTGACGCTAACGATGACGACAAGAACAAAGAGTTTATATGTATAGAACTTTTTATCAGTAGTAAGGATGCGAAAGGAGTCACCCAGCAACGAAAAAAATGCACAGTACACACATATTTGGTACAGTACAATGACAATAGTGTTGTAACTGAATCTTATGTGAACACGGAGAAGAGTTGTGTTCCAACACCTATCTTTTATTGTAATACATGGTATAATAATATACTGCGCCTGGTATTCTCTTATTTGGAACATGCCTACGTCATCATTGCCTCGACGGTTCTCAAACTTTGTCCGTCGCACTGTAGTCTAGAGTCGCTATTTAGAACGAAAAAAGTCAAAAAAGGAAGGTGGTATTTTTTAGTAACTCGAAGGTATTTCGGTATTTTTATGATGCATGTCATTGAAATTTTATGAAACTACCTACAACTACAGCCTATATTTAGACCAAAAAATCAGTTAAAGTTGACTCACATCGAGTGCTTGCTATTTCATATTAAAACGTAGTTCATTTTCTAACACTTTTTTATTGTTATTATCAATTATTATCTAGTTTGTTTGTTTATATTGTGTTCAGTGGTTTGTCCTTATCATGTCTGATGCCAGTGGTGGTAAGTCTGTGCATTATTATAGTGTAGAAATATCATACCGTGAAATGATAAAAATATTGCAAGTCTTCTTCGAGATAAAAAGGTTTATAAATGCAGGCAATTGCAGGTTTTAAAATTACGATTTTTTTGTAGTTTAGTTATTGATCTCAATATTAGATAACAAAAAAAGTGCCCTTACGTGCGCCGTCATATTTTTTTTTTTCAGTACTGACTCATTTAAAGTTATATGAGAAATGGCTTTCATGTAAGCATCTGACAAGAGAGATGGCTTGTAATGAGCTGATTTCATATGTTTTGGAGAAAAATGATATTTCCGGTAAAGTTCTCAAGCCAATTTAAGAAAAATTTATTAAATATCTTGAACAACGCTGGAAACCTTGCCATAGAGATCAAGGAAAATTTATGGTTAAAAATCAAGATTGGTTGAAGCTATCTATACAATTAGACGAAAGAGAAGACCACACCGCTACTCCAGGGCCTTCTGTGAAAGGGAGACCACACAAAGCGTTTGAAGAATTATGTAAGAGAAGCCAGCAAATGAAAGTCAAAGACTTAGTATCAACAATGAGTACCGAAGTACTTTCATTTGCAACTCAAGTAAGTTTGTGGAAATGTGGAAAACGAACTGCAGCGGATGTAGTTAAATATGTTACTCAACAAAAGACTCCTAAGCGGGCTAAGTCTTACAGCTCAGCTCAATCTGGCGATCAAGAAGTGCTGCCATTGACACCTGAGGAAGTGTTGAGTTTAATTATCACCACAAATTCAAGTAAATCTACGTACTTAGCTTACAGAGCAGCAGCAAAACAATGTAAAGCAGACATATATCCTTCATGGAATAAAATAGTCTGCAAAAAAATGCAATTAGAGTGAATGAAGTAGAAGCTGAGATTAAATTACAAGACCTTCTGGATTTTACTATAAGGCGAATCTGTGAAAACTACAAGCGGAAGTGATCGATCAGTATTCTAGTGACAAGCTGGTTTTGATTGTAAATGGGGACTAGATGGAAGCTCTGGACAAAGTAATTACAGACAATTAGTAAAAAATTGCAAGGATGATTCATCTGTACTAATTTGCTCACTTGTCTATGCCTATCCAACTGAGAGACTTGAAAGATGATACCAAAATATTATGGCAAAATCCTGTACCATCATCGACTAAGTTTTGTAGGCCAATAAAATTTAAATTTTGTAAAGAAACTGCTGAAACGACATTAACCGAAACGGAAAATATAAAACAGCAAATTAATTATTTACATGATTTCTCATACAATGGGAAAAATATAAAATATAAACTTGATTTGAGTATGTTGGATGGAAAAATTTGTAATGTTTTATGAGGGACAAAATCAACGTTGAGCTATGTAAAGCCACCCCAAAGGAAATGAATAATCTACGAAATGTGAATATGAAAACACCTATAATAGATAATCTCGATTTTGGCCTATCTAGTTTACATTCTTGGATACGTTTTTTTGAGTGTTGTCTTCATATAGGCTATAGAATGGAAATGAAGTGTTGGCAGGCAAGAAAAGATAATAAAAATAAAATGGAAGAAAGAAAAAAACTTATTATCGATCGCTGTAGAAAAGAATTAGGTATTCTAGTTGACCAACCTAAGCCTGGATATGGGACAACGAATACAGGTAACACTGCGAGGGTTTTTTTCCGTAACGCTGATAAAGCAGCTGATATAACCGCAGTCGACAAAGAATATAGATAGATATATTTCTTTTTTTTTAATATACGTACATATACTTCTATAGATTTAAGGATAAAAATTTATACACATCACTATATTACTATTACAACTTAAATTAATATCATAAAATAATAATTCAATTTATTTTACAACCTTTCTTTCACTTTTTTCATTGCAAATACTTTTTTCGCGCTAAATAGCGACTCTACGAGTGCGTCGCGGTCGGGAAGATCTTCCCTTCGTTATCTACATTATTTTTGGCGTTCTGTATCCATGGTCAGATCGCATTGTTAGATTGATCTGATCACGTCCACTCTTTTGTATCCTTGGTCAGATATCAATAGTCTGACGAAAAACACTTATGACATAAGATATCCGTGGTCAGATTGCTATTACGAGGGCTGCTATTTATGTATCCGGAATAACAAAAAATAACAAACAATACCAAATATACTTTTATTGATTTTCAAAATATTCCCCGTGATGATCGATGCAATTTTTTCATACGTTGAAACCAACTTTCGTAGCATTTTTTCCATTCTGTATCGGGTATCTCCAAAACGTGCATTTTGAAAGCATCAACGGCTTCTTCCCGGGTCGAAAATCGGTGTCCACGTAATTTGTTCTTCACGCTTGGGAATAAATAAAAGTCGTTGGGTGCCAAGTCGGGACTGTACGGCGGATGACCCGTCAATTCGATCATTTGACTATTTAAATACTCCGTTGTTGCGGCCGAGGTGTGACAGCTGGCGTTATCGTGGTGAAGGATTATTCTTCGTTGTCGATTGTTCTTGCGTATTTCTCCAAAGACTTCTGGCAAGCAAATGGTGGTGTACCATTCAGAATTAACCGTTTTACGATTCTCTAGTGGTAATGTAGCCACATGTCCACTAATACCAAAAAAGCAGGCAACCATTTGCTTCAAAGTGCTTTTTGCACGAACAACTTTAGTTGGGTTTGGCTCATTTTGGAACACCCAAACCGTTGACTGCTGTTTAGTTTCGGGATCATACGCATATATCCAAGATTCGTCTCCTGTGTAGATATTATGAACAGCTTTTGATGTACCACATTTGTATTTTTCTATATTTTTTTTGCACCAATCAACACGAGCCTGTTTTTGTTCAACTGTTAAGTTGTGCGGGATCCAACGAGAACAAATTTTTTTACAGCCAAATGTTCGTGTAATATTTTATAAATACTCGTCATACTAATGCCCAGAAATGCCTCTATCTAGCGATATGTAACATGACGGTCTTGCATTATTAGTTCGCGCACAGCATCAATATTTTGTGGTACAACAGCCGATTTAGGGCTTAAAATCGTCCACAAGCATACGACGACCACGATTAAACTCACTGAACCAGTGATACACAGTGGTTTTCGATGGGGCTTCCTCCCCAAAAGTCGACAAAAGTTGATCCATTCACTGTTTTTGAGTTAATCCACGCCGAAAGTCGTAATAAATCATAGCACGAAGTCAAATCCATGGTGATGATAGACAATGAATTTTAAAAATGGCGCCACAATGTAAAAACAATTGACAGATGAATGAAACAAACTTTATTTTACAGCCAAAGAGTTCTATTTTAAAATGTTATAATTTCTTTTTAAATATTGTTTATATAAGTGGCCAGTTCCGGATACATAAATAGCAGCCCTCGTATAAAGAGATACAAACTGCACTGACCTTTTTGTGATAATGACTGGCTGTTAATAAATAAACTCATATTGCATGACATTTGATTAGTCAAAAGGATTAGAACATAATTTTCAATTCATTGTTTTATTCACCATGTCGTCCTCGTCGGAATTAGAAAATTTTGTGAATGACGAAGTTAGAGTGAACAGGCACCTTCTGGGCGAACTCGTTCCATCATCGACCACATCTCGTCCTGATTGTGGTCAAGAGTAAGCCCATCAACTAATAATAATAAAAAAAAAGTCTTCATTAAAAGAAAACGTGGTCAACTACTGCTTCATTCCGGATATTAATACCACAAAAATAAACTTTACAAAAACGGTTCAGCGATTTGGTTGTGCCGCAATTTTGCAAAGTTTAAATGCAATGGCTCATTGACTATTTAAAACGTAAGTATAATATTATAATATACAAACAGTAGGTTCCCGCAACAACTTTAACATACAATAAATAATAATGAATTATTTTTTAAACTAAACTGTAACTGTTTTGTAAACTGCATATTTATTTGTTTCATAATTATAGAACTCATATTATAGAAATTGAAGGTTGCTTCTACATCATTTGAACCAGTTCCACTACTTTACAAAAAATGTATGATGCCCTTGTTAGATCAAGGAATTGATATTGACCAAAAGATGCCAAATTTAAAATAAAAAATTGAAATCAGCGGGTTTTACTACCATTTTTCGAACAGTGTATGGAAAAAAGGGAAGAAGCTAGGCATTATTGAAAACAGGAACTTGAGAAGGGTAGTAGCACTGTCTGCTGTTCTTCCTTTGTTACCACCATATCAGATTAATGATGGTTGGAACTATATTGAAAATGAATTACCATAGGACAACGAATCCCTAAACAAATTTAAACAATATATGCAGTCGAAATGGCAAAAAAATCTAGAATGGATTAAAATACGGTCTGTATAACGTCATCGGACCATTAATTTTGCCGAGGGTTGGCACAATAAATTAAATTAAATTCATTTTAATTTTTTTTTTCATTTTAATTTTTTTTCTTTCTTTCTTTCTTTCTAAATAACATGATTGACAGAAAAAGACCAAATTTAATAAAATTGTTGCAATGTCTTCAAGAAGATGCAGGATACTATGCCATACGGATATTTATCCGTATGGCATAGTGGAACCGCTAATACCAGAGAGAAAGCTCAAACGGAAAGGGATTTGTGTATTATGAACTGCCAAAAGATGTTGAATGACCACCAAATATCTGTGGGGCATTTCCTTGAAAAATTAGGAAGTTGATTTTTTTATAAAATAATAAATGTACTAAATGATGATATGTACATAACACAGTAATAATTAATAATTGACGTAACCTGACAGTGGCTACCAATCTGACCGAGAGCCCTTTAATTTAGTCGGTTTTACCAAGGACACAAAAGAGCGGACGTGATCAGATCAATCCAACAATGCGATCTGACTATGGCTACCAATCTGAACGAGAGCCCTTTAATTTAGTCGGTCTTACCAAGGACACAAAAGTGCGGACGTGATCAGATCAATTCAACAATGCGATCTGACTATGGCTACCAACCTGACCGAGAGCCCTTTAATTTAGTCGGTCTTACCAAGGACACAAAAGAGCGGACGAGATCAGATCAATCCAACAATGCGATCTGACTATGGCTACCAATCTGAACGAGAGCCCTTTAATTTAGTCGGTCTTACCAAGGACACAAAAAAGTGGGCGTGATCAGAACAATCTAACAATGCGATCTGACCATGGATACAGAACGATTTTTGGAATATAACAATACTGATAAATAGACATAAATACATATATATATACATAAAATCACGCCTCTTTCCCGGAGGGGTAGACAGAGACCACTTCCTTCCACTTGCTACGATCCAGACATATTCCCATCACTTCGTCCACGTTTATCACTCTTCAGGCATTCTCGTTGTTTTTTCCAATGACCTGGCATTTTTCAGAACAACTCTGATTTGATCATGAAAAATAAACATAAATAAACTACTTTTTTGTGAATGTGTTTGATACTTTTAACCTTTTACTTACTTACAGTAGCGTAGCCATTCATTTTCTACTGAACCCTGAAAATTCTAACTGTTCCACTGTATAATATTGTAGCTCCCCGAGTTTTATTTTTGTTGTGTGAATGCGAAGAAATTGTTCAACATTGAGTAAGGATTCGTGTTTTGTTTGAATATTGCGCAAACAAAATTAATGTTAATGTTATTTTTATTTTATTTTTAAGACGATCTATGACACAAAACGTTTCCTTAGTCTTGTGTTACGCAACAATTAATTGGTAACATTATGATGACGTAGCCTTGCGTCACAAATTTAGGAGAAAACCTTATCTTATTAGACTGTTGTAATAGATCTTTATCATAATTATGTCATAGCCTCATAGGGTACAACCGATACATGAGCGGGATTGATCGATTAAATGAACTCAAACTTGTTAGTGTACGTAACATTTTTTGTCAATCATTAAGTGTTTTTTTTATACTTAATAAATTAAATAATGGCAATGGCTTTGTGGCAATGTTACCCACTAACAACCTTAGGCTTGCCTTAGGCTCATAAAACCATGTGCGATCACAAACAAAACAAGATCTTAGTTAAATTAACTTTTTTTATTCCATGTGCCAATGTGGAAGTCATTAACATGTGCACACAAAGTGTTTTTTATAAATAACATAGAAGCATATAAATAGAATAGTCGTACCGGTCAGCAAAAGCGCGGAACTTCCCTTCCGAAAATATTGTTTTTAGGGGAATTGGGAACAGGAAGACTCTTTGTTCCGCGTAGATATCGCATTTCTAATGTTTCGAAGTTTGCTAAATTAAGTCCAAGAAATCTTATTGCTGCGTTTCATATATTGCGCTTTCTTGACAAGCATGTAATGTTAAAAATATATATATATACTCTTATAACTTTTCTGCAGGTTCAAAGTTTAAATCAATGGTTGAACATTAAAATATACTTGACTAGATTCGAGATCCTCTGACCGAACGAGCTAACACTAAATCACTTTGGCTGACCTACAAAATAAATAAAGGCTCCTAACACCTTTATTCAATAAGCTGAATTTCCAAAAAGAACACATCTTATCGTATCTATAAATCAGGGTGGTGTAATAAAATTGCGTTGTAACCCATCCCCAGAGTCGGTCACTTAATAGCCGTTTTGTCACAATATGCCGATAAATTAAACAACTGAGTGCCACCCCTAAAAGGAGTTATAAATCCTCAGAATGAGGTAACGTCTTTAAACCAAAAATAACTGCGCCAAGGGTGGTTCGGTTCGTTATTTAAAATTTCTTAGTTCTTGAGTTTCATAGAAATTCCAGTTAGATTTAAATTTATTTATTCATATCATGGTATCGCTGCTATGGAATAATCGAACAATGTTATATTACTTTTAGCCTAATGCGAGCTTAATCATAAACGGCGTCGCAAATAAAATACGGTGAAGCCAGATACGTTATATTAATGCAAGTAAGTACATTTTGCGCTGATGTGAAGTTGTCATATTCCAAAATAATTCTCAATAAGGTTGTAAAAGGTTGGTTGCTCTGCTCGTGGAATATCGCAACCTTTGAAAATGAGCTAAGCGTGTCATGGGTCCGATGAACTATGGTCAAGCACGATTCTTTTCCTTGGCATCTTAAGATTCGCCTAGCTTTCAAGCACTTTCAAGGTTTGAGTTGGATGCTTAAGGCGAGACATTCAAAGTAATTACTCAGCCACTAGGGGGCGTGGCTAAAAAGGCTCCCGGCCAACTGAGTGAAAGGGGTGAGTGATATACATCTTAAGTAAACAACAGAAAGAGACAGATGATGAGCACGCGCTCAAAATAAAATGACGTAAACGACATCACACGTTTTACTTATTTATTGGAAAGCTACTTACTATTATTATTTTTACAAGTGATTACTGTAGTAATTGCCTAGATTATGTACTTAATTTTTAAAATTTAACAGTCCGGAGATAAAATGAAAAAGGAACCGAGCCATGTTTGCGAGCTTTTTCTATCGAAAAAATTATCTACAATCATGTTTTTGAGATTGTACGACTAAAGAAAATACGATCTGAAAATCCATATTACAACCCATAAGTAGAACGAGATATATGGAAATCCTTTAGTATCGAGTATATGGAAATCCTTTAGCGACTTTTTACAGTATGGGGCACCTTAAAGGTTTAATGAAAAGGCATGCCTACTTTTGGGCTAGACTGGTTTAGTCGACAGATAATCAATACGAAAAGAAGGAGCTGAACTACCACAATGTAAGTAGCGCTTTAAAGGTAGAAATATCTAGGTATCTCCTGGGCAAACAGATGTGCTACAAAGAGTATTTCAGTCACAGAAATAGAAGACGTGAATCATCCATGACGATTAGAACCCAATCAACAATTCCAAACGCCGCCGGTACATCGACTGTTAACCTGTGTTACTTCCATAATTATTGAAGGAGAATGTAACGAATTTTCATAATGCTATTAAATCACACATACCGAGAATATTTCAAATCTATAGCGATATTAATTCTGATAAAACTGGTAGCTATTATCGTCACCATTCAGAGGCGTAAATAAGTCGAAAGACAACGAACGTGGTTAAATGAGTTACTGTAATTGCTTTGAGAGTTAGCTAACAATCGTATAATTAAATAGCTTTTCTCTTTAAGAACATCCGTTTCTTAATTCTGAAGAGTCGTCTCTCATAGTTTCTAAGATATGGGATATTAATCATTTCAGAATCATCTTGCATGTCGGATTACAAGTATTTGTGTAAGTACTATAGTAGGGACGTCAACAAGGAGCGCAGTCCCTACTCTACTATGGTAGAAAAGTCATCAACATGTACATATGTCCTCAGTTCCGTTGAGTATATATTTTTTTTAAAGTTTGACTTAAGCAGCGAGAAACCTGTGACGTTGAACATGATAATTAAGACAAACTTTCTTATGAACATTTATGTTGTTGAATTACCTTAAGCTTCAACATAATTGCCAAGATTATGTAACCAATATGGACATCATATGCTTGCATGTCAAAGGGTAGCCGGCATGCGCCAGCGCAGCAAGGCCCGAGCGACGCTCAGCGCGTAAATCACGCGCACCAACCCGCCCATTAACTATATCCATGCGACGTGTTCGCCTAATACGATACAAATATTTGTACAAAGGAGACTGTTTAAAACTGTCGCTCAACGATTTATGGGATGTGTTCGAGCAAGCCACACAGGACCGTATTTTTAATTACTGTTGTCGCTGTAAAGATATCTACTATTGGCTCTGTGAGCTGTAGACCTCGCGACTATATTTTTTTTCGAAATGGCTGATTTATGATTTTTTTAACGTTTTCAACCCTCATAACTCCGTAATTTTTTAAATTTCTAAAAACTGACTCGAAAAAGAACTATTTTTATCGAACCTGCTCACAAAATTTCACGCAAATCGGTTGAGAAACGCGACCTGTAGATGAGAACAAATAGACAGATGGACATACTATTCTGTCAAGAAAGTACCGGGAAAAGATCAATAATAAACAAAATGTTAGTTATTCGTCCAAATTTATTTTATCACCTTCAGAAACGATACACTTACGCCAACAAATAATCTAATCATTAAAACATTTTTTAAACGCTTTTTCCGGAATTGAGTTCAGTTCTCGCCGCGAATTCTCCTTTATGTCTTTTATCGAATGAAAACGGGTGCCACGAAGTGGAAATTTGAGTTTAGGAAAAAGAAAGAAGTCGGCTGGAGCCATATCTGGTGAATAAGGTGTTGCTCGATGGTATTTGTTGAGTTTTTGGTCAATAATTCGTTTACAATGATGGCCTTGTGCGAAGGCGCATTATCGTGGTGCACAATCCAAAAACTTTCTTTCCACAAATCTGGCCTATTTCGTCGATTTTGTTCTCTTAAAATGGTACGGATCGACTCGTGAGACACAGATAGTTCGGCGGCTATCTTTCTCAAACTTGAATGAGGATTTTCAGTCACTATTTCCTTCACTTTTGCGATGTTAACTTCAGTTGCAGACTTTGATGGCCTATCAGAGCGAGGCAAATCTTTCATCACATCTCGACCGCTTTTGAATGCTTTGTACAACTCATAAGCACGAGTTTTTGATAAAGTCGATTTACAGTAATCTTTTTGTAATATTTTCAGTGACTCCGAACACGAAATTTCATTGGCGATGCATTATTTAAGACAAATTCTTTGTTCAGATTCCGCCATTGTGTTAGTGAATTCACCCAAAAAATTGTAATGACGGATCTAAGTGATGTAATAACATCCTATGGAAATAAATAATTTTGATTAAATTTGTTCGATGTTTTAGTCCTATATGAAATTCGGTGTACACACTAGATATGGTAGATATGGTATTTTTAACTATTGAGTTTAGAAAGAGAACGAATATATTATAAAAAGAATATTATCGCCAGTATCAACTACATAGCACTCAGACCAACGAGGCCCGATGCAACAGTACCTATAACTAAAAACAGCACTGTATTTAATCTAAATAACAGATGCAACTCAAATTTCGCGCCTAATGGAAAACAGTTGTGCCAATCTATAATAACACAAAAAAAAAATTGAATTTGGAACCATAAACGAATCATCCATTCCCGATACTTTCTTGACTGAATGTACAAAAGCAATTTTGGCCAAGCTGAAACGGAGACGCTTCGCGCTCGCTCGGTTTTGACCGAGCAAACAGATAATTTAGAGAAATTATTTTTTTACAATAGATATCACTAAAAAGCTCAAAGAAAAGTAGTTTTATAACTAATATAATTGGATGAGGAATGTGTGTCTAGCAGATTAACTTTCTTGATAACTATGCGTGTTGACACTTTCGCAGTCTTAAATGTGCCAAGAAGTATAGCATTTCTGAGCTTCTAGAAGTAATAATCCGGGCCTGTTCGAAAGCGACGGTTCTCACAAATCCATCTCCTCGCTAGCGTCAGTCGCGGCGCGCGCGCAGCCACAACATGCATGCTTTATGCTCCGACGTCACATGTTTATGTTAATGCGACTAATTCTACAATGTGACCCGTGATTCTTAAGCTATTTCCCTAGTAGGGATATTAAAGCCATTATTGAAATAATGGAAATAATATGCATGTAACTTGTCGAATGTGTTTTCAAAATTATCACTAAGATTTTAAATTTGTAATAATTCTAGAATTTCGTAAATATATAAAGAATAAAAAATGTACCAGTCTTAAAAACAGCAAACTGACTTTTCTTCGAGTCAAATAATGCAGCCGGATTGACAATAAATCAAAATGGCGGCAAAGTGTACAATACACTTGCACTTTCGCAGTGCGATTTATCGTACAAATTACAGGGGGCGATGAGCCGATAGCGGCCATTAGTCGGTAATGTCGGTATCGGCAGGGCCCGATCTGACTTATCGTTTATCACAAGTTCTTAGGCGCCAATATTACAGAAAGCAATGCTGTTCAGGCGCACTAGCCGGTAAGTGTAGCAATTTGTATATTTTTAGATTTGTTAATTGGAAATGAGTACCCCTCGGCGATAAAACCTTTACAACTTTATTTACTTATTTTTCATAAGACATTAGTTATGTCGCTTATTTTTTGACAATGAGCTTTATCTAGGTAAAATAACCACGTTAGGGAAACAAAATAAAATTGAAAATCATAAATAAAATAAAATGAAATAGCGACCAGAATATCAAATTTAAATATACTTTATTTTTTGACAACACATTGTAAGTTTTCGATGTGAATAAATCATTAAAAAATGCGAACGACACAAAAAGAGTCAGCAAATCGGTCGTATTATTGCCTGAAAATACAGTTAACTGCGCTAAGTTTCACGAAGTATCTAATAAATTTCCTCAGTGTTGGACTATATCCTCAGATAAATAATAACAGGGACAGAACACAGAGGATATGACTAGTAATATTACAAGTCGACTTTAAATAAAACAAAACAAAGAAATATCAAACAATATAAAGGTTAAGTGTTAAAACACAGATGTAATCTTGTGTTGTGGTGGTATACCAACAACTAATCCAACTAAAACAAAAGACATAATTTAAACCCATACCTCACCTAACGCTATCTCTGTAGCTAATCATACATAACAAAAAAAAACGAAAGAAACAAAAAAAATGAATATAAATTATGATAACACATAATACATAACTGAATTCATATAATCTCAAACGCAAAAAGAATGCTCTTGTCTTTTTTAAAGGCGGTTATCTCCATGTTTAAACAGCCTTATTGTCAGAAAGTACCTCCATTATCCAAGTAACTGGCTGCCAATCTATCACGGCAGCCTCTTAGTCATGTTTAGCTTAGCGCGAAACATTATTATCAACCCTTTACTAGAAGTTCTCACTCGACACCTTTTATTTTATATAACTTAGTTATATAATCATGAAGTAAAAGAGAAACGATGACCTATAAAAGATACCCTGTATTTTATAAACACATCAGAGTTGATCAGAGGACTCACATACTTCTTTTATTGTGCAAGCGATAGTTATGGTAAGAAAAGCAGAAACCAATTTTTCGCAACTGCTTGTAAAAAACGTTTTTTCGCCAATTGGTCTAATTAGTTTTTGCCTGATCACTCACAACAGGAAGGATATTCTTTGCATTTTACTACAGAACGTGTTACAAATAAAATAAGAAATGTGACGTACCTAGCGGATATGTCCAGCCAGGTCAAAGGATGCTTAATTACCCGACTGCTTTAGAAGGAGGGTTATGTTTTTCGAGTGTATGTATGTATGTATATTTCTGTGGCACGCTCTACAGCCTAAACGACTTGATGGATTTTCGCTAAAGAGGTGTCGTTAGATTCGTCTTACTTGTGAGAGTGACACATCAAAAAAGTGGGTACATCAAAATTAAAATAAAAACAGATGGCCGATTTTTGACGCCGAAACATAGACTTTGGGGTATCAAAATAAAGGGCTTTATGAATGGTCTCCAAAGATATATACAACTTATATGTTTAAATATAATTTGGAATGAGAAATGCTAAAAAGCATCAAAAACTTCAACGTTTTAAATTGAATTATTCTATGTATAATGTGTGGAAGAGACACAACAATATCGGTCATTCATTACAAAAACTAAAAAAATTAAAATAAAAACCAAAAATCCGACTGCGTGTAAATTTAAAACTTTCAAACTTAATAAATGAACTGAAAAGATGCAAACAAGTTTTTTTTTGTTTTGAATGATTGTGGTTGATAGTGTTCACAATAGCAGTCGGAGGCATCAAAATGTTCATAATTCACAAAAACGCTATGATGGAGCATAATAATATTGTGAATATTTGATGCTTCCGACTGCTATTGTGAACACTATCAACCACGACCATTAAAAAAAAAATTTTTTTTGCTTCTTTTCAGTTCATTTATTAAGTTTGAAACTTTTAAATTTACACGCAGTCGGATTTTTTTTTTTTTTTTAATATTATTTTTTAAATAATATTATTTTATACTTATTGCCTATAGTTAATATGTTCAAAAATAAATACGAGTTCTCTTAGTTGTAGCTCTTGTGTTAACAGATCGGTTTAGCTAATCATCATTTAGATGTAGCTGTAGTCATTAGGATATCTTGGTCAGGCGTACGATCAACAAGACGATGATGTATTCCGAAGCAATTTATCCAGGTCTCGAATAGGCTTCCATCTCACACCAGAAGAATAATAAATACATTGACATGCTTCAAGTGCATTATACACATCGCGGAGTTCACTTTATGCGTTTTTCACTAACGGACGGTGTTTCGGTTTATTGTAAATGGCGCAATTTCCTAACGCCATTCGTCAAAGAAGGTTTTGTTTTGAACTCCACCAATTTTTTTTTTTCATATTTAACTTTTTTTTCATTGACGTCTTGCTCTTCGGGTCGTCATACCGTCGCTGCTTTTAGCTGAAGAAAAATACGTGCAAGAAAATTGAGTATAATAATCACTAATAACCAGACGGACCAATAGTAAACGGAGTGTTCTTGCCACAAAACGCGCGACGGAGCGGCGGCGGCGGATGCAAAAGGTAAATTGCTCATTTACTTCAATCAGTAACCCGAAACACAAGATCTTTCAGTATTTTCCTTTCCAAAATTATACAAATTATTCTTACAGTCCACGCTCTTCCAGACGGCGTGATTCACGAGGAAGGTTTATAATAATATTACATATATTATAACATTCTAAATAAGTTTTAATATAGTAGACAAAATTCAATGCTTTTTAATCAATTTGTCTAAAAATCTGTATTTGGGCGCTTGCTTACATAGCTTACTCTCTGGCTAAATCTTATGAGATACCTACATCAAAATATTTTCTAAATTACACCTGTGCGAAGCCGGGGCGGGTCGCTAGTTTACCAAATAAAACGCTCATTTAATTCATATTATTAAGTGGCGGTGATAGTCTGTTCCTGGCTTTTTATTTTGATTTTGTCAGTAAGTATAATATTTTAGCCTACGCTTGAGTTTGATTTCGTTAGTTTCGTATTATTTACAGTCCATGCTCTGTTCGTATTTAAAAATCATTATATATAACATGAGATGTCGACACATTTATAATATTCGTACTAACGAATTATCTATACTCTAGAAGAGTAAATACGCTTTAAACTTGACCCCACCAAATGAATACCAAAGAAGCAAAACTATACCATACGACATTCGAATACACGGTACAATGATGTTTTATATGACTCGGTTTGTAAGAACGTCGAAAGTAAGCTTCAATGTACAGCAGCGACATCATCTGCCTGTCTGTCGTCGTCGTCGTCGTCTGTCGAAATTAATTTTTTACTCTTACGGTTACTCTTCTATTCGTTGATTCGTACTCATTATATTATCACCGGCTCTTCGTCTTTCCTTACTGTCTTCTTTTCTATGCGGCTTTCAATCAAACTTCAGTATGTACTATATAGTTCCAGCTCGTCTCATATCACTAATACCCAAAATTCTTAAAATTACAAGTCTAATAACCCCTTGCTGATGAGATGACATAAGCTTATGTTGAGTTGTGGAATTAGAAACAAAGTATGACTTGACGTGTTTATCATGCTTTTAAGCTCAGCGAGCCACTAGCAAAATGGACGGGCAAACATGATTTTTCACTTACACAACAAGACACAATGAATGAGCTATTGTCATTGAAATCGAACGAGGACGACGAATAGTTAGCTTATTTTAACTCATATTATTACGTACCTAGTAGTTAAAACTTGAACAAAAAACTATTACTTATGTGAAATAAGCGACCGCAAAAAATAAGTTCAAAAACAAGGACTGATGGACATAAAACAGGTGATTTTTTTTTATAATGAATCGGGGCAGCGACAAATATGAAGTAAAGATTATGGCTAAGTTGAGCAAGCTGAGTCCCAGAGCGAGAAAACAGAAAAGTATCGCAAACCGTCTTTATACTTTGGCAAGAAAACTGTTGCGTTCTTACAATTAAATAAAATTGAAGATATAAAAAAAAAAAACATTTTTGCAGAAAAGAAACTAACAGGAACTACAAACAAGAAATTTTATAAAGCTAGTTGTGAAGCCGCTAAGCAAAGTAAAACATTGCTGTCCAAACACATGAGATATTGTGAACAAGTGAAATAATAAGGGCATTGCAGGTTACATGTTGACGACAAGCCGACAGGTTGTGACTTGTTGTTGTACATCGTCTCCATCACCCGTGTATAATTCCAGCCTTCGAATTAACTTCCCACTATCTTGACTGATGATTAGTCCTGTTTACATTTCATTATATGCTTGCCGCACAAGAGCCAATGCGCGAACATACAAAATGTGGGCATAATTGAAAACTGCGGGTATTTGCGGGTAATGCGTTTGCTTTCAGATGTTTATATCTACCAGGACCCCAATAACCCAATGTCCGAATTTGAGGGTTTAAATAAATAATAAATAAATATGTGGAGACATCTTCACACACTGCCATCTGATCCCAAACTAAGCAGAGCTTGTACTATGGGTACCAGACAGCTGATATACATTACATAAATAGATAAATACATACTTATATAGATAAACAACAACCAGACAAAAGGCAAACACAAGTGCTCATCACACGAATGTTTACCCTGGGCGGGATTTAAACCTGGGCTACGGAGCCGTCAACTCTCAAAAAAGAAACTTTCGTACCACGTTGTCCAAAATGATAATATATTCAGTTGTGTGCAGTTTGGAAGACACCTTCATAATACTAATGTTATAAGTGTGAAGGAGTTAGTTGGTTTGTTCCACACACCAACAGGACAACGAGAATAGGGCACGCAGGAAAAAAACCATTTTCCCACGGAAAAAATCTAATAAAACGCAGGCATATCCAAAACCCAACTGGTTGAAAACATAATTGTCATGTAGCAAGAGTCTGGACATGGATTAACGAGCGGTAGGAGCACTAAATCCATGGACGTCACTACGGCCAACCCGCGGTTACCCAGATGACAGCTAAGAGCATACAGAGTTTGAATTACTCGTACCATTCTTTATTTGTACACATGCTTTTCAAAGTGTAATTGAAAACAGTTTTGATTCCCAAGAAAATTAGTTTTTACAAGGTACTAGCTGACCCGGCAAACGTTGTCCTGCCATTTTTCCCTACACCTATCCTACACCTAACCTACACCTACCCTGCCCATATTTTTTTACCGTTTAAACCTTCCCTGGACTTCCACGAATATTTCAAGACTAAAATTAGCCAAATCGGTTCAGCCTTTCTAGAGTTTTAGCGAGACTAACGAACCGCAATTCATTTTTAGGGTTCCGTAGCCAAATGGCAAAAAACGGAACCCTTATGGATTCGTCATGTCTGTCCGTCCGTATGTCACAGCCACTTTTTTCGGAAACTATAAGAACTATACTGTTGAAACTTGGCAAATAGATGTATTCTGTGAACCGCATTAAGATTTTCATACAAAAATAGAAAAAAAAACAATAAATTTTGGGGGTTCCCCATACATAGAACTGAAACTCAAAATTTCTTTTTTCATCAAACCCATACTTGTGGGGTGTCTATGGATAGGTCTTCAAAAATGATATTGAGGTTCCTAATACCATTTTTTTCTAAACTGAATAGTTTGCGCGAGAGACACTTCCAAAGTGGTAAAATGTGTGTCCCCCCCTGTAACTTCTAAAATATGAGAATAATAAAACTAAAAAAAATATATGATGTACATTACCATGGAAACTTCCAACGAAAATTGGTTTGAACGAGATCCAGTAAGTAGTTTTTTTTTAATACGTAACTCAATTAAAAAAATACACTATTATTAAAACATCGATCAAAGTTACAACGAACTACAAGAACTTTTATGTTGCTTGCTGCTACGGAACCCTTCATGGGCGAGTCCAACTCGCACTTGGCCGCTTTTTATTATATAGAAGAAGATGATCGACAAAATACGAGTACTAAACGTACACACAGTTCAATTGTTTTTTACAAAAACGATTTCAGTCCTAGCTTACGCTCATTCAGAAATCTGATTTAGTAAATTTTTACGGATTTAAATACTTTTCTGCGGAAAGTTGTGATTGAAAAAATGCCAAGAAGAAGAAGAAGCAGAAGTTTTACGAACAAGAATAGTAACTTTGAGGGAAGATACACCGCGAGAGAATTTTATATTAACTTTTGTTTTATTTTCTAATTCTTTTTTTTAAAGAATCTTAAAAGAAGAAGAAATCATAATATAATCTACCGTAACAAAAAAGCTTTCGATTTATCGAAGTGATCGCAAACTTTTTTTGATGTGTGTAAGTAGAACTTTTTGGATTTTAATTTTAACGCGTATGTTTAGTAATATTTTCGTATAATAACCAAACAGTTATCATAATTTGGTTTCATAAGAACGTAACCGGTTTACTAAAATAGCAAAAAACAGGAAGCGTTTTTGTCTAAAGAATAAATAAAAATATTCATGTCGTAAGCGCAGTCAATTTTACTTTATATATCTTTATGGCGAAATATATTATTGACTTCCGTCATTAGTACAGTAGAAACATACATCAAATTAAACTTGTCAACACATCAACACCGTTCACACTGCAGTGGTTAACGTTACGCCACAAGATCAGATCAATGAGTGATAATTCGTAACCGATGCGCCGCGGGCGCCGCCGTTGAAACTGAGAACCAAGCGCATTGGTGCGAGTAACTCAATCAAAATTCCGACCAACCACTTTACTCACTGGAATTAATAATGTAAGTAAGTGTAATAAAACTATACGTACAAGTAGTCACTGTTGAAATTTGTTCTTATCACGTACAAACAAAAGGACCAATATTAGAATAAAAGAAAAACAATGGTCGAAATATACCTGAAATTGTACTAATTGCATCAAAAGCCGAACCGCCGGAAAATTCCAATGGCCGTGTCGGAAGTGAAAGCTGCTTGACAAAGATTGAACCAAATAACCGGTCACCAGGTGCCATACACAAATGCTCTGTACCATCATCAGGCTTATCTGTAACATCGATAATTAAGAGGTTTTATCTTCAGCTGGAAGGCAAATTACATCCAGATTACTTGATTATTTCGTAAGATTATCTTATCGCTGTATAAACGAAGAAAGAAAATGGAACCTTTTAACAGAACCCAAATTATGCCCTACCGCCCTGAGAAAGACATTAATAACTATACGAGTACACGTATTATTTATTTTCTTGAGGATTCCTCAACATCACGTATGTTAGTTACAAGCTTTATTTTGCAGCGAACTCAACAGCTTTATATCTGAATAAATACCGATGCGGAAAGTTAACGTCAGCTTTCTATGCAAAAAAAGGAGCAGTATTAAAAAAATATTGTTAAATCTTGTCAATTTCATGAAATAGATGAAGGACCTCTTAAATATAAAACTAGTCAATTGCGATTTAAATTACGAGGGTTGAATGAGTGTGATGTGACTTGTATGATCGCTCTTTAGACTGGGTGGTCCTTATTCATGTGTTTTTGTTAGTTATTTTAGAGAAACGGTAAACATCGTTAACACAACACCATACTACGGAATACAATAAAATAGTTCACGCGAGTAGCTAAGGCCTGATCGCCCTGATACAGGGTAGGCTTGAGCCCCTCGATGGGGCGAGATCTCATATAAATCCTATGATATCTCGTTAAATACAAAATGCACCTTCTGCTCTCCGTATGTAAAACTATCTTATTTCTTCATATAACGAAACTTAACGGTTGTAAATATACTTAAAATGTTATCTTTTGCAACTGGTCCTGCGAACACCAGAACCATACGGTTTTAACAAATACCTATCGGTATTGAACTTATGTTGCGGGATTACATTCCCTACCTTCAAATAGTAATTTTATTTATCCAATAAAAACCAATTTTGTATAACTTCTGCTCCTTATTTTATTATTATTTAGTAAATTTTTAATATCAACAAAACAATGTGAAATCTGCTTGAGTCAGCCATGGTACTCGTTTTGTCTAAATTTCGAGAGATTCATCTGTTCCCTTTACATGTTATTTGATATAAAAAAAATATCAAAGTAGATTCTAAGGTTCAATCCCAGCATGGAGCATAACATAACGGAAAGCTAGCATCTATCGTCATGTAAGACAACGCAGAATGTATGTACAGTATATATTTCAAGGATCTGTCTTGCAGTTTGTCATTTAGAAAATTTCAGAGTCTAAGAGGAACTGAGACTTTGTTTCAGTGTAGCAGAAAGGAGTCCTTGTAGTCAGAATAATAATAACTACAAAAAATAAATATGATGGCTAATTAGAAGCAGTATCATTGTGAGAACTCTAGAAGAAGTGTAGCTAGAGTACTAATAAATAATAAAAAAGATATGATCTAGCAGTGATTGCAAATATTTGTTTTGTAGCATTGTTCGATCAATGGGCTAGCTGGGCGCAACACCACATGCAACGGTTACAACAGCCACGCCGCCGCCGCGGTGATCGTAACTCTCGCGATACCATCACCCAGTGTGGGCGGCCGCTGCGCTTGCGCCGACAACGGGATCCAAGTGTGAACACCGTGTTCCGTGGTTCCGTTGACAGGAACACGAGCACGGATCACGAATTATGACATGACTACACAAATGCATCCGTAAATTTCAAAACCGGTAAGTGTAAAAGTACTTAAAAAACAAATATTTAAATTGCATATTTTAGTTTATAATACTAGCAAAATAGATAATGATGACAAAATTGTCCTAGTGATGTTGCCTTTTAAGGTTACTAGGAAATTACCTGGCGAAATTTACTTCCTCGGAGAATAGTGATAAGCGAGGTTATCACTTGCCCCTCTAAGACGTTGGGCGTAAGGAATGGCCTCCCATCGCAACGGTGCCTTATTTCTTAGGATACCGAGCAGATAGCAGGCTTGATTTACGTGGAAATAATGAACGAGAATACAGCCGTAACTGGCGTTTTATGTGACAATTTTATTTTTGATGGAAATAGTTAATGGAATAATCAAATTATCTATAATAGGATAAGACCGGTAACTTGGCGTACAATACAGCAAACTAGAGTACCTATTATACCACAAATCATCAATTTTCCATACTTCTTCTTAGCGAGTCGAATTGTTCACTGAAATATTAGTTGTAAGTTTCATATCTAAACTAAGACCCATTCTTATGATAATTTCTTGAGTTGGAACATAATTTGGCAGCTCATAAATTTTATAATGCTTACCGTGCTTATATACATTGATCACGTGGTAGGCCTAAAAAGAGCTGGCTGGACGTTGTGAAAGGGGATATGGAAGAGAACTATCTCACACCTAAGGATGCCGAAGACCAGGCAAAATGGAGAAGATTGAGTAGGAAAGCGGACCCCAGCACTAGGCCGGGAAAACGCTAGCACGAAGAAGAAGACCGTATAATATACATATTGTAATAAATATTCGCGGCCGAGGCAAGAGAGTCAATGACAAGCGAAAGAAATCAATAATATTTCAGTCCGGAGAATATGTTTCCCAAATTACAAATAGATCGTATACGAGTATACCACCTCTAATAAATTTAATACGCTTGTGATTGACCATGAAATGTACAGACGACAGAAAGAATCTGATCTTCTGAGAAGAAAAAAAGTAGCACTGAGTAACGTAAACGAAAACAAACAAATTACGTATTCCGACATCAGAGAATGGAGCAATCAACACGCACGATATGAGGGGAGAGGCACTGTGCGAGACGCCATAACGGAACATAAAGTGTGTCTGTATGATAGCTTTATTTTATTAAAATGTAAATGGTTGACAAGTGAAGCGCTAGATAGGTCGGGACGGGCGCCCCGGGCTATCCCGGCGCAGCCAGTGACCGCCATTACATCAACAACTTAAATAATAATAACTGAATAAAATTTCATAGCTTTGAATTTGTTGCGCTCCATGCAACAGGAATGGACGTACATATTGTATTGTACAAATGAAACGTTTTGTAAAAAAGAACCATTAACTAATTTTGTCAACTTTTCCGGATCTGTATACCTACATAATCGGTCAGATGATAAATGGAAGTTCGTAATATTGAGAAATTACAAACCTTGAAAAGGAAATTATATAAAATGTAGAAGAACTTGTATAAATAGCAAAAAAATATGAATGGTATAAAATAAAAAATATTCCAGATTTGTAGCTAAGACTAAGCTATAGTCAAAGTCAAAATTATTTATTTCCATAGGATGTTATTACATCACTTAGATTCGTCATTACATTTTTTTGGGTGAGTTCACTAACACAATGGCGGAATCTGTGGAAAAGAGACTTAAAAAAGTACTTAATTATTTTGTGGAACACGCACCCTGCTGCGATCGTGTGAATGGATCAATACGTTGTACCCAAACCCATGTTCACATCTCATTCAAATGATTGAACCTAAATATAAACATGTAACTGAACCTTTTACCCTAAAAGACCAAAATCATTTTAAGATAGTTATGAGATTAATCCACAGAGTGAACTAATCTCGAGAGAGAATCTGCTCTATTTTCTTCAAGCGATATTGATTCATTCATCGAGGCATGAGAAGTAAACTTTTCCAACTAGATATTAGGGTAGAAACCCCGTTTCGTAACAATAACAAAAGAAGATGAAGAAGAAAGAAGAAGTAACAATAACTGCTGAGACCTTTACGTGTTTCAGTAGGGTATTGAAACTTAAAATGTATACCATTTGCGTATTTTTTCAGGTATGCCATGTTTCAGGCTCAAAGAGTTGGACAGCAAGATTGGAGTGAAGTTTGCACAAGCCAAATGAATTGTTATTAAAATTGCATTGTACATGTTTTATATGCAGTTTTACAACTTTAATTATTTTGAAGAACTAACCTGCGAAGCCTGATCACGAGAGCAAACAAGTCCTTCAAAGACCTTCACAACTCAACTGAGAAATTGGAAAAACGTTTGTCGACTTCACAAAACTCATACCAATTCTTTCGAATCATTCAAAACCAATTAGACGAAGAAACTACAGAAGACTTGGAAAATGACGACGCGACGAAACCTTTACAGATCTTATGGCTAATTAACAAATTGAAGCCAACGACTTCTACTTCCATATCCGGCGGATATTATCCGCACTTCAAATACCTACCTTCACCGAAGCGAGCAGTCCGTGCGTGAGCCACATCCAAAGTTCCATTTCCAGCTGCTTGACCAGGACGAATCGTTTCAATATTTACGAAACGGTTTTAATTTTCATTATCAGTTTTGGTCACCAATAAATTATGTTGAATACGAATTCGTGTATACTTGAATCTTGATACCGACTTACAAGACTTTTTCCTTTTGCTTGTGCTATAAGAGCTTGATTCTTACCAAATTTCATGATTCTAGGTCAACGGGAAGTACCCTCTTTTTACAAGTCAGTATTGAAGTTTGTATGAAATCACGCGTTTAAATGGCTATAGAAGCTTTAAACTTAAAGAGCCTCTAAGGAACCATAAACCTTTGTATAAGACAACGAAGTGATTCTTTCTAAGGGTTTCTTTTCCTTTTGAGAGAACCAAAAATAGCTGAAATGTAACATGTGAAAGCAGAGGAAACATAGATCAAGCGGAGAATTCCTAGCTCTCTACAAGGGTTTCTATTTATTTTATTTATGGCTTCTAGTAAGACTAGAGCGATACCTGCACACGAGTCCTACTTAAACTTTAATATTTTTATTTTTTAAAGAGCTGTCAGAAAATCCCCCAATTTAAAATGTGAAAAAAGTGATGTATGTAAGTTAATAAAGTGCTGTATGTAAGTTAATTTACCAACCTATTCACAGAAAAATAGTTGTAGTTACAATGCAAAAAATATAAAAGCTTTTTTAAAATTATATCTTCGGAGTCGGTAAAGTAATATTTGTTTTTTTTTTTGTGTAAGTAATAAAAGCGAGGGGGAGGCCTTTGCCCAGCAGTGGGACATGAAAACGTCTACAATAAAAACAATAAAAATATAATAGGACAAATCGGACCTAATCTTAAAGATAGACAAACGGAGAACGTAGGAAACCACGATATAATAATGTTCAACATATATATAGGTATATATTTACGTAAGTAAGATGTCGTTGGTTTGAAAACAGCAAAAGAAAAACAGGGACAGGAGTGCGACAGTCCGAGCTAATTAGAATTTAAACGTGATATACAAATAGCAATTATTTGTAGATATCATCTAGTTATCTCGACAACTTAATAGGCCGGATTTAAATGCGTAGTATAATCGGCTTCATTCGTTTGCTAATAAGGCGGGCACGCGAACATCTAATTAAGGCTGCGCGGTTCCCTGTAAATCATCACGCGCTGACGTTTGGCGGCGAGTAGGCGGGACAGACCACACAGGTTCTGTCTGCAGTTAGACTTAGAGACCTCATAGAAACACTAATATAAGCTAAAGGAAAGTATTAATATTTCATGCTTGGTTTGCACTTACGCTCGTTTTAAAATAGTTAGAAATAGCTTCTAAGAGACGAAAATTGTTTGTCAACCTGATTTTATCATTTCAGTAACACTTGACTTCTTTTAATATTTTAACAACGCAATAAGTGTTTTTCTTAGGCGCTGATAAATAGTTATTTCAATACACCTTACTCGAAAATTTAACTTACGACGGCAGTAAACTGTAATGCGATTTAACAAGTGTGATTTGAATTTTTTTTTTTTTATAATTTCTACATATTCCAACAGAAATATTTCCAGCCTGGAACATTCGAGTATCAAAAAATAAATTGAATCGATTCTTACAAAGAAAAAGGCATTTTTTTATTTCAACAAATTATGCATGAAAAATATTATCAGCCAGTCACCTTTATATCGATTTTAACGAAGAATCGATTATTGATAATCGAATGTCGTAAAGGCTGAATGTTCACGAGTGCCTTTTCTCAATAATTATGCTTTTAGAAAGGAAACCAATGTTAAGTACGAGATTGGCGCTAATTTTGTGGAATTTGCCTTGTTTTTCATGTTGCGTTACCTATTTTCCCACAAGTGTATTGATAAACGTCGTACAACACACGGATCTTAGGTTTTATAACAAACTCGTGACATAATAAACCCTCGCCTACGTCTGGGGCTTACCAAAGTCACCTCGTTTGTAATTTGCCATATACGATTCTCGTATCGTAATGTACTATTGTAGTTACTAAACAAATTACTATTTTTAGCTATCCATCTACAAGGGCTTTAAACACACAAATTTGTAGCCCAGCATTAGCTTCTGCGTTCTCATTTAGGAAGCCTTGTATGGCCCAAGGCAAGATACTTAATTTTAATTCAATCATTATTTTTTTGCCACCATCAGTTAAAATATCTTATCAGTTTAATTTTTGCCATTGACCTGCCTAAAAGCTTCACGTGTTCGGATCACATCAACCATTGTTTCAATTATTATGTATGTACCTACAGCCTACAACATTATCAATAACATTTTTATGTTAAAATCCATTAGGAAAATCATACCATTAAGAGCAAAAAATCATTAGGTAGGTATAGCGTTTTATGAAACAATAGGATCAGCCGTGCCAGGCCAACCAGAAAAGTGAGGAACACCAGGACAACCAGGGTGGCCAAGATATTTTTTACATATGAAAAATCCTATGTATTACCAGTACCACTATAATACGGAGGTGCATATAAAACAAGAAATTATAAAACCAGAATAAGCGCAGAGCTGTTATAAAGTTGGTGATAAAAAAGGCGAGCAAGCTGTTGACCGTAAGACAGCTGGAAAGCTTGAAAAAATATTCTTCGGAAAACGCTACCTAGAGTACTACTCCTACTGGTACGAGTACTCCTAGTAAACGTAGAAATTACTCTCTCGGAGAAATGCATAAAATACTGTTTGAAACACGAAATTTCAGAAAGTGTTATAAAATGGTTCAACCCATAAAAATATACAAAAAATTTAGAGAAAAATCTATTGGTAAATAACGAAAAAGATCCAAACGTCTTAACTTAGCTGTTTTTTATTATATCATTTGAGCTGAGTCTGTTTGAACCATAAGGATCCAAGATATTTAGTTCAGTTTTATTAAATGTTATAATATTCAATAACTGTTGTCATATTTAAATATTGTGTGCAATGTAATGCATGTTATGGCAACATTATTTTTGTGTTGGAGGGAGTGTGTTCTCTCTCTTCTTCTTAGTACTCTTTGGTGCGAGTCGTGTTTGATTTTTATTAATTTAAATAAATAGTTTCCTTATGTTAATTACTGTTTTTTACTTAATTTCTAACAGGTTATGGGCCCAGCACGCTTCAGGTCGTGGCGCCCAGGAAGACGGGTCATGTTTGACAAATTATATCAAAAACAAAATGAAGTCTAACGCGCTACTAACACTTGCTATTAAAGAGTGACTACTGCGGGGGACAGAATCACAACAATCCCCCTAGTCCTATTATTTAGTTGTTTAGTCTGGTACCGAACTGTTGCTTGGTTATTTTGTTCGGTACTGGACAAATCGACACGAATTACTGGGACTAGAGGGCAACGACATCAAGGTGCAAAACGATATCAATTTCCTTGGAGACAGAAACAATGGCACTTTATTTAAGTAAGTTAGTCGAGTCGGGTCACACATTTTTGCCAAACAATACAGATTTTTTATTATATCTCATAAATCCAATCAAATCTATGAAAAGTTAAAATTACTTAAATTTTGGGACAAAAGTGCTGATAAATCAATGCACTGCACAAAATACTATATCTTACATGTGTGTAATTTTAGGATTGGACTTTTTTCGCATAACTGTGTTCCAGTAGTACCTATGATACTAGGTTACACAAAAACATCTATTACCGAGATACTCGAAAGACCGCTGTTAGTTTTCGCATAACTGTGTTCCAGTAGTACCTATGATACTAGGTTACACAAAAACATCAATTATCGAGTATCTCGAAGGACCGCGGATAGTTTTCGCAAAACTGTGTTCCAGTAGTACAAATGATACTAGGTTACACAAAAACATCAATTATCGAGATACTCGAAGGACCGCGGATAGTTTTCGCATAACTGTGTTCCAGTAGTACCTATTATACTAGGTTACACAAAAACATCTATTACCGAGATACTCGAAAGACCGCTGTTAGTTTTCGCATAACTGTGTTCCAGTAGTACCTATGATACTAGGTTACACAAAAACATCAATTATCGAGTATCTCGAAGGACCGCGGATAGTTTTCGCAAAACTGTGTTCCAGTAGTACAAATGATACTAGGTTACACAAAAACATCAATTATCGAGATACTCGAAGGACCGCGGATAGTTTTCGCATAACTGTGTTCCAGTAGTACCTATTATACTAGGTTACACAAAAACATCAATTATCGAGATACTCGAAGGACCGCGGATAGTTTTCGCATAACTGTGTTTCAGTAGTACCTATGATACTAGGTTACACAAAAACATCAATTACCGAGATACTCGAAGGACCGCGGATAGTTTTCCAGTCCATTTAGTCAGTGCGGAAATAACATAATTGTCTAGAATCATCTCATTTATCCAATCGGTTTCATGTTTGTTTTAGTTTTTGTATTAATAAAAATCAGTAGACTACTCATACTTAACAGAAGCATCTATCTGCGATGTTTGCTATTTTATCCGGTAAAAATAAAAAAATTCCTAGCGGTTAAAAGTAGCCTAGGTCCCTCTTCGGGCAACAAACAATTTTTTATTTCCCCTTTTTCTCAACATAATGAAAAAGCAATGTACCTTTGCAATAAATTTTATTAAAATTTATTGAATTCGGCCAAGACGTAAAAGCCGAACAGACAAATAGGACTCTAATTCAGACGCCAATCACATAGTCAATGTCACAAAATGTGGTCTTAAGGGTACTTACCTAGTCACCCAAGAGGAATTGACCTGATTCTCTATCGAACCAAACTTAGTTAACGTCGGCACATAAATTCAATTATCTTGAATAAGACGAGGAGAACATGTCAAATGTTTAGAAACGTAATGTTTCACCATGATTTAGTTGATCAATGTTAATCTGAATCTAGTCGCAGGAGTACAAATGCAATAAAGTTCGTCTCACGATCATCGATAAATCATATTTAAAATTAAAACTGACTATACTAACATAAATTTACATAGAATGAAGCAGAGCGAGAAAAAGAACAAAGGGACTGCAAATTTGTAATATGATGTACGACATCGATAAGTTCTCAGTAATCATCTAATTAACGGATAGTGTTAATAATGTTATTTAATTAGTCAGAAAAGCAAATTAAAAAACGAGTTAGTTATAATATTTTTACATTTGTAAAATAAACAGAGAAGCTTGAGCATCAAATCATTCGTTATACTTTTGAAAATAATCAATATTGTGTTAGGCTTGTACCTATATTAAATATTATATTCCATCCACACTCTACCTACATTAATATGTGATGGTATATTGTCTGGCACTAAAGCTACTTAAATATGTTATTTAAATCGGTCCTGTAACGTCTTAAAGGATCGAATGCTATCTCCGGTTGTCCATTCCACAATCTTCTAACTCCTGGCATTGTAAGGGCTCTCCTGATTCTCATAAATAAATTACTCATTGCCATCCCTCTTTTTACTCGTGAGACGAGACGCGGGGCACGGGAATGTCGACGCCGATTTACTAATTCATTTCGCCAAGTGACACTCTTTTGCCGTACGATGCAGCTATTGTGACTTAGTTATTTGTGATATAGTAACGGTTATTCGTAAACAGTAATTTCAAAGATTGATGATTGTGTTTTTTATTTTATTTTACGTATTTATATTTATGGCAAAATTTGTCAATTTTACCTAGCTAGCCAAGCCACTACACAATACTACACCAAGAAATACTAAACATGGTATAGAACAGAAACAAACATATTACTGGTAAACGTAACTTAACGAAAATGTTTAGAATCAAGAAGACCGCCACTCTACAATAACTCAATTGAAGCAATCATAATAATTTGTAAATGCATTTCGGGCACACTAAAAGATACCGCCGGCAATTGTTTTCAATATAATAAATTGTTTGATTTGATATGTCCGTTTGATACCTGTGTTGCTGACGTTCATATAATCGAGCATTACGAGATCAATCATAATTAGATTTTAAGTGAAAAGAAAGCTTTCCAACAATGTTTAATAAGTTTATGAAAGGGTGAAGTAACCACGCACAACTATACAGTGTTGGTTGTGTAAATGTACGACTTGTACGCATTTCAGCATCCTCCGAATTACGTAAGCTAACTCCAGTTGATACTCTTATTCAATAAACGAATAATATCCCAATTACCATCCTAATATATATATATATATATATATATATTTACATTGTTTGTTCTTCATTAAAACTAGGGACGATACAAAAAGCAGCGAGTGAACTTTTGTTTGATGGTCATATCTTCCACTACCTCTTCTTGTACTGAAAAATATTTTTATGATCATCACTAATAATTGGCGCAACTAATCAGGTTTGCACTAGCTTTTAGAAATCCAGAAAAGGTAAACGACCGTTATGTACTTGTAGTATGTTACATAAAAACTAATCATGACTAATATTCCTGGTTAGGAAGTTACTAAAACCCTTAGTGCGATCAATCACAGTCAAGAACGTGCGAGAGCAAAAAATAACAAAATAATATTATAATACGCGACCCACAACAGCTGTCGCTGTGCAATAAGTTGATCAAAACTATAACGTGTCAATGTAAAACAAGAAGTGACTACAATGGACTGGCATTCTTCAGATGCGGTGGGCAATACACAGCTTTTGTTTGTAGTTCACACAAACAAGGCAATCGATCAAAACTGCGCCCTGTCACTCAATGATTGAAGAAGGAAGCTATTGCTCGAGCGCATCTGCCCTGTTTAGTGCGACTCTTGTCTTGATACGTTCAACTTATTGTGTCGTGCTCCTGCGAAAACAAAGTTATCAGTTCCTCTTCTTGCTGGACATTTGGAGTGTCACTGATCTGACTTAAAAACTGTAGATAAGCTTACAAATTCGATAAACGAGACGCAAACTACGATTAATTTAAATTTGAACAGGCTGGGTTGGAGTTGTGCAGTTACGGATGTTACCACTTTGGGCGGAACCCTAAAAAGGACTGCTAAGAAGTTAGGGTTTCACTCGAAGATTAGTTTATTGTAAATAGCAAATCTGTGTTGTTATGTGTAAAAAATTCTGTTTATCCAAATAAATAAAAATGGCTACCATAAGACCAATTTTGATAGTTTCACTCTTTTTGAATTGTTTTATTTTTGTTTAGGTGGCCAGGTGCACGAGTTCATTTTGGCTTGCTTTTGTATGTCCATCTGTCCATCTGTTTGTTCTCCTCTACAGGTCGCGTTTCTCAACCTCGTTTCTCAATTCTCGTGAATTTTTGTGAGCAGGTTCGATAATTATATTTTTTTTATTGTCGAGTCAGTTTTTGGTAATTTAAAAAAAAAACGCAGTTATGTGGGTTGAAAACGTAAAAAAATCATAAATTAAAAAAATATATATTATACTCGCGACGTCTACAGCTCACAGAGCCTAGTTTTTAAATGTTTTGGATCCTAATAGTACAATTATCTACTATATGTAATAGTATCCAAAATTTGTAAAATTTATTTGTGAAGGAAGTTTACGTCGTCAGTAGGGCTCCGGTACCGGGGGTCTGTGTTCATTCAGTCGGACATGACAGATGAGCGCGTGACCGACGGACCATTGTTCCACTCTCACCGCTATCGCTGCCATCCCGCGTGCCGCCAGCCACGGCGGATCTCATCAACGACATCAACAACCAAGCACGAGCAAAACTCGACCTCCAATACAGATATGACTGTTTAAGCAAAAGTATCCGCACAATTCCATTAAAATATGCTGGATAAGTAGATCATCATCATCATCAACAGCTCATGGACGTCCCAAATACGGTACACATATATCTTCTTCGCGGTTGGGTTTTAGAACTGCAGATTCAGATCATTTGGAAGCGCAGACTAAAGCTGCAGTTTCAACCTTAACCGCAAATAGATTTATTGGTACTGTAGGTACTCGTACAAGGTTAATTGTTAAATGAATCTTTTGTTACAGTTTCTTAGTTACGTTCAAACAGGAATAAAAACAATACTGATTCACAAGCATGCCAGACGTCTGGGCTCGAGCCCCTGAGCGATATAATATTACAACACAATAGAAAATCCTAACAGCTACCCATAAAAACCAACGCAGACACAACTTGCCCTTGACAAATAGCTCCGTATGGCCTACTATGTTTTTTTTATACTTAATGTTATTCTAAAGTAATAACTAAATTTATTTATTTTTATACACTTATACACTTGTATTTACCCGTGTCTTTGACTACCCTTACGAGAAAGACACTATTTTATTCACAAAAACGCTATGATGGATCATTTTGTGAATATTCGATGCCTCCGACTGCTATTGTGAACACTATCAACCAAGATCATTCAAAATAAAACAAAAAAACTTGTTTGCATCTTTTCAGTTCATTTATTAATCACGCAGTCGGGTTTTTTGTTTTTTTTAATATTTTTTTTATTTTAATCTTTTTAGTTTTTGTAATGAATGACCGATATTGTTGTGTCTCTTCCACACATTATATAGGTAAATCAATATAAAACGTTGAAGTTTTTGTTATTTTGTAGCATTTCTCATTCCAGATTACATTTAAACATATAAAATGTAAATAACAGCGTCACGGGACATTTATGATATTTGCAATTAAAGTTACATCGCCATGCGCCTGATAGATTACATAATAGCAAACCCTCTTTTATCATTGCTATCACCTGGGTGATCAAAGTGGAATAAACAGCTAAAAAAGTAGTTATGTCGTAGTTTCCAGTAAGTAACCGATAATGTTTAGACTACGATGAGTGGCATGTCTTTATATGTATAGTCCCAAGGATTTACAACCGCTGTCCTATCATTTTAAGGCACCAGGTTACCTCGTAAATAAATTGTATGGCTAGAAACACGAAGTTCGGTGATAAGGAGCTGATATTCTTCCAAGATACATTGCTTTAACGTGGTGATTTATTCTTAAGAATCGATGCGACCTACTAATACGTCACTTGTTCGGTAACTACGTCTCCTTTGATTATTATTTTCTTTTTTATGTTTCGTGTTTTGCCTTTGGATGTACAATTTCTATATTGTGTTGTATTGTTTACTAATTGTCCAGGGATTCAAGCCTTTTTTTTTTACTGCCCGAGGTGGGCATCGTCATTGTTAGAGGTTGGTTAGCTTAGCACTGGCTGCCTTTATAATGTTACAGGTATGTCAATGTTTACGAGGTAACAATTTTAACTTTAACCCTGGCAACAAACCCGTAAATTGTGACAATTTTAGTGTAGTAAACCAGCAGTATAAACTGATAAAGCGATGTAAACATGGACGACGAAAGATCATCGGGTTCATCGATTTGTAGCATCAAAAAACCTAAGAGGGCCAGCGGCTTTGCCCTGAAAATTTAGTGTTAAGAACTAACTATTGAAGAACTGGTGGCCCGCAGTTACCTGAAGTAAGTGCTGCGTTTAAAGATGGAGGCCGGAGAGCGCACCCGACAATTTAACTGTTACTATCTAAAAACCTCTAAGTTGCAGTGTTATAAAAACTTTACGTGCTTTTACTTTCTGTACGATAAAAAAGAGGTTCATTACCACGCAAATCTAGTTAGTTATGTAACTCGGCTATCTTTGGCATCTTCCCGCGCGGGCTCAGGCGCCGACACACGACCGACCAATCATATCGTATCTGTGATCTTGATTGAGATTTATTAGACACATCCGCGGTGCTGGCTCGCTCTATATAAATCAACCCTCTACACACCTAGACGAATCTTCTTCACTTGGAAGACTAGGAAATGCCTTTTATCTACACGCACAGCAAGGTCCAAATTAGAAAATAATGCACTGAGAATGGCCCTGAAGAATCCGATACTGTGAACTGAACTCATAGAATAATATTGTGTTTTAATAATTCTGTAACGAAAAATAATAAATATTTATAAGCTGTCATAAGAAATCTCCAAAGTGCTACAAATATCTGATTTTATTTCGTAGATAACAGTCATCGCAGGGTTATCATTTTTGTCCCGACAGCCCAAAGTTTAGTAAATTAGGTATAGTCATACGATTTCTGGTTTTTAGTAAAAAAAAATACGCTTCAGATGTTGTTATCATTCATCATTTTACAATGCCTAGTCAAAACAATATAGCGCATAACTTCCAAACGGTTGCAGCAAATTGGATAAGTCTTTTTTATGTGTTTGTTATTGTCAGAAGCTTTGTATGAAAAGAAAGGTGTAGAGTAGAGTAAGTTGCCGTATGGTGACGGCAGAGTAGAATACATTTGTCACCATCCCCTACTCTTCCCGTGGGTGTCGTAAGAGGCGACTTAGGGACTACACATTGAACAGGGAAAGCGCTGCTGCCCGCGCTCTCTGATACAGTAACATTTTAATCTGCGATCTCCAACCCGTCTGCCAAGCGTGGAGATTATGGCAAAACCCTCCACTTAAGTGGAGGAGGCTCATAGTCCAGCAGTGGACTGTAACGGGCCGTTGATGTTGATGAGTAGGTGTAGAGTAGGTGTAGGGTAGATGTTGGGAAAAATGGCAGGACAACGTCTGCCGGGTCAGCTAGTAATGAATAAAATCGTTAAGAAAAAATTTGAATTGTATGTTTGAAATGCTAAAGCGCTAATTTTATATTGCCTTAAAAGCAAACCAGCTTGTATTGGTATTTATGCAGTAATATTTCTATATTTTGAAACCGAAAACAGACTTTGAACCCAAGTTTCAAAGACTTGCATTCGAAGGAGCAAGATCATTATCGTCAGGATTCTCATGAGGCCCTACTGTGAACGAATTATGTAGTCACATGTTTGTAGCTGATTGAAAAATTCCAAAACATGGGGATTAAGGAGCTTTTGTTTGGGTCAAGCTTGAGAACAAGAAGTACTAATCCAATTATACCTAAAGCACAAAAATAGATACATACGAGTACCTCAAATAATAATGTAGCTCACAATATCATAAAATCATGCTCGTCATCCTTTATCTTAATGAACAAACTAAATATATTAAAGTGATCGATACTATAATCGTAATACGAGAGGGCGGTGTTGTCGATTACATTGACTGCGTTTTAACAACAAAATTCATTAATAGAGCGATTGCATCACAAATCATGATAATGTAAAATTAATCACCACACCCTTGTGTGATTATCCTTGTAAGGACAAGGAGATAACTTACTAGGAGAGAATCGAAATGTCTAAAGAAATGTATCTCTTAAGAGGAAATTAACAAGGCAAGGGCAGTAATTGGCATGAGGAAGGACTTAACCCCGGGACTTAACCTATTAAAGGCAGACGTTGGAGCAAAGCAAACAATCAATTACAAGGAAACGATTCTTCTCTAATCGCCCGCGAAACGGATCTTGAATTAGCTTTGACACTGACGTTAATCGGTGAACAGCATCGGAGGAGCAGGGGATCGAGGGCCCTTCTGTATCTTAATTGTATTTACCTATCGTAACTATTTATTTTATCCAAACGCAAAATGTTAATGGAAAGTGAAAACAGTGTTCTACGACAAAATATTCTAGTTACAATGTACTTAAGGCATTAAGAATAAAGGTACCTACTTCGTATTTATCTTTGTTTATAAGCTAGATAGTTGTTACTCGAATGTATGTATTAGTAATAAATAAAAATAATATAAAGCTATCTGGGCTGGGCCTAAGTAGATCTAAATTGGACAATCAATCAATTCATCCAGCCGTGGCTACAACATGAAGATTATTCACACAGTCGCCCGTAAGTTGTACGGAACCTTCCAGTCCACTGAAGTCGACAACAAATTATCTTATTAAATTACCAGAAAGTGAAGTGAACACCATAAAGTGTGAAACATTCTGAATAAAAAAATCAACAGATTGACCAACAGGAACTAGATCAATGGACAACGTAGGTGGTCCATTCTTCGAAACACCCTTTAGTTAATGGGCTCGAGGGGACAATATGGATCCATTTATTGGGGGGTTGTATGCAACAATTTAAGGCTAACCCGTGAATGCCGTCGACTGATTTACTTTTAATCGTGAGTCCGATATTATCGCGATCCATTCAATGTATTGTTACCGAAGACGGTGTCGACCTAAGCCATGAATCCATACCAATATTTCTTTTCTATGCATCGTTGAAATATACGAAAGGGAAGGGATCGTTTTATTTGAGTATCTGATTTAAAAACAGTTTGGATTTCCATTCGGTGGTGCTTGTGAAAAAGTGCAATGTTACATTTAGTATGAACTGAATCATAAACTCATGGTTATTCGATACCGCATTGTCCAGCCTGAGCTATATCTAGGTGGATTGCGGGACGCAGCTTGCTGGATTGAAATTCAATACAGCATGCTGCGTCGCGCGCCATCACGACAAAAAACAGGAGGAAAAAAAATGCATTTGACACCCTTGAGTAAAAATGTCTACTTCCAGTATTCTTGCAAATTATAATGTGCCCAAATTAAACAAAATCTAGTTCTTAATAAATACGCGGGTTTAATTAAATAAATCGCGTTTTAATTAACATTTTGTAACACGACATATACACGTTAGGAATCATTTTTTTATAATATATTTTTTTTTACACTAAGTTCGTCAAGTTTCTTTATTTTTTATTGAAATATTTTAACTGTCACATAATAAATCAGACAACTAAAAATAAAATTAAGTATCTCAAAGTTTTTCTGCACATGTAGAGGAAACCACCAACAATCCCCCTAGCAAGGATATGGATACGCGACATTATCATGCATCGTTCCGTGATTCAATCGTAATATACATTAGACCGCACACTAACCCTGATGACCAAGATGATTGATGTGATGAATGACGCAAAAAGAAGTGCAGACGTGACTGCTAACACATCAACAACTGTAGGTACTTGGCGCCTGCTTACTTTTGCAAATACTAAACACATCAAAACGTGAACTAATAGGCGAACATATTTACTGATTGTTATCACCATACATTATGCAAACGTCACAAAATGTCTCACCAACAGTTTTCTTTTAGTAGGAAAATCAACAGCACATTTGCAGGCTCTTTAAACGTGAATAGTGATATGATAAGTCACCGAGAGCTGCGGGATTACAAATGAGATATTACTTGTATTACGTTTACCGACGGCGTCATCCAAAACCGCAAATGATGCTCAAATTCCGTGATGTGACTATCGTATCGATCGAGTCATGATCAAAGCATTGTATCAAACAATTTGAACGCGATTCACACTTTTTCTAGGTTAGGACACCGCAAAGAGGTCCAAGATGAATTATTAAAACGTATGACCAAGTCAACTATTCGAGGGCTTTCCTGTTGCCTTGCTGAATTCGTCATCTATGAACATTTATAGTGAAATATGTTACTCGTTATTTATTATGTAATTCAAGATTAATTGAAAAGAAGAACAGGCAAACCAAAAAAAGATGGGCAGATGACATAACAGCCTCTGAATTTAGTCACAAACGTAAAAGGTAACAACAGCAGCAACGATGTAGCAACTCGTCTAAATCTCAAGTTTTACGCACGGCTTAGTATCAAACGGTCGCAAAAGTAAGAGGTCTTAGTAACCGTCTAAATGCAAATGATCTAAAAGCCGTACGTCAGCTATGTAACAAGTGGTCAAAAAAAATATTTCGTCTAAATATGAGGTGGTTTAAAGTAATATTTATTTCGTCAACGTAATGAGGTGGAAGACAAAAAATATTTATTAGGGTACAACCAGTAAGTATATTTTTGTATTTGTAATACAAAAAGAAAAATTGCAAAAAATGCCCTGTTTCTCACTCTGGCTATCTGTAATTAGAAAATAAAAATTTAAGTCTTAAAATACTTTCCATTTCTGAAATATACCATTGTGCATACCATTTGATTTCCTTTTTTGTTTTTGTGTTGACTAAGTTTCAGTTTAAAATGTTTAAATTATGTTTCTCTATTTTATAAATAAAAGACTTTTCTTAATTTGACTGACGGCTGGTCATCAGTACTACTTCCAGTAAAAAATAAAGACGGGAACTCAATTTGGCGTTGTGCAACATTAAATTGCGAAATGAGTTCAGTACTACGAGAAAATGCCATACGTGTAAGCCCGACTTTTTAAATAATAAAATCGCGGGAGCCATGCAATTCTGTAGGTTCATTTCGAAAAATTGAAGAGGTGGAGATCCCGGAAATTTAAAAAAATAATTTTCTTTTGTATGAAAAAGCAGGAGAAAATAAATTTTTCATTTTTGGACGTTGCCTGAAGTTATTAAGAAGGACACGTTTATACACTCACCGGCACATCTAACCGCCCACCATTCATTTCAGGGAATACTCGTGATTCTTTATAACTATTAGTTACAGCTGATGTTAGTTAAAAATTAGTTAATTTAACGTTTATTTAAGTGTTTAATTTATCGTACAATTATCAATAAATCAGTTGTAATGTATAACAATAAGCGTAGTTTAAAATTAACTCGAAATACAACGGTGGGCGGTTAGATGTGCCGGTGAGTATATTTAGCGGACGGCACATTTTGGAGTGTTCCTGCACCATTCGAACAATTATTTTCAATTCACGTTGTTACCGGAAGTACTGCGGAAAACCTCTCTATAATTCCCATATTTTTTTGTTTGCTACCAAACAAAAAGGAATGCACTTATGAAGAAGTATTTCGCATTTTAAGCGAAGAATTTGGTGGTACAATATCTTATTTCAAGAGTGACTGGGAAGTGGCAATCATAAAAGCGAGAGTATATTGTTATACGAGGGGTGAAAGTAACTTATTCAGCGCTGAGACGCTAATAGTTCGAGGCACCAAATAAGTCTTTAACCAGAGGTAAACACTGTGCTTTTCATTACGAATACAAGGAAAGTAAAAATAAAAACACGAATTAGCTAAAGAAAAAATGAGTGACTTCCATATCTGAATCAGATGAACTCATTGGAAACAAAACCCAACAACCAACCAACCCAACTCGAGAAACAAATGATAATCGGATTATTGCTTTCCCGCCTATTTTTAGGGTTCCGTAGTAAAAAAGGAACCCTTATAGTTTCAGTCTGTCCGTCTGTCTGTCTGTCTGTCCGCGGCTTAGCTCAGAGACTCTTAGTACCAGGAGGCTGTAATTTGGCATGGATATACATATGAATCATGCCGACAAAGCTGAAGAATAAAATATTTAATAAAAAATTTTTTTAGGGTTCCTCTGGTACACGTGAAGGGTTATTTTTTAAATTCACGATTACCTTATGGTGTGAGGTATTGTTGGATAGGGTTTAAAAAAATAATGGGGGTTTGCTAAAACCATTTCTCGATGCTAGTTTACGTTTCAGAAATATTTTAAGTGCTTATTTTGTCAGAGTCAAGATTTCCCCCCCCCACCCTACCAGCGAAACCGTTGTATTTGGAAATGTGAAAAAATTCACGGTAGTAATGTATATGATGAATTTAAAAGGAAAACTATCAACATCATGTAGGCTTTACAGGTTAACGAATAATATATCAACTTATGAAATGTACTTGTACTAGTAAGAAATTCGGTACAAATATCATAAAAAAATACTTTGATAAAGTTTAAACTGTCTATGTAGTAAATTTAAGTACGAGAAAAGTAAAAAAAATGTGAAATTAGTAGGCTTGACAGGTTAACGAATAAAATACCAACTTTAAAAAGGACTTGTGCTAAGTAAGAAATTCAGTACAAGTAACATAGAAAATGACTTGATAGAGTCCGTCTATGTAGGTAGTAAATTTAAGTAGGTATTAGAACCGTAAAAAGATTGCGAAAATAAAAATCATAACATCATTTACTAAAATAATTTCATAATCTATTTACCTTATTTACCAGTCAGTTTTAAATGTGTAACAATCGCGAGTTGCCAATGGAACATTCGAAACATTCGAATAAAACTATTTTGAATTTCGAATAAAGCGCGCCGCGCCGTGGAGCTTATGGGCCCTGCGGGGCTTGCGCGCGGGGAGTCGATGTAACAAATAGAGCGGCAGCCGCGCGCGCTCATTAGCGCGAGCGACTGGATGCTGTTCGGATGTGCCTCGAAATCCTACCTATTAGATTGCAATTATTAGCACTTTGAATATTCAAATTTTTTGATTATTTTTGTTAGAATTAAGTATACTAACATATGAAAGACTTGAAATTACAATACTATTTCTTTTTCAATTCCAGTTAGATATTCCATAAACTATTATATTTTATTTAGCAATTTAGTCTAACCTACTTTTATTTCCAAAAACTTGGTTCTCAGCGGAGCAATTTTCATTCGTAGTACTTACATAATATTGTAGATAAAATTAAAACCTATATAATAGGTTATAGGTACGTTTCTTTTTAAGTTTCTCTTTAGCTATTCTTTTGTTAGGCAACTACGGAACCCTACACTTTGCGTGGTCCGACACGTGCTTGGCCAGTTATTTATTTATTGCTGTGGCCGTGCCGGCCAGCTTTTGAGCCATTATTTTTGATTTCCATCATTGAAAAATGTTAAATATTTTGCCCATTTCTATTTATTTCAAAGAAATAGTTGAAATTTAATTATAATAAAGTCATTTAAAAATATATATTCTTTAATTAATACTTAACTTTATGTTATTTCAATTTAACATTGAGCTGTAATTGAGTGGCTGTATAGAAAGATGGACCTGGACAGGGTAGAGGAATTTATGTACTTAGGGTCCCTTATTCTAAGTGATGGTGACTGTGAAAAGGAAGTGGTTCGTCGAGCTCAGATAGCAAAGTCAGCTGTTAGACGTTTGGGAAGGATTTGCAAAAATCGAAACATCTACCGCAGCACAAAAGTGAACCTTATGCGTACATTGGTTTTCTCCATTTTTCTATATGCGTCGGAAACATGGACCCTGAAGGCTCGACTAAGATCAAGAATAGATGCGTTTGAAATGTGGTGCTGGCGTAAAATGTTGGGTATCCCGTGAACAGCATATAGGACTAACGTCTCTATTCTTCAAGAGCTCAATATAAAACACGCCTGTCTTTAATCTGTCTCCAAAGGTCTCTCTCTTTCTTCGGTCACGTCGCCCGCCGGGAGCCTCATAACCTTGAGACTTATACTAGTGGGCCACGTTGAGGGGAAAAGGAGCAGAGGAAGAGCGCCCTCTCGGTGGACAGATGCCATTCTCGAGTCCATTAATTGCAACACTCAGGCTGCAATCCACCTTGCCCAAGATAGATGCTCCTGGAGAGCCCTGTCCCGCAACGCGTCTTTTGGTGGTCACGACCCTCAGTCATGAGGATACGACGAAGAAGAAGATAGAAAGATGGAACATAGTTCAATAGAAATGTGAAATTAGAACCAGTTTTTTTTTTATAATTTGCCAGAATGAATGAATGACAGCTGTCAGTTGAAAGTGATTCTCCCTCCGGGCTGAAAAGTATTACCTTCAATCCGCTCCTCAGGCAACTTCCGAACTACTTTCAGGGTATGAGTAATGAAAAACAGTTTTTCCAGATGTATGTGTGAAGGGATGCTTTTTTCATTTTTCCAAGGCGATTTGGAGAAACGCCGACAAGATTGGTATGCTGGTAGACAAACAACACAGGAAATTATAAGGCTTACTTCCAATATAGCGTTGATGCCAGTTGAATATATACCTGAGGGTTGGTTAAAAAACGATACTGTATCACAAAAATTTATAAAATACTTTCAAAAAAATTGGATGTCAAAGATCTGCATGAGCATGAGGTGTTGCTCAAGTGAGCGACATAGAACTACTAATGCCCTGGAAGGTAAGCATAATTGACTCCTCCTCTTCTTCGTCCTAGCGTTTTCCCGGCCTAGTGCTGGGGTCTACTTTCCTACTTAATCTTCTCTTCTTCCGGCATAATCGACTGAATAAAAAAAATGGTCAGGCTAACCTTTTTGAGTATATACATTTTTTAAAGAAAGAAGCCAATTATTATACGAAAAAAGTTAAAAGAGAGCAAATCTATGTAAAAGCCAAGAACAGACGATTAAAATAAAATATATAACAAAAGACGCAAAAATTGAGAAACATATTGAAGATCTAATGAAAAAAAAAATAACACCAGGAGAATGTTTAAAAAAGTTGAGTTTGTTTATAGCGTTTTTTTTAAATATATTTACCGTTACTTTTACTTATTTTATTTTTTATTTTGACGGACCTAATCACTATTTATACCAGAGTGGTAATATAGTGGGCGCGGACTTGCGGGGGAGCAGAAGGCTCGTACCCCTTAGGAATTTTATGACAACGTATCTGGGGGCGCCCTCAGACGGGCTCGGACCGCGGCCTAGAACGTTGCCAGGGCGAGAAGCGCGTCGGAGAAGAATGACCCCTACCGGGTCTTACTGAATTAATTCTACTATTAGTTCCGCGTCCCCGCCGGCGGGGGCGGTTGCTACCTGAAGGGCATTCTGTAGTAGTGTGTGGCCTACACGCAATGGCAGCTTTAATCGCGACGGTGATCTCATCGTCCGGATCTGTGAGAGCGTGTCTAGGACGACGCTTGAATCGCGTAGTGGGATGCGGAAAGTAAATTGACGCTTTTCTCACCAGAAGGTTCGGGTGAGTAACGGTCGAATCGAAATAACGTTTAGACGCTTGACGCATATACTCCTTAATGGAGGGGACCTCGAGGTCAATGTGGAGATTCCTATTGCGCACATACCACGGACAGCCCGTGGCCTTGCGCATGAAACGATTTTGAATCACCTGAAGGGGCGCTGACTTATTTTAAACTATAATAAATTCTTTCCTTGTTTGTTCAACTGTACTTATTCGGTATTTTCTTGAATGCTTAGAAATTGCACAATCAGTAATTTAGAAAACAAAGAATTTGGTAAATTAAGAAGTTGTAATTTAAAATTTTGACAAATCAGATTAGGTCTAAATATAAATTGACATATATATATATCCTGGAATAAATAGAAATGGGAACCAATCGCTGGGTTCGGTTTAAAACCAAAAACAAAAGACTTATTTATGTATGCGGAGCAGCTGCACTTATCATTCTGAGTGATGAGATGACAACAGATGGCTTTGTTAGTTTAAATACTGTTACTGAGGTAAGGAGTTTAGCAAAGGAAGACATTTTCCTCAGTAAAAAGTAGCCTATGTTCTTGGCTACCAAACTATATTAGTAACAAATTTCACCAAAGGTTCATCAGTTTAGCCAGCCATTACAGCGTAACAAACAGACAAGGTATATTTTGGAAAAATTATTTAACTTTTTCTTGTTAAAAGTACTTACAAAAATATAATGTAAAATTATAGAATTTCTAAATGAATTTAGTATTTTCACACAGTCAAAGAATTGAAGCAATGCCAATTACATAACCACATACATACATACATTTCCTACACTATCCACTTCCAATTTAAGGTTTCATTTCATACCCCTAAGATTGCATCTCAACTACAGGTTCAAGTCCTGTCCAAGATCAACAAAATCTTTAATTTTTTACTTCATAATTAGTATGTACTACTTAATAAACATAATGTGTAACATAATAATCTATTATTAACTGTTACCTGGGCTGATTGATAACTGGCCGAAACGACGAACTTAAAAAAATGATACGCAAAAAAAAAATATTACATTATATTTTGGCATCTTTTTGAAAATAGAACGCCAAATTTGAATTTAATCGAACTGGTGGAATTTGTTTGATAGGACGTAGAACTTTCTCTGTCGTAAATTTTCTTAACAATGGAAAGAAACGAAATTCGTGCGGTGATAAAGTTTTACGTTTTGAAACAGAAAACAGCAACCCAGATTAAAACCAAGCTAGACAGTGTTGTAGGTAATTCTGCTCCTGCATTGAGTACAAATCACACCTGGGTAACTGATTTTAAACGTGGAAGACAGAGCTGCGAAGACGCCCACAGGTCTGGCCGTCCAAATGAAGTCACGAATCCGGACATGATCAAAAAAATTCACAAAATTGTATTGAATGATCGGCGCTTGAAGTTGCGAGAGATAGCAGAGATGGTGAGCATTTCATCTGAACGCGTTTTTAATATTTTGCACCAACATTTGGGAATGAAAAAGCTTTGCGCGCGATGGGTGCCGCGTTTGCTCACTGTTGACCAAAAGCAACGTCGAGTGGACGATTCATCGGAGTGTTTGGCGCTGTTTAACCGAGATCCTAACGAGTTTTCGCGGCGTTATGTAACAGTCGATGAAACCTGGATACATCATTATACTCCCGAGACAAAAGAACAATCTAAGCAGTGGACTGAGAGCGGAAGACCTGCGCCGAAGAAAGCAAAAACGGTTTTGTCGGCCGGCAAAGTGATGGCGACTGTTTTTTGGGATGCTCGAGGGATTATTTTAGTGGATTATCTGCAAAAAGGAAAAACAATAAATGGAGAGTACTACGCAAGTTTGCTGCAAAAATTAAGTGAAGAAATCCAGAAAAAACGACCACATTTGGCCAAGAAAAAAGGTTTTGTTCCACCATGACAACGCACCTGCACACACGTCAATGGTTGCAGTCGCCAAACTCCATGAATTGCGGTTCGAATTGCTACCGCATCCACCCTATTCCCCGGATCTGGCCCCGTGTGACTTCCACTTATTCCCAAACCTGAAGAAATGGTTAGGTGGCCAGAGATTTTCATCAAATGAAGAAGTCATTGTTGCCGTGGACGAGTATTTTGAGGGGTTGGAGAAAACATTTTATCAAACTGGTGTAACGGCATTGGAGAAGCGCTGGACTAAATGCATCCAGGTAGAAGGAAACTACGTTGAGAAATAAATTTATTTTAAATAGATTTTTAAAGTTTTTCTTTGTCGTTTCGGAAACTTATCAATCAGCCCTCGTAGTTAATTCATAAGATAAAAATAAATCAAAATTAATAATCAAAAGTCATAGTCTCGTGTTCTGTCTTGTTTTTTCCTGTTGTTTCTTTTTTGGTGTCAATATAGAATATTTTATTGTATTTATTTTCATAGAACTATCATTCAGTTTTTAGATTTATGAAAACACTATAGTAGTAATATAACTCTAGACGATGGGTGCATGTAACAGATAGGGTACCTAATATGCCAGCATATTAGATCCTTGCATCAAACAGATTTTACTGGAAATAAATTAATATTTTTTTATTTTCAGGTTCGATGGATTACCGTACAGGCAACGGATGCAGAGAAAAGCAAGCAAAAAAATTTGTAGGTTAGGTTGCGCTTCTTGGAATCTAGACTACGGCCTACTTTTAAAAATATTGTAATAGAATCCGTTGTCAGTGGAAATGTAGTGTTTTCATTTACGAATGATCAGCTTCGGCTCCACAGCCCAAGATCAGAGCAGTTTTTGGTCACACACGTCAAACGGACGGTCTATTTATAAACATCTACGACTGCTTATAGAGCTGCACTTTTGAGGGCCCGCTTTTAAACAATAGTTTTGCTCCAGCAATTAAGATGTTATATCGTTATAATACAAAAAAATAGGATAAATATTGACTTACCTTGGCCTTCAAAGCGTACACGGTGTTTCCTTTGGCGAACTTATGCGAGGCGTAAAACAAAACACCGGTCCCAAAAACGCAAGCACACGCGGTGAAAACATTTTTATAGGAATTTCCATATTTTGAATAACTAAAATTACGAGTAAAAACTGGTGAAATTTGCAATTTTTTAAATAATTTCGTAGAGGTGCGGCTTAACGTCGCCATGTTGGCAGAACAGAAAAATGACGTGTATGAGAGAGAAGGCAAGGCAAAAGAGAGAGAGGGTGGGCGCATGCGTACGTAAAATAGTATGTACGAACGAACCGAACGCACATCGATTCATTCGATTTCGATAATAAAAATCGAGAATGAACTCGTCTATACCTACCATATTCGCATGGGTAGGTAAGGTAAATAAATAGATTAATCACACTAATACTATTATAAATGTGAAAATATAATTTGGATGGTTGTTCCGCTTTCACGCCTAAACTACTGGACGGATTTGGATGAAATTTGGAATAGAGATAGTTTGTACCCTGGATTAACATTAAGAATTTGGCGGGCAGACCGCTAGTTCTTTGCTATTTGCAGTCCTACCTTTTTTTCATTTTTAAAAGTTCATCCCTCACAGAGATAAAACTTTGATCATGCAAGCGAAGTTGCGGGCAGAGCGCTAGTTTTATTATAGTAGTACCTATTTAGTACTACTACCGATAAGAAACTTCTCAGGAGTTTTTGTTCTGAGACTACTTACCCTGTCTGTAGTACTTACTTACATAAACGAAGTAGCCTCGCACCACCCCCACATTAAAGATGTAGATCACTAGAAAGATAAGGTCAGGTTGATAAACCTTTGGTAGGTATGCAAGATTTTTGGTTAGGTAGGTAGCAACTCATGCTACTACTTTTTATGAAAAATATATTTCTTTCTGAATAGGACAGGACCTTATAGGCACATTGGTTTTTAATAGCGTTTATTTGGTTAAAACATTTATTTGACCTACATACTTAATATGTCAATAAAATATTTTAAAATTATTCCATAGTAGGCATATCTAAATCCTCACTTTGTGGTTTGAAAATTTCTGGTGCAGTTTGCATCTCAGTGTCTTGATCTGGAATAGCATTTGATTCTTCAACTTCATTATTATTTTGCATAGATGATATGAATACTCGTTTCACTGACTCTGCATCATCGTACAATCCATACTCAGCTTGCCACAGAATTGTTGTAATAATCTGCTGAATATTCCCTCGTGTCCGTGATGTTTTAAATTTTCGGAGCTTGTTGGCAACATATTCTCCAAAGACAGAGTATTCATCCCTCTGTGGTTCTTCAATAATAATCCGTTCAGGTCTCTTAGCTTTGCCAGATCTGTTTGGAACATATTTCAAAGTAGATGGGCACGGAGTTGGGGTAACAATTTCCCTCTTTATTTTTCTGAAAGGTCTCTTGTGAGATGGTTCAAACATATCTAGTTGAACATAGTCTTCCTCAAGCCACTCTTCATCTGATCCTTGGTTATCGTGCATTTGGCGAACTAAATTGAGTGTTGCTGTGTCTTCATCAATTTCAATATGATCAACTTCTGTTTCTGAGTTTTCTGTACCTTCATCCTGGATAAAACAAACCAGATATTAAGATCACTTAATCGAAGTAAGCAAACATATGCTTAACTTACTTAGGTACCTATTCCAAGGGATAAATAGTCAAGAAAAAGTTAAACCCACTAAATCCCTTTAAATAAGAACTTAACATTTTGAAACTTTTTTTTTTTTTTGTGTCTTAAACATTTTATTAACCGAGCCTAGGTAGGTACCAACTGCGAATTGCGCATGGCAGGTTTTTCAAACATGCGCAAACATTCCGAATTTTGTTGTGCTAATCGATAATGCATTGATAAGGGTTGAGCTTGACCACAGAATTGGCAGACTGTTATCAATAACTGATGTAACGTAAAATCTAAAAGCGTTTGATTTGATTTTACTGGACTTATTTTTTTTTTCTTATATCTTAAGATTACCTACTTAAATTTTTACATTTACCTACTTACATTTTTGTTGTGTATGATTTGGACGTATTTACTTCGTCGTTTCGGGGTAGCATTATTTGTGTTTGTGGTTTCGTCTTCTTCGTAAGCGCGTATTATTGGCTGCTCTTCTTTTTGTGCATCCAAGTTGTGTTGACGAAATTCCCATTGCAGTGGATGTTTTTTGATAAGATGAGCCCTCAAATTCGTCGTATTGCCAAAATATTTGTACTCCGTATCACATAATTTACACAATACAGCTACACATCTCTTGTTTTCTTCCAAGCGATCAAAAAATTGCCACACAACAGAGGAAACTTTTTTCATTTTGTCAGTGAACTTGAACCAATAAAATCGATTCCTTCTTTGATTTTGAGCATACAACTTTGATGAAACGAACGATTTTCACTGATCGAATCGAAAATGTACACCATCACAGCATCACTCGACTCGACCTCAATTATACAAACAAAATGGCGAGTATGGGCCGCCGTTCCGTCGTCGCGCCTAGACCTACAAATACAAACTTATCTGTGAAATTAACAGCGGCGCTAGTGGTCATAAAAAATTGCATTTCAACCAATCACGACTCTTCTGAAAGTTGACATTTCCATAGTAATGGTCGTAGTTCCAATTTTGGCCATTTCACGATTATGTGGTAAATCGAATAGTGAGTGAGCCGGAGTGAGCGAAACAAATTGGCGTGTGGCAAGAAAACGAACAATTTTTTTGACAGTTTCTCAGTACGTTGTTGGTTGTTTCGTAAGGGCCCCGGAAACGGTCAAACGGTTTGATTCAAACACGTAAAGTTTGGTTTGAATCAAACCATTTTGATCGTTTACAAAGGTGGTGGTTTGTCAAACTTTACGTGTTTGAAGCATGTTTGATGAAACTTCATATTTTTGTTGTATTTAACGCGTCAGAAGTGTAATTACGACAGCGTCGCCAGTCGAACGAACTACAACCCTCAGAGAAACAATACGCGCCGCGAATCTTTGCTCCATCCATATTATGGGGCGCATTCCGAATTAGACTTTCAGCACTGTCAGCGATTAGAAAAGCAAAAAAAGTATGAGTTTTGACAGCTGACAGTAATTCGGAACGCGATTACGGGTGCTTAAATCGATTTCAGCGCATCTCGGAACGCAGGGTTTCTCTCCAACTAGAGATGGGCGGTGGGTAAATACCCATTGTACCCTACCGGGTAAATACCGGGTAGGGTATCTAAATAGGTATTTACCCGGGTAGATTGAATAAATACTCAAATTATAAAAGTCCGGTTACGCTTGATACGTCGATTTTACGACACAAGCATTAGGACCATGTAAAAAAAAAAACATCCATATTGCTGGGTATTTTAAAACTGTTCTTAAATAGTGTCATGGGTACCTTCGCGCCGGGAGTGTCAAGGGGCGGGCTATTTGACTAAGATATCATCATGTATATAGTAATGCAAAATTACAACAAATTTTGATTAAGTACACTTAAATTTGCTTACCTCAAAATATAGTGGGATTATGTAAGGCGTAGTAAAATATCAATTAATCAACAGAAAGTCTATTTTTTTATGTTTTGTCTTTGTTTGGTCTGTTATTTTTTTTAGTTTTTTCGGGTTATTTATGTTTGATGATTGTCTTAATTTGCGTTAGTAAAACCTTCCTATTTAAAATTATTGCTAGCAAAACATTATGATCAGGTAGGTACGTAGTTTTGCATAAATGAGATGGCTTGGAGGTAGTGTTCCAAAGGACCATGGTCTTTTAGCTCTCTTATACGGCGCGCAGGCTTTTTGTGGGGATTGCGGAGGCTGAAAGGCTAAAGAGCTCTAAAGCTCTGCGAAAAATTTTAATTCTCCGAGGACCAAAAAGGACCATAGGCTGAAAGGGCTCAAAAGTACTTAAGTCTCCGAAACTTGAAAACTATTGCGTATCACTGCACCTTGACGTCATTAACGTGCCGTCTCAGTTCTTGCAACTGCGGTATTTAGAAGTGAGAACGAGATAGCGTCAAGTTGACATGCTTTGTGATAGCGGCCCTATTTACTTCATTGAAACAATAAAATAAAATAATAGGATCGACTTCGTTGCAACTTGGCAATGTTTTAAATAACAAATATCCAAAATGGCGACCATCTTTTTTGTTTGCGGACCGATTTCGGTAAAACTTAGTTTGACACTCTTTTTTGGCATAAAAACAACAACGCGATGTGAAAAATTACAAAAATCCAAGATGGTGGAGAACTTTTTTGTTTATAGACTGATTTCGGTGAAACTTAGTTTGATATACCTATTGTTTTGGCACAAAAACAACAATGCAGTGGTAAAATTGACAAAAATCCAATATGGCAGCCATTTTTTTGTTCACGATTCGATTTCGGTGAAACATGGTTTGACATACTGTTTTGACATAAAAACAACAAAACAATGTTTTAAGTTACACAAAATCCAAGGTGGCAGCCAACTTTTTTGTTTATGGTCCGATTTCGGTAAAATTTAGTTTGACATACTGTTTTGGAATAAAAACAACAACGCAATGTGGAAAATGACAAAAATCCAAAAAAAACAAACTTGGTGGCAAACTTTTTTGTTTAGAGACCGATTGTGGTGAAACTTGATCATACTGTTTTACCATAAAAACAACAGTGCTGTGGTAAAATTGTCAAAAAATCCAATATGGCAGCCATTTTTTTTTGTTTATGATTCGATTTCGGTGAAACTTGGTTCTACATACTGTTTTGACATAAAAACAACAATTCAATGATTTAAATTACAAAAATCCAAGATGGTAGCCAACTTTTTTGTTTATGAGACGGTTTGGTACCACATGCCGATCCTTACCACCCACCTTTAGAATTTTCAATTCCTATCACAAAAGATTTTAATAGCCACTATAAATCCCTTCTGCCTCCTAGTAACATTGACAATAGGAAAGACTGGAATTTTGCAAAAGCCGACTTTGAATTATTATACTCATTAATTAGCAAAGCTTCGTGGGACTCAGTCATTAACTGCCAAAATTCTGATTCTTCAGTAGAAGAGTTTTATAGTACTTTGTATAATATTTTCAATATTTGTGTTCCGAAAAAATCCAGATCGAACAAGCGACACAGGCGATATCCAGTTTGGTATACCTCCGACATTATTGATGATATTATTCAGAAAGCTCATCTCCATCGGTTATGGAAACGCAGTAATGATCGTTCCATTTACCATAAATTCAGTGAGTATAGGGCTATTCTTAAAAGAAAACTGGCTTTTGCTTATGATTCATACGTCAATAATGTTGTGGCTGAAGTTCAAGTAATTCCTCGCGCATTCTGGCAGCACATTAAAAGCTTAAAAACCACTGGAGGGTTTGAACCACGAGTAATATACCAAGGTGAGAGTTTTGAAGGCCTTGAGTCCGCAGAAGCGTTTGCTTGCATCCTTTTTCTCAAATGTTTTTCTTCCAGATGCCCCCACCTTAAATTCTGATTTTATCAATAGCAGGAGTGCTTGCTCATCATCAAATCTAATTCACATAGACAAAATAACAAATGATGACATCATCATATGGGCTTGAATAAATTAAACCCACGCAGCGCTGTTGGGCCGGACTGTATCCCCGCTTACTTTTTCAAAGCATGTAAAGAGAAGCTGCTACATCCCATCAAACACATTTTCAACCTAGCTCTTAAAACAGGTAAATACCCTTGTAACGGATGGGTTGTTGAGAGAAAACAACTTGTAAATTTCGTATGATCAACGTCGAGGGCAGCTTACTAAAAGAAGCGCGTGCACACCGTAGCGCGGTCGACAGACAGACTGGTTACAACGTGAACTCGCCGCGCGGGCCTGCCCGGGGCGGGGGTTCGAGGCGCGGAGGGCGCGGGAAAAAATCACGCAATACAGTGCGCGGGCGCGCGGGGGGTAAGCTACTCTCTTCGGAGTCGTTTAATAAAGTAAAAACCGATACATATCAAAACACACAATAATAGGCATCATTCAAATTAAACCAATAAAAAATAGCAGTTTAAATCCTGTCATCTACATTCTCCCCCTCAGTGTCGGCACGACACTCACTCATAGAGGTTAAAAGATAGGCTACTCGAGCAGCTGGTCGCTTCAGTACACCTGATTTTGTTCTCACGTCCACGACTCTTACGCGTCCATCAGTCCCAGGATATACCGCTTGTATTACACCCTTTGGCCAAGTGTTACGAGGGGAAGAGGGATCCACTACAACCACTACGTCTCCGATCTTCAATTGGTCACCCTCCGTCTGCCACTTCTGGCGCGGAACTAAATCTGGTAGCACTTCTCTAACCCACCTAGTCCAGAAAAGGTCAGCCAACCGTTGGGCAACTCTCCATCGCTTATGCAGCATTAAATCATTGTCATGAAATACTCCTGGAGTAGGCAAGTTAGAGGAGGACCCGATAAGAAAATGATTAGGTGTTAAGGTCTCGCTACCTCGATGGTCTACAGAAACGTGTGTCAGTGGCCTACTATTAATTATGTTCTCTACTTCGGCTAGGAGCGTAATCAGAGTTTCTTCGTGTGGAGCTCTCGACTTCAAAACCACCTTCAGTGCAGTTTTTACACTCCGGACGAGCCGCTCCCATGAACCTCCCATGTGGGGACTCGCCGGCGGAATGAAACTCCAATCAACTCCTTTATTAATGCTTTACTTGTAGCTAATTCCAGTTCGATTTGAGCCTGTTTCTGAGCAGCTTCATATTCCAGCTTTTTGCGGGCTGCCACTGACGAACGTGTGGTTGATGCACTACGAAGCGACTTTGTTGTTCGCACAAGTTCTATTTTGTTAGTCGACTGCTCCGCAGCAGCCTGGCTGCGAGTAACAACACCCTTGGGTGGGGTGCGGAGCAACGACATCCCTGCACACAGGTTTACGTTCTCACTAAACACTTCACTGATTCAACTATAGATCCGGACGAAGGGCCAACTTTGTAACGGATGGGTTGTTGAGAGAAAACAACTTGTAAATTTCGTATGATCAACGTCGAGGGCAGCTTACTAAAAGAAGCGCGTGCACACCGTAGCGCGGTCGACAGACAGACTGGTTACAACGTGAACTCGCCGCGCGGGCCTGCCCGGGGCGGGGGTTCGAGGCGCGGAGGGCGCGGGAAAAAATCACGCAATACAGTGCGCGGGCGCGCGGGGGGTAAGCTACTCTCTTCGGAGTCGTTTAATAAAGTAAAAACCGATACATATCAAAACACACAATAATAGGCATCATTCAAATTAAACCAATAAAAAATAGCAGTTTAAATCCTGTCATCTACAACCCTGCAATCTGGTGCTCAAGTCGACGTTGTATACTTTGATTTCAAGAAGGCGTTTGATCGAGTCGACAACGATGTCCTTCTCGAAAAACTGTGTGCTATCGGTTTTAGTCCTACTTTGCTAAGTTTTTTTGCAGATTATTTAGGTGATCGTCAGCAGTTTGTGAAGTATGGTTCTTTTGTTTCCAAATTATATAACACTCGTTCAAGAGTGAGTCAAGGTTCGATACTTGGACCATTATTATTTATTCTGATGGTGAACGACCTCGGGGAGACACTCCAACACTCTAGGTGTCTAATGTATGCTGATGACTTAAAGTTGATCTGAGCTATCAGCTGTGAGGAAGACTCCAAGCTTCTTCAAACTGACATTGATAACGTGTTTCGTTGGAGCGTAGATAATAAATTGCTCTTTAATCTCGATAAATGTTGTATTATTACCTTTTCACGTTCCTCTCAACCCTCGGTCGCTAGGTATACTCTCGGCTCCGATAGTATTAACCGTGTTGATGCTGTTAGAGATTTGGGTGTACTTTTTGATTCCAAACTTACTTTCAACCAACATAATAGATCTTTGGCAGTAGACAGTCGACGACTTGGGTTTGTTCTAAGAAATTGTCGTGACTTTCGAGACCCTAAAGCTATTATACTTCTTTACACTGCATTGGTTTGAAGTAAGTTGGAAACCGCAGCTACCGTGTGGAGTCCCCACGAAACTACTTATTGCTTGCTGTTGGAAAAAGTACAGAAGGCATTCCTCAGATTTATCTACAAAAAGATATATGGTTACTACCCTTATTTATATCCATCTTTATTTCTTCTTGGTATCTTAGGAATTAACTCGCTACAAACCAGACGTACTTATGTTTCACTTATTACTGTATGTAGGCTGCTTCGTGGAGATCTTGCATGTCCTGAACTGGTTTCTCGTGTGTGTCCCTGACAACTACCTGCGGGCGCGCAGCCATCGGCTACTTGCTTAACCCTCTCTGCGCAACTTAACACGCTCTTGTCTATGTCACCGCATGTCGACATTTTTGCTGACTCTATATTGGTGCTCAACAAACTTTGTTTATGTCATGCTGAGGGTTTATAAGAGTTGTATTTTTATTTTATTTACATTGTCATTTACATTTTTTATTTTTTACTTTCTAGTCTTAAGTTTACAGTGCCTTAGTTATAACAGACTGTCATGCTGTAAATTTTCTTTAATAAATAAATAAATAAAATTTTGACAATTTTAACATTGCATTGTTATTTTTGTGCCCAAACAGTATGTCAAACCAAGTTTTACCGTCATCGGTCCGTAAGCGAAAAAGTTGGCCGCCATCTTCGATTTTTGTCAATTTTGCCATTGCGTTGTTGTTTTTATGCCAAAACTGTATGTCAAATCAAGTTTCACCGAAATCGTTCCATAAACAAAAATGTTGGCCGCCATCTTGGTTTATGTTTCTAAGTGAATAAAATATTTGTATTTGTATTTGTATTTGTATGTTACTTTAACATTGCATTGTTGTTTTTCAGTGTGTCAAACTAAGTTACACCAAAATCAGTCCATTAACAAAAAAATGGCCACTATCTTGGTTTTTTGTCCATTTTACCACTGCGTTTTTGTTTTTATGCCATAAAAGTAATGCTAAACCAAATTTCACCAAAATCGGTCCATTAACAAAAAAGTTGGCTGCCATCTTGGATGTTTTTCAAATTTAACATAGCATTGTTGTTTTTATGCCAGAAAAGTATGTCAAACCAAGTTTCACTGAAATCAGTCCATAAACGAAAAAGTTAGCCGCCGTCTTAGTTTATTTGTCATTTTTAACATTGCGTTGTTGTTTTAATGCCAAAACAGTATTTCAAACCAAGTTTTACCGAAATCGGTTAATAAACTAAATAGTTGGCTGCCATCTTGGATTTTCGTCAATTTTGTAATTTGTAACATGGCGGTGTTGTTTCTAGTTAAAATTTTGTCTTATACCGTTTTATCGAAAACGGACCATAAGCAAAAAAGTTGACAGTATTTTAAATTTGCGTAATTTTTTACATTGTGTTGATGTTTCCTTGCCAAAATAGTGTATTAACCGAGTTTCATCAAAATCGGTGGATAAAAACTGACTAAAAATGTTGTTTTAAATATCCTCATACGAATATTAGTATTTACTTTGGAAACTGGCCCACTAGATTCGGCACGGTTCACCCCTTACAAACATTATCAATGGATAACTGGCCCGTGGCCCGGTTTTTTTAGGGCTACTTGTACCCCAAGCCAAAATATACGCTTTTCTCAACAGGCCATGCAACAATAGTGAAAATATAGTGTATAATTCAAGTTTTTAAAATGTGAAAATTCAGTATACGATGCAAATTTTAAAATTAAATGTAGCTTAACAATCAAAATTTAGTAAAATAATAAGAATTATCATGTATGTAGATGTAGATATGGGTATTTACCCGCGCCTACCCGGGTATTTACCCAGTCGTGGGTAAATATCTGGGTACGTGCCCATCTCTATCTCCAACCTTTTTTACCCGACTACGGCGAAGCAAAAAGGAGAGAAAGGAGAGTTATAGCCGCTATGTATGTTTGCCTGTTCCCACATAATCTCCTAAACTATCATCATAATTGAACAAATGAGGTATCGTTAGAAGCTTTTTGGTTGTCCGCTGGTTATAGGCTATGTGACGTCATTCATACTAAAATCAATATGGCGCCCTCTAGAGGACTTTTTTTTTATTAATGTATCATGTTGGGTATCAAATGAAAGGGCTTAATCTGCGGGTTAGAAGGTAACTCGCCCATTAAGAAACTGGCCTGTGGGATTATGACAAATTGATAAACATCATATAAATCAGTTTAAAGAATTCCAAAACTCCTAACTTAGAGAAAGTGAGATCGTCTGTAATATCTGACCACACTCGAATACTGATACAACGTAGACACGAACTCCAAAACACTAAACCAAAAACCAGGAGCATGAAAAACGAATTGAAGGCACTGTACAAATTGATAAGCAAATATATTAAACGAGACTATGAAAACTATAGATCGCGAACTATAGAAAAACATATTACTGAAACCGTCAGCAAAGAGCTTACAAAGAATTACGAACACACAGAAACTGGATTGAAGGCCTACCTGGACAAGAGAAAATGTGTAACAACAGAAAGGATATAATGAATATAACAACAGCTTTCTACAAGAAATTATACAGCTGCTCTACATATAGTCAGGCACAAGATGATAGCACCGAATTAAAAAATACTGAAACTGAAGAAACAGGGCCTATAGACGAAATAGATGAAACTGAAATAATAAATCAAATAAAAGAGATGAAAGTAGAGAAAAGTCCGGGTCCTGACAAAATAACTAATAATTGGTCATCCTATACTAGCAACTCCTTTAGCACGACTTTTCAACTTAAAAATTAAAACATCCTCTACCCCTCAACAATGGTCCGAGTAAAATATTATTCTGCTCTACAAAAAAGGAGACCCAAAAGATATATCTAATTACCGCCCTATAAGTCTTCTACCATCTCTATATAAATTGTTTTCTTCAATTATAGAAAAAAGGATCGGACCTATAGATCAAGCAACAACAACCAATAGATCAAGCAGGATTTAGGAAAGGTTTCAGTTCACACATTAGAGCAAATAATAGAAAAATATCAAGAATTTCAAAGACCGCTCTACATTGCCTTCATCGATTACCAAAAAGCTTTCGACACCATATCACATCTGTCAATATGATATACTCTCTCTACTCAAAATGTCACTCATATAAAAATAATTTTAACAAAAAAATAGAAACCTCCTTCACATTACCTTATGTGGTTATCTCCACTAAAAAGTAACAAATAAAATAACATTTCAGATGGAACATGAAAAAAATATTGCCAATATCCTCAATTAAGTAGATAGGTAGTGTATTAAGTAAATATTTAGAATTTTGTACTTCCTTTTGGTGTCGGTGCCAGCCAAAAATTCGTACGATTTATCGAATGAAACCTCCTGGGCTTTCTTGGTAGCCGCTCCTGTCGTTGTCCCTGCATTTGGTCGGGTGAGGCATTGCATCCCGCGCAGCACAACAAAACATTTATATCATAGACTATCAAAGAATTTTATTGATAGTCATATAGAAATATGTACTGACTTAACGACGACGACGACTTAAAACAGTTTCCCACGACTAATCGACGATATTTTGGCTGGCACCGACTCCAAAAGGAAGTACAAAATTCTAAATATTTACTTAATACACTACCTATCTACTTAATTGAGGATATTGGCAATATTTTTTTTCCATGTTCCATCTGAAATGTTATTTTATTTGTTACTTTTTAGTGGAGATAAGGTAATTTGAAGGAGGTTTCTATTTTTTTGTTAAAATTATTTTTATTTTATGATTTTCAGTGTATCATTCAATATATTTTATGTAAGTAATTAATCCTAACCTCGACACATTTCCTATTATTTTTCTTCATTATCCAAAGCTAGGTAAGCAATGTCCCAACTAAACTGGGGAAAGTCTCACAAGGACATTTTCGTTTAAGAGTGTCTTAACCGAGATTCGAACCCGAAACCTCCGTAAAGAGAGTAAAGCACTCGACCACTCGGCCATAGAAGCTAAATTATTTGTTATTTCCAATACAATATCCGAAGATTTCCGAGGAGGTTCTTGTCCTGTCACTGTTGCCAAAAATGTGATAAAATCGAATAATATAATTTTGGAACAAGGGAAACGTAGATTTTCAGCAAACTGACAAAACACATTTATTTCGTTGCCTAGCAACCATTCCACCACAAACGGAATCGCGCGCGATGCATGTTGCTATTACCAGTTGAGGAGTTTCCGCTTTTATTTGCTATTTCATCATCAGATTTTAACAAAATTGGTATGGATCTATTACTAAAGCACGTTCTATCGAATGAAAAAAGAATCATCAAAATCGGTTGAAAACTGACTGAGATATGACTAAAAGAATAGACGAATAACGACGCGAATGCTACATTCCGTTGAGGAATTTCCAAGTTTTACCTCATGTTCCACCATCAGATCTTGACGAAATTAATATAGGACCACCTCGAGAGTAAATCCTATCGAATGAAAAAAGAATTATTAAAATCGGTTAACAATTGGCGGAGATATCTAATAATATACATAAAAAAAAAATACAGACGAATTGAGAACCTCCTCCTTTTTTGAAGTCGGTTAAAAACAACATTCAATGTAAAACAATTAAATGTAAATTTCACAAAATTGGCGCCAACCACAAATCGATATTATGTTTCTTTTTTATAAGCATAATTACGGAGAAAAGGCTCTGGCGGACATTCAGCCTCTACGAATATTATTTGTTAAATCGAGATAATTTTATTTTTATTATTAAAATATTACTGGCTGAATTATCAGTATTTTAATAAAAAAAATATAAAATACTTTTCTCTTTGTATGAATCGATTTAAATATTTTTTTGTGTCAAAATGAGCCTGGCTGAATAATAATTTTGAAGACCGTAGAAATTAAAAAAAATTGTAATAGAATCGCAGTAGTGCGGTAAAACGCATTTACCGTAAGTTTAATTTTCGAGCAAGGTGTATAGAAAACATATATTTTTTTAATTCTGGAGTCTAAAAGAAATACTGAATGGCCAATTTCCTGTAAAAATAAAACAAAAAGTTATGAATTCATGTCTCCTACCGTCTCTAACATATGCATGCCAAACATGGAAGTTCACCTAGTCACAGAGCCATGGAAAGAAGCATGATAAAATTAAGAAAAATACAAAAAATGAGATATACGCGAAAAAACTGGGGTAATTGACGCTCTACGCTTTTCACAGCAATTAAAATTCAGGTGGGCAGGTCACGTTGCCAGAAACTTAGATGACAGCTGGACGTCACGTGCAACAACATGGCCGGGACCAACAGGCTACAGAAGAAGAGGCAGACCAACTGCACGTCGGGACTGGACAAAACTAGCCAAGGACAGAGACAAATGGAACTCTCTGGAGGAGGCCTTCACTTAAGAGGGGTACTTGCATATTATTATTTTTTAATTGAATTATTGATTTTATTTAAATCATTATTTTAAATTTCAATGTAATGTATTATTTTTTCTTATTTGCAAGAAATAAAAGGCTTTTTATTTTTATTTATATTATTTTATTTATTTATTATATGTAAAATCTTCTTGGTTACGCCGCTAAATGATAAACTCTTCTGTTGGTAGTAATTTTCTTGATTTGGTACATATTCCGAGACGTGAGATCCGCGAGTTAAAAAAGGGGCCCAGGAACGGTTTTTCAAATAGGGCCTGGCCTTAAACTATACATTTTAGGGTAGGTGGCATGCGACCACGGCTATCCTCTGAACATCAGTAATAACCACGGAGACAAATACAAGTATTTGTCTCCGTGGTAATAACTATGCGTTAAATTGAAACATATATAAGTTATATACTTATTTGATATTAAATAAATAACTGAATAATTAATTAATAGGTAGGTAACAATTTGAAGATATTTTCTTGTTTCATGCCTTTTAGAGCTCGTTTTTTCTGTAGTTGGGTTTTAGTTTTTAAACTTATCTTTTTTTACAAGCTGAGAAGGTCTATACTCTCCTGTCGCGATCGGATCGCAGTGCCAACATTACAATACAAATCAAATCAGGCACGTTCGGTCAAAATAATAATACCAATATAAAAATAAAATAACTCATTGCTAAAATTATACAACCTTTCAAGCAAATGGCACGGAATGTAACCTAAACTTCCTACTTTGTATACGGACCATTAAAAATCTTAAATGGTTTTAATTTTTGTAATGTAAAAACAATAATGGTTTTTAAGGATGAATAAAAAATCCCCGTGATAGAAAAAAATATGCTTATTTATTACCTTATGTAGCGTAGCATAAATAATAGGCGTGAAAAAGACTGTTCGGGCCCCGTCAATCGTCCGTCACCCTGCGCGGACTTGAGGCAGCCTCGGGCCGAGGATGAAAGTTCGATGGGATATCCCATTGGGCAGATGGTTGGTAATAATATATACTCAATCATCATCATCATCATCAACGGCCCGTTACATACTCAATAATAATTCATATTAATAATAAAGAAAATTATAACTTGTAAGTAAAAGATTTGTATCTATTACTAGTACTACAATGATGTATAATAATAAAATTATGGGTCGGGTTATTATTTGTCAGTTTCTTTGATTCGTTTCCCTTATCGGTCAGATTCCTAATTCGCCAAGATATATTATTGTTACGTGATTGTTACAGATTACGTGTTTCATTTTCGCTTTATTATTATATCATCATTAACAGCTCATTATACTTCCCTACCGAGGGGCTTAATAAAATTAAATAAGATGTTTTCACGTGAAATATAAAAATACTAGCGGTCGGTCCACGGCTCCACCCGTGTTTTTTTAGATTTTTCTCGTGGGAATGGATTTTCCCGGGGTAAAAAGTGGCCTTATGTTACTCAGGCATAATATACTTAGCTTTCTAGTAGTGAAAGATTTTTTAAATCGGTTCGGTTCATTAGTATTATATATCGGGTGTATAGATTTTGGGATTATATTCATAGACATAGACAATCAATCGACTTTGTTGACGAATCGTGACGAGTGGAAGGAAGGGATACCTATGTTATAATGTATTCTATACTTAGAAGATCGTTAATGAAAATATATATATATATATACATATATGAAACTACTGCATGAAATTGAATGCAGTGTTTAAAGTTGTATTGCTGGCCCTGGGGGCATAGCTAGGGGTGTTTGTTTCATCTTGAAACAGCTACTGTTATTTCTTCTGTGCTTTAAACGCCGCCCAGTAGCCAAATTATCTTAATTTCAAAGCCAAAAAAGTTCATGTCTGAGATAAAACTTTGATCACGCAAACGATAAATTGCGGGCAGAGCGCTAGTCTATACTAATAATATAATAAAGAGGAAAGATTTGCATTTTGTATTTTTATATTTTTATATGTTTGTAACGAATAAACTCAAAAACTACTGAACCGATTTTAAAAATTCTTTCACCATTAGAATGCTACATTATCCCTGAGTAACATAGGATATATTAATTACTAGATAAAATTAGGGATCCTTGCTCAAACTTCAGTAACGTGAACCAAGGTGTAAAAGAAATTGCTAAGCTTGGTGTGATGATGTCCTCCCAGGCGTATCCGTCGACGGCGACACCCTTAGCCTGTGTTATCCTGGGCCCTTGCATGGGCGCGAGCGTGACTCGCAAAACCAAATTTGATTTTGAAAGTCCTATTGCAAGAAGCACAATAAAGAGACCCACTTGAATTATAAGTATAGTCGTAGGAGGGCTTGGGTCGAGTTTTTCGAAACTGGCGTTTGGCGTCAAGGTCTTCAAGACGGGCGCGTTCACATTTTTCTAGTCCCGAGTTGACAGCAGTTCGCCATTCCGCCCTCTGAGTTGCAAGCTCCTCCCACGATACACCGGACATGCCAATTGCAGTCAAGTGACGTGTTAAGATATCCCTGTAACGCAGAAACTGTCCTCCAGGTTTACGTTTACCTGAGCTAAGCTCAGAGTAAAATACCTTTTCAATACACCTTGCTCGAAAATTGAACTTACGAAGGCAGTAAACTGTGCGGTAAATGCGTTTTACCACACTAGTGCGATTTTATTAAAAAAAAAAATTTTATTCCTATGGTCTTCAAAATTATTATTCAGCCAGGATCATTTTGACAATAAAAAATATTTAAATTGATTCATACAAAGAGAAAAGATTTTTATATTTTTTTATTTCAACAAATTGTATCAAAAATATTATCAGCCAGTAATATTTTAATTATAAAATTAAATTATCTCGATTTAACAAATAATCAATTCGTAGAGGCTGAATGTCCGCCAGAGCCTTTTCTCCGTAATTATGCTTATAAAAAAAGAAACATACTATCGTGTTTTAGTTGGCGCCAAGTTTGTAAAATTTTCATTTAATTGTTTTACATTGAATGTTGGAGTGATTAAGTGTTGATATTTAATGATAAATGTGAATAGTAAGGATACTCAAACTGTGCGCGATATAATAAAGGTTAGTTTTTACAACTTCTACATGATCAATTTTACCTGTAGTATAATAGCTTTTGTAGGGTACTATGTATACCTTTCTTAACCATTTCAATTTAATTATTTACTATCAGTTTTCTCTCAAGTGTATTGAAAAATGTCGTACAACACACGGATCTTAGGTTTTATAAAATCTCATGACATTATAAACCCTCGCCTGCGGCTCGGGCTTACAAAAGTCACCTCGTTTGTAATTTGCCACCTACGATCCTTGTATCGTAATGTACTATTTTAGGCAATCTGGAAGACTCCATGCGTACAAGGTGCCCACACCAGCGTAGTTGGCCTTTCATTAACAGGCACTCCATTCCAGTGAGCTTAATTCGACGAAGAACCTCTGAGTTTGGTACACGATCCTGCCAGGTGAAGGGTAGGTGTAGGGTGGTGTAGGGTAGGTGTAGAGTAGGATAGTTTTTTATTTGATTTGAGTAGGTAGTATGTAAATTAAAGAGTCCATAATGTAAAGAATAGGATTTGTTTTTGACGTTGATCTACCTGCGCGAAGCCGGGGCGGGCCGCTAGTAGTACATAAATCGATGGTTCAATAATCACAAACATAAGAATACCTAGTTAAGGAAAAAAATAAAACATGAACGATGTCTAAAGAATCATTTTTATTTATTTGTCGGTACAAGATGGCGCAAAAGTTATTTATTGTCTAAAAGTTTCGATCAATCTTCATTTGATAGAACTACGTACAAAGATGAATTTTAAAATTCTACTTCTGAAACATCTAACGACTATCAAAATGTTACAAATAAGTAGTTACAATATCAAACATGAATATTTGTCGTACATTATAAATGCACTAATGCAAACACGAATAGTTAATTCGTTATTATTAGGTAGGTAGGCATTGTATTGTAAATATGTAAAATAAGTAATACTGTTTAACTCTTCATATTCTTTCATTGCTTAAGAAAATGTCAATGGAGTTGTGCGAACTTGATTATAGATCTCATTGCGTAATGAAAACTTAAGTGCATGTATTTGCTTGTAAATGGGCACTACAAACTCGTGACATTATAAATCCTCGCCTGCGTCGACACGCACCATAGTGATTCCATTTTCTATTTTTTTAAAATTTGTAATGAATGATAAAATAGGTAAAATACTGACGAAAGCGAATGTTACAGTCAGGCCATTGTACGTCAGCCGCATCCAGCGTTTTCTTTACGTGTCGGAGTCTATAAATTTGCATTTTCATAGGTCGATAGGTCGATTTTTTTTTGAAGGTTTATGGTACGGTTACTAAGACCTTTAGACCAAATCTTTTGTTACACAGCACTTTATATTTTGTTAGAGTTCCATATGACAGGCACAGCAGCCACAGGCCGATTAACCACCATTTATATAGTTCATATCAGTTTTGAAAACATTTGCCGCCAATCCGTCTTAATCTTATGTTTATGCGTATACGACATATTGACCAATGAAAGTGCATCAAGCATCATTTACACTTTCCGAAATTTAGGTTTGCTTCTGCCAGTCATTGCTGTTCTTGCTGTTGCATAATTTTATTTAACAAACTGAGTAATGTAATTCGAATTAGTCACTAAAGTAAGAGAAGTGTAATCGCTGCAATGCTGCTTATTACTAGCGGTTGTGTAAAGTTGGAACAGCGCAGCAGCACGACGTTATATCACCTGAAGTTGACTCTGTATCTTCAGAGCGTTCATGAGTTTACACCGCGACAATTTCAGGTGAACGGGAAGGCCTGTAATTTATTATAAATTATGCCGAACAATGTTCAATAATATTGTAATTCATAAAACTAACTGAAGAAAGAGCCCAAGCTACGGAATAAGCTAGAGACGTGTTGAAAGTGAAATGACGTAAGAAAGACAATACAAAATATTTATGCGAATAGTGTGACTCTAGTTACATTAATAAATACGTGATAACTTTATGTACAGAAAATTGTTATGTCTATTGAATCGGTAGGGTATTATTATGTATGGCACATGTGCATAAAATAAACTTAAGTAAGTAACATTCATTTTTATACCAGTACATAGTAGGTACATGCTCAACAAAATTATATTATTTGCGTGTCTACATCGTTCCGTCTAAGATTAAGTCTACTGTTTCAAATATTATTCAAATGACAAGTAAACATTACGATCATTTAATTTTATTCGTCACTATTTATGAAATATATTCATTATAAAAATACTAATCTATAGATACTGCAATGGCGGACCATTTTTACAATATCGCAATACTGCTTCTACTCAAACTAAAGACCGGTTGGTATTTCATTAATAACGAAACAAGTACCTATTATAATAATAACAAATAGAGAATCAAATAATTTATAGTGTAATTATCCGAAATTGACATCAAATCAAAGTTCACTCATACGAAGAACTTTTAGAATAGTGAACCGTGAAGTATACGTGTGTACTATATCCTTAAATTTATCATAGTTGTATATAATTATTTAAGTTAGTACCAAACTTATCTTGTAGTCAAATCTGGATCTAACGACATGTGTATGACAAAATTACACAGCAGCGCTCAGATCAGATCGGTTTAAATAGATTTGTTATAGTACTACACGTCATAATTTTACTGTAAATACAATTCATTTGAGGAAAATGCGCGTACACGCATATACACGAAACATAAAATTACTTTTTTTACAAACTGTTGTCATTATGGTCACCTTTCCAAAAGAAGACTCCCCATACTTCGAATAAATGCGTCTACGAGCACAGATTTAATGTCGCTTTCGCTTCATGCTTATTATATACATATAAATAACTTGAAAATATCATCCATCTAATATACGTAGGTACATCCGTAAAGCTTGTTACATATCCACAAAGCTCTTGCAAGAACATCATCGGCGAACATAAAAACATCGGCACAACGGCCGTACCGATGATAGTGTTTTGAAAAATGGTGATATGGTATCTTTCTGTTTACTCAATTATTCAGATACTGCAAACATAAGGCATCGAATCGAATACACTTTCCTAAATGCTGGATGATAATCATTGCCGTTGCAGTACTTGCAAAAACAATGTAATTCGAATTAGCCACTAGCCTCTAGAGAGGTATAATCGCGGCCTAATAATAAACTGAAACCACTGCTAAATCCAGAGTCTAATTCTAATTACATTGCTATTTTCAAGTCACACTTGGGCCGATAAATTAAAATAGTAATGCATCAACAATGACCGTTAGTTAGCATCCGATATTTAGAGAAGTGTACAGCGCGTTTCACTGAAAATTGATCTTGAATCGTTCGCTGAAGACGCCAAGAGTAGGCGCCCGGCTAGCTGCGCACAATCAGAATGCGAGGGACATTACATACAATATAAAAATCCATTCAATCACAATATTTGCGTACCTACATATTTTATACAAACCGCATACAATGCACATAATATTGTTACCGAACGGACCTAAGTTATAATACAAATTAAATTGGCTCACTAAAAATACAAGCGTATGAAATCCTACTTATCTACATTGGTTGGAACTAAAGGGGATAAGAGAATAAAAAACATCAACTAAAACGTTAACAAAATACCACTTTCTCTATGGAAAATAAAATAAATAATTTACAAATTAGATACACGTTTTAGAATTACCTACTAATAGTCACGTCGTCGTTACTGTTTATCACTACGTTTGTGGCGGCGGCGAAGGCGAGTGGCCTTGCAACTCGCAGCTCTCGGAGACTGAAGCTGGTGATCTGATTCACGGCATCCACTACTCTCTTGCTAAATTCGAATAGCATTAATACATTACTCAACACAAACTCCTTTCACTAACGGAAAAGCCCAATGATTTGGTCAAAATCCAATATCTGACGAAAGAAGAATCATCAGAGACGAAGGGAGAAAGCATGAAACTCGTTCTTAGAATCCAGTAAACTTTGTGCAAGTGTATTTTATCGTTACCAATTTATTTTTAGATGGAGTTTAAGCAGAGCAGCGAGTCCTGCAACCCTACAAGGCCAATCTCCTTCGTGACCCGGTTTAACTTAACAGTAGAATATAGAGGCATGCCGTCCGCCGCACTTTTCGTACCCTATCATAGCCTAGACCGAAACCAACTTTACCTACATTGCTCAGTCCAATATTTTCAGTCAATTTCTTATTTTACACCTCGACACACCCGTCTAAGTACAAAAGCGTTTCGGGGTTCCCGTTAGTGCCAATTTGTCAAATATTGTATAAATACCCCAATAAAAATCGACTGTAAAAATGTTCAAGGCCGTACTTGAAAGAAATAAATGATAATTTCTTCATTTGAATAAGCATTTTAAAGGGCACTTTGTAAACGTAAAAGATTACGAGCATTTAAGATTTTCTGTGTCGATAAATGAAGTTTAAAAGTTAACGGAATCGGCCGACTGCTATCACGTCCATTAACGAATCACTTAAGATAATTAAAAAGAAATTTTAGACGTTATTGGAGAAATGGACTCGGAACATGTGACAGTCTGGCGTCCGTTCGTGGTCGAATTAGTGGGTACAAGGACTATATAGGTAGATAATTCGTTGGGTACGAGCTGGATACGATTTGCGCTCTTTGCAGCAAAAAGAGTAAGTAGGTAGTAACGAATGACAGTTTTGTTTTAAATTGGCACTATCGGAAACCTACTGCCACCATCTAACACTGTTCCACCTTACCAAACGATAATCTCGACAAAATTATTATTATAACTCAATAAAGAATATAAAAGTTAATCACCTACAATATTATTTTTTCACGATAAGTAACACGTAACAAGAATCGTTCCCGATGTGCCTGAATATACCTTTGTACGTAGGGAAATAGTGTGTAAGTACTAGATATTTTCCTAACTGATCATCATACTAATGATGATTACCCTAACTAGACTATTGCATCCGGATTTAGACGATGCAAAGCTTCCTTTTGTTCAAACTATTGTTTTTTATTGAAGCGGTGGTGTTTATTTCTATATTATTAAAAAACACTATTTCACCGAAGGCTTAAGGGACATCGAAAACGATACTAGTAAGAGTAATTAAGACAATTGGAATCATGCCGATAAACCTACGATTTAAAGCAAACTAGGAATATAAATTGAGATAGATAATTTCAGCAGCTTTGGTAGAATATAATTTGTTTTATTGTTAAATGTATCGACTTTTAAGGACTGTTTCACCTTCGCTTTGTTCCTGACCACGTAAATATTTGAGTATTATAAAGATTACGTCACTACATGAAAGGAAAGGTAGCTCAACAGCTTAGCTACGATGTTCTTCCGGCGCAATATTGCTGCCTTCGGAGTCAACGAAGCAATTTTTGGTAAGAGTGACCACAACGTTTCTAAGAGAGCAATGCTACTTTGTCGTACGTAAATTGGCGCACTATCTGATCACATGGATGCAGAAAGCACTAAATAGGAATGCTATAGAGATTCTTGCACGTGTAAGTGTGGAACGGTGCTAGTGTGCGAGCGCGACGGCAGCTCCGACCGCGGCCAGCGAGCGGCTCACGCGCGACCGGCCGCCTCCTGCGCGGTCGCTGACCGAAAAAACTCCACGTCCGTTGTCGTCGACATCGTCGACATCGTCGACTCGTCCCAGCTCGTCTCCGTCGTCGTTGTCGTGCCGTTGTCGTGTTTTCTCCTCATCTTAGGATGTCTCTTCTTCTTCTGATCGTTAGCCTTTTTGTGCTTCCGTTTATGCCGTAAGTTCTGCTGTCGCAATCGCTCTTGACAGCGTCTTACAGAGTGAAATCTCGGAGGAATTTTCAGTTTACCGCGATGTCGACGTGGCGAGCACTGCGTTTGTTTGGGTCCGTCCCACCGTCGCGTGAGGCTGAGGGCGTACTTCGACAGGTTGCCGAGCGACCTCCCGACTGGTATCTGCGTCCTCCTCGCTATACCTCTGTTATCTAATGCCAAGTAAGTTTTCTTCCCAGCCCGTATTCTCGAATATGTGTTGTAATTGTTTTCTTCTATGTGTTCCTCGAAAACGCAATCTTCTGAGAGATCCTTCTGAAACAATAGAGAAGTAAAGTTTTAATTTATTTTTGACTCAAAAGTAAAGATGAGTACCTATATTTGACTTCTAAGGCACTTCGCGATCTACCCTGTTGGAACGAATAGTTATAGCGATTCACCTATACATATTTATGAATAAAATAGCCAATTTGTTTGGCAGACCAAGCAAGAATAGTTTCTGTTGTCTAATACTGTTTATATATTATAAGTATAATCAGTATAATGCATAATATGCATTATAAAATTCTGGCTTGGTCTGCCAAACAAATTGGCTATTCTATTCATAAATATGTATAGGTGAATCGCTGTAGGCTATACTAATGCCTCTTAAATTGTCCCAAGACTAGGACATTAGCAATTCGAGAACATTAAATTCAATCCGAGATAGGTAACTTACTGCTATTGGGTGGTGGGTGAAAATTATTGCGACCAATGATTTACGATGTCAGCAATTTGTCCTATAGGAAGTTGTTTAGGTTAACCAGGTAAGATATATTGGTCATGAATATGCACTATTTCGTTTACAAGATTGTTCGGATGCGGTGTATGAATAATTCCTAGAGCCTAAATACCTCCATTATGAAGAGATATCGATTGCTGAGAAGTGAAATGCTGCACAAGTAAATGATAAGAGGTAAATTACTTCTTTGGACCGCTTTCACTTAAATTATAACGTTGTATTTATCTATATAAAGAAGATCTAACGCTGACGATAAGAATCATGGAAAAAGTATTAATCATCAACAACATCAACGGCCCGTTACAGTCCACTGCTGGACTATGAGCCTCCTCCACTAGTAAGTATTAAAACTAAATAAATACTCATAATATACTTCATAATATAATATTATCATTACAATAACTAGCATCGCAAAATACACATATAGTAAGCAGATTTTGGACCTTGTTACTCAATAGAAGATCCTTGTAGGTAGAGTATGAACATAGAGCTAAAAATTTAATTTGTAGAATGTTTTTAACGTACATCAGCAGGTTTAATTTTCTAAAGTCATTGAAATGAAATTAAATAAACAGAAAAAGTTCAGTTATATACTGAATGAAATATTCAGTATATAACTGCAGCTGCAATGCAAGTAAAAGTCACGTTTAATAAAAACAAAACACAACAACACAGAAAGTACAATTACATCATTTATAGGACAATATCTTTAACTCGGAAGCGATTGCTACTATATCAATATTCAGTCATAAACTAATGCGATACCTCATGCGAACGGTAGGCCTTCTACCACCCATGGAGCAAAACAAGTGCCCACAGATATATCAATGCTGCGCGTACCATTATTGACCACCAGAGGTCGCTAGGCCCGGGGCTACGTAAGAATTGTAACTCGTAACTGTACCAACATGTACGACATTATAATTGCAAGTGCTGAGTAATGGGCTTGGGAGTTATAGCATCCTATTTAAGAGAGAGCCGTGATGAAAATTAAGGCGGAGCAAATAATTCTGAAAATAACGTTAAAATACAAGGTGTATAAAAGCAGTTTTTTCAAACAAAGATAAATTAAGGATAACTTTTGCTAAAAGATATACACGCAAGCATACCGTTGGTCGTCAGTAATCTTTTGATCTGATGACGACGCTATTCAACAAGGTTGAGCGTTACTAATAATTTAATCCAAATCAGGATCAATCCAGGTGTAGACTAATCTACTCGACAATTAAGTTACACCCACATCGAGCCGGCAAAACACACTGAACGCCTTATCTTATCGCCCAACTATTAGACCCCATTCCCAATAATAGCTCCAGGACCCTGTTTACGGGAATTGGTTCATAGCGCGACTGGTGTGAGAATTATAGATAAGATTAGAGCGAGGCAATCAAAATTTTAGATGTCGATGAAGCGCCATATAGGGCCCTTATATTATACACACGCCTACTGATTGGACTGCCGAGATCAAATACGAGGAGACAGGTAGGCCTATCAGACTAGGTATAGGTTACACAAAATAAGCAGTGCTATGTGAGACTCGTTGAGAATAATTAGGAGTTTTCATATTGCGGAATAGAATAACGGCATGTAAAAAGAGATTTTGAACATATCAGCAGTAAGGTTATTCCTGCAAATAATGTTTTACGATAGATCGGATTAGAATCTAAAAAATCTTCTAGGTTAGGCAGGTATCAATACTTCTACCTATTTCATTTTAGAATAGTTATAACAACTTTCCCCTAATAACTAATTGCTATTAGAATCGAGAAAGTGTACACTGTATTAGCATTTCGCACGCATCCAATTTGAATTTTCAAGACGCTAAGTATGATCTGTGTACAGTATACTTTCTAACATATTCTAATTCGCAGCGACATGCCACGCAAATCCTTGCAGCAGTAACTTTTCCGTCCAGTATCGATAAATCGTGCCAACCGAGGGTCAAATTTCTTATCGATATTGATCATCGTCTGTCGATAAGTCACAAGACAACACTACAGTATACAAAGGGTTATCGTTACCGATCTTTATGGGTTTAAAAACAATTGATATAGAAGATCGGTTGACGACTGTCTATCCTTCTATTCCCTTGTAAAGGATTCAATATGGTAAAATTAAATTTTATGCTTTTCTATTGCATGTTGGGCCTCTCTACCGTGTCTGATCCTAAAATAATTAATGTTGTTTTGACGAAAGTCAGTCACTGCAGCAAAATAATCAAGTTTATGTATCTTATAAAGACCCTAGCTTAATCTATCTACCTATTATATAGCTGCCAGCAATTAACGGCAACGATCTGTTAAGTTAAACAGTTAAAAAAATACAATTCTGAATAAAATGAGGTTATTTGCCGTATTCAATTTATACCATTTCGCCTGAATCTACGTCCTGAAATTCCATTAAATCAAGTTTACAAAAAATTTAAATTTTGTTTACCTACATTATATTCAAGGCAATTACAATGACGCCAAATTAGGATTTCAGCCTGTCCATAAACGTTACAGAGGGCACGTCTACAGTTTTGATAAAAATATCCATTGAATTGTAGAAGGTTATTAATTTAATTTAAGTTGATTTGAAACCTATTTTGAGTAAAAAAGTAATTACATTTAAATACCGTTATTAATATTATTTTTTTCGTAAGTGGTCGTCTCTAATACTATAATAACAAAATTTTAGTTAAGACATTATCTGAAATTATCATTATGTAAAATATTTAGGTTTTACGACTTTTAAATGGTTTTGCTATACTTATACCAATTTGCCTAAAAGCAGTGAATTGATAAATAAACTTTGTGCTACTGTTAAATTAGATAAGGAAATGCTTGTTGTAAAGTAGATAATATGTATGGTTATAAAAATAAATTCAATAAATTTAGACCGAATATTCCACAAAAAAAATCCAAGCTAAATTAAGTACTATGTAAAATCGGCTTAGATAAAAATATGTTATTATTATTAATTTAAAGCTTTGAAGAACAGATTTGATACAATTTTTGATGACCTTATATTTACTTTCGTTACAGGTTTAATAATTTAATTAAAATGATAAGTTACTGTACTTACTTAAGATAATAAGGGAAAATGGACAAGCAAGATATTATGTAATATGCGAATATACCCTCCCTAGCGAAAAAGATTGCACTTTATTTTTCTCTACCACCTCGTCCCGTTTTCTTTGTTACCAATCAATTCACAGGCAAAGAATCGGATATCGAATAACAACGTGTGTAAGTAAACGCTAAATTAGAAAGCCGCTTTGAACACTAATTTACGCGCTTCGGGAGTTATTTATTTAGTAATAAATATGTCAATTACAGTAGACTGGCCGGGACAGATTTACGGTGCCCACAATTAGTTGCATAGTGAAAAATATAGTCATAGAGAAGTCTTGTTTCACTGTCGTCTCCCTTCTAATCAATGGGACACGTGTTCTGCTGTCTTCATCAAAGTTAAGAAGTGGTCATTTAAAATATTTTCACATTTATCAAACTGTTATTAGAGTATGTAGATAATTTTTTTGTAGTAGCACTAGTACTAGTACTAATCTCTTTATTTAAAAAGCGAGTTAAAGAGCATTATCTTTCGCTGTCAGATTGATCCATTATATTTATTTAATTATTATATTTATTGTATTTTTAAAACATATATTATATTTTTGGGTATATATTTTAGTATCATATTGTGTTCGTTTATTTATGTATATTTACATAATATTATATAAGTAATTCTTGTGATTGTTCTGTTCTTTTGTGTTTTATAAAGTTGTGCACGTTTTATCTGCGTCTTACTATCTCTTTTCTCTTCCGTAGGTCTGCTGGAAGATATTTCTCTAGAAATAAGCAGGCCTGTTGTGTCGTTTTTTTTCAAATGTATTTCTATTTTTGTTATTATTGTGTACAATAAATCGTTAAATAAATAAAATAAAATAATATGCTAGTAGCAAGCACTTTTTGTTTTTTGAATTTATGAATTTTTACGAAGTTGTCGTTCCGTAGTTCTTAATTCGATAGATTTTTAAAATTTATTTACTATGTACTTAGAACTTTATATTATATTATATAATAGAATTAACTAACATTCAAATTTAGCAAAATACATAATGTTAATGTATCTTTAAGTTAAACATTTAGTAAGATGGATAAGCGCTGAAACTAGCCCAGAACACCGACTCATTTTTAACACGTTTTTTAGATTTTGGACTACGACCACAAAACGTTGGACATTCTGGGAAACAGGCGCCGCAGACCTTGCGATCGATAAAAGATCGATATAATCGGACAGCATCACTTCCAAGTATTTTGATAGAACACCGTGCACCTCGCAGACATTTTATACATTCTCGCATTTTTGAGCCAGATCAAAATGTCGTCTGTGAATCTAGTGTTAATATATGCACAGGCGGCGCTTTTGCACTAAACTAACGACGTGTTTTTAATGATCATAGAATACGCTAAACTAATTTATGTTTGTCTGATCAAGGGGATAAGAATATAACAATTTCCTCATTTGTTGAGCTATTATATAAAAACACTAATCTGTAACTTGAATATTATAAATATTGTGTTTGCTTACCACATAATCAGGCATGGAGTTCCTAATTATAGGTTTTGTTCAAACAGTGTTTTTGCCGTCTGTCTCGTTAGCTGAATCTGCGCGATGAATTATTCAAGTATCCCAAGACGTATCTGTTTTGAAGGCTAATCTTTTTATATAGGTTAAATCTCGGGGAACTGTTCCTATATTCTGTAAGGTAAATACAATAATTTTATCTTTACTCCCTATTAGTTCGTTATAGATCATAAAAATTTTACGACCACTCTATTTCAGGTACGAGTATACTCTAAGAACGTTGACTTTTTCATGTGAGAGCGATTTTTTTCACATGTTAGAACAAAAGGTGTAAAATAAAAGGAAATGAAGAGATAAAAAGTTTACGATCCGATATGGTGTGGTTGTCGTCACTAACGTTCTAAGTTTATGGGAATTTAAAATTATCATATTAAGTTGCGACGTTACAGAACAGAGAACGTTTGAGTTGATTGAAATGCTAAAAGAAATAATTTTGTTATTTATTACACATTACAAAACAACAAACACACACATGACACACACACACATGTGTTTCCTACATTTTCAAATTTAAGTACACTCGTTACAATAGTTTACAATAGTTTCACATTCTTCGATAAGGTTACCTATTTACAAGTATAAATAATATTTTAGTAATTATTAGTATCCGCCGTGTGGTGACGGCAGAGTAGAATACATTCGTCACCAACCCCTACTCTTCCCGTGGGTGTCGTAAGAGGCGACTTAGGGACTACACATTGAACAGGGAACGGGCAGCAGCGCTCTCTTATACAGAATCTCCAACCCGCTTGCCAAGCGTGGAGATTATGGCAAAACCCTCCACTTAAGTGGAGGAGGCTCATAGTCCAGCAGTGGACTGTAACGGGCCGTTGATGTTGATGAATTATTAGTATACGTTTAAAACATATTTATTTAATACAACATTTTGTAGTATTTAATTCCGAGAAGAAATAAAAAATAAAAGGAAAAGATGGCAGGATATTAGAAACATCTTCTTGAGAACATAAATTACAAAGAAAGAAAAGAAAGATGGTGGCCGTCACAAAATCCTGAGAAAGTGAAACAATAAATGTAGGTTGAGACACGGGAAAAGGCGAATTTTAAGTTTATAGCGACTGTTCTATAAAGAACAAAACAAGCGAGTCAGGAAGTCTAATTCTAATTTTAGAATCCAGCTATCCTTTTCGTTTTTATGACCAATGAAAGAGGGGTGATGATATTAATTTGAACGAATGATAACCTAAAATGAGGGCATAGCTGTCAGTTTAAGAGATGTTCAAGTTGTATGTTTTAAGTGCTCTCTAAAATTGTGCAATCGACACGGCCATAAGGTTCAAATTCGATGTTTGACAGCTTCAATATTAGGATGGCCATCTCCTATCCCTTTTCCATCTTTAAAAGGTGAAAAGGACGGACGAACTTAAATTAAGGATTAGAGCGTGACTGTGAGAATTATCCTCATTATAGCAGCGTTTCATCTTAATGTGTTTTTAAGAACTTGCAAGATTAGGTGACGAAACGACATAAATATACAAAATGTGTATATTTTTTTTATGTAGCCGTATTCGTGTCCCACTGCTAGGCAAAGGTCTCCCCTCGCTTACGCCAACTGTCTCGATCTTGAGCCTCCAGATGCCAAGCCTTGTGGAAACTGTCAATGTGTTCTCGCCATCGTCTCCGAGGTCGGCCTCGACGGCGTCGACCATCCTCCAGCACCCATTCCGTGGCTATTCTAGCCCACCTATCTAGGATAGCCACGTAATGGGTGCCGGATAGGTGTATCTTACTTAATGTTAATTATAACTGCTTATTTTACGACGGTTACTACTCGTAGTTACTCTGAATAGTCTACGATGGCTCTTTCTGCTTTGATATTAAAAAATCCGATATCATTATTAACCATTAACTTTATACTGTATTATAATCTCCCAAATCTTGGTGTAGCCAGAGACGCGGCCCCTTTCGTCCTTTCGGAAGAAATTCTTTCGACAATAAAAACGTAATAAAATATGAGATTGTCGATATTTGTAGAAGAGTACAAGATAATATGATAAATAAAATCAAGATGCAGGTATTCATTTAATAGCGTTTTTACGACAGACGAACAAAATTACTGTGTGTTCTTGCATTTTGTTACATTTTAAGTAGAACGCTCAGTAAAGGAATAATTCAGTAATGAGAGTATGAAAGTTACGCTAGAATGGTTGTAAAAAAAGAACAGATTTAATAAAGAAAAAAAAGCTGAATGTAATCGAACTACCTACCCATTAATGTCAAACTGTCGATAAAAAGTGACCAATAAATTTAAATATACTTACCCCCAGAAAAAGTAACATTATTTATAACAAAAATCTATACACCACCCATAAATATACCATCATATTAAAACATAAAATAGGATAAACAATCGTAAATAAAAATTACATCGAAAACACACAATGCGATCGTTAATTCAAGGATAAAATATGTCTATTTTGTGGGCCGTTTTACACTTTTTTGTGCTTTTTATTTTTTGTGAGGACTCGGAGAGATTCGGCGCCTGCGGCGAAACCCTTTAGTCCGAATTTAAAATTCTGACTTCCAACTGCTTTTTTTCCTCATTCAAGGCGATCCTATTTCAGTGTTACTATCGCTGGAGTCAGCATTATAAATCCTTCCTTAACTTTTATCTAGAAACGCTTTATTTTGTTACTCGTTACAGTTAGTCCTTCGTTTCGTTTTAGTAGCAATCCCTTTTTATTTTCCACAATTTTGACTTCAGAAAGTGCTGGTAGTACCCGAGTGCATCTGTCTATCCTACTAACTTAGCAAGCATTTGTTACGGGAAATCTCACTTTATCTTACATCTGATTACAAGAAGGCATTAGTGCTCGTGTCTCTTCAGCCACCTACATCAGTTAACACTTGGCACGAAGCGATTGGTACGATTCTAATCGCATTAGACTCAGTAAGTTTACAGAGCATAAGCAAAGAAGGAAACAGTGAACAGCTGGTATGAGATCTAGTTAGAATAATCCGAGGGAAATGATTGGACGTGTTCCCACGACGCACCGTTACACTTCAAGACTGCGGGTAAAGGTTGGAGCACACAGAGTGACATTGGTAATGGAGCAAGTCATAGTGACAAAACACAAATCCACACCTGCATATCCACCGGCAGAAGATATAAGGATAATAAAAAGAAGTTTCTATTTTATTACCAAAAATGAGTCGTGAAAACGTTTTTAGATCTGTGGTTTAGGTACTCGTTACTGCGTTGGATTATTTAAATGATTTATAAAAAAAACTAAAAACAAACTTATAAAACTCAAGTTATGATAGAGCTTGGGCTAAGAACTATAGGTACATTTATAACAAAACATAAAAATCGAATTAAAATGAAAGAAGTATTTGTTTTTTAATCTATCTTCCAGTGTCATTCAAACTTAAAGGTGCACTTCATCGGTAGCTCATAATGTTAATTTTTTAGAGGAAGCTCTGACATAACACCCAGATTATGAATGATCGATCGACGGCGCAAGCGAACGCACCGGGCCACAGTCAATGTCAAAATGTTTTGAAACCGATAGAGTTATGAAGAAGGTACTTATTATTGATCTATAAACTTCAGATGAGAGTTGATCAAAAATGAATTAATCTAATTTTTTGAATAAAATACAGCTTCTGCGAGTTGGTGTAATAGGGTCACAGTGAAAACACGCCGTAATTTTTAAAACCTAAAATATTCTATTATATTACTATTTTCATAGAACTTAAGATATTTTGATGTTGAGACGCTGGTTGTATCCTAGATAATATAGATGACCTAGTTCAAAAATTAGTCGATCACAAACAACCTATAAATACTAGGGTCGACTGACAAACCATACCCGAACCGTAAAGCAAAAAGCGCAGACGTGGGTCCAACTCACCACCTCATCATGCGAACAACGTAAACTGTTCAAATAGATTCTTAAGTTTACCTCTAAATGCTGGAAATATATCACCCCGAAGTCAAACAGAGCATACAGAATAGTAATAAAGAAACTAGACTCATCAACACCAGTCGAAGCAATAAAAGAAGAAATAGAGAAAACTGGTAACATTGTGCGAGGAGAAATAATCAATGCAAGAATTGATCCAAACAAAACCCCAATAGATACTTTCTTTGTAAATATTGAACCAAGTCCTAATAAAAGCAAAGTAAAAGAAATCTAACATATTTATCACATCAAAGTCTTAATAGAGGATTCAAAGAAAAAGCAAACAATAGTGCAATGCAAACGCTGTCAACAGTATGGCCATTCCAAAAACAACTGTTTAAGACCCTACCGTTGCGTCAAATGTGCAGGAGGACATAATACACCGGAACGTCCTCTCAAAAATAGAAGTACCCCAGCAATCTGTGCTCTATGCAAAAAATCTCACCCAGCTAACTACAAAAGATGCTCAGTATATAAATAAATAAGGGAACGGAAATTGAATAAATACAACCCTAAACAAAAGCCCTCTGATATAAATTAAACAGCTTGGAAACAATAAATATTAATTGGTTATCCTTCCGCCACTGCTGCTTATATACCTGCCCCAACAAAGCAACACAGACGAACATATGCAACTGTAATGAAAGAAAAAGAAATGAACACCACTGGTATGCCGGTTGAGGAACACCCTGCCTGCACTCGTAAAATTATTCCTGAAGCAAAGTGAAAGAATTGATACCCTCATCCCTCGGCGGTTACGTCACACCGCTTTATTTATAAGTTTACTTCCAGTACTTACTCTCCAAACTTTTTGAGAAGATATTAAACAGAAGACTACAGGTAGAAATATGTGAAAAAAGACTTATTCCAGACCATCAGTTTGGATTTAAAACCCAACATTCAACAACTGAACAAGTTCATATGGTCTGAACAAGATACGACAAGCACTGGAGAGGGAGAATACTGTTCTGGAGCATTTCTAGACATACAACACGCTTTTGATAAAGTTTGGCAAAATGGTCTTCTTTATGAATTAAAACAGTCACTTGTACATACATTCTACGAAATACTCAAGTCCTACATACAAGACAGAATATTCAGAAAAAAAGTAAATGATTGCTACTCAGAACTGTATGAAATCAAAGCAGGTGTCCCTCATGGCTCGATTTTTGGTCCCATCCTGTATACTCTGTTTACAACAGATGCACCAACAACTAGCTTTATAGAAACTGCAACATACGCTGATGATACAGCAACCCTGAGTAGCAGCAAAAATCCACATATAGCAAGTGACCAATTCAGATACACCTAAATAAAGTACAAAACTGGCTTAGTAAGTGGAAGTTAAAACTAGTGCCACAAAATCGACGCATATCACTTTCACACTGAGACAGAGCAACTGTCCAGCAGTGAAATTAGGAAATGACACACTACCTCATACAGACACAGTTGAATATCTTGGTATGCATCTGGACCGGCAACAGACAGAAATACTTCAAGACTAGAAACTTGGATTGGCTCATTAACTAACACTCGCTCTAAACTAAGCCTTGAAAACAAACTCCTCCCATACAAAGTTATCCTTAAACCGACATTCCAAACAGATCCAACATTAAAATTCTGCAAAGATATGAGAATTGTATCCTGACAAAGATATGCTGTGCACCATGGTTTACTAAATGTCAAGAGGTGTACGAGTAGTACCTACAAGTTCCTACTGTACAACAAGAAATACAAAAGCGAAAAATCAAGTACCAACTAAAACTGGAAACTCATGTCAATCAAACTAACTGATAACACTGGATGTATCTCCAGGCTTAAAAGAAAAACAATCCTTTAGGGAACCCTTAAAAGAATCAACACTATGGTAACCAATACTGGATTGGTTTACTTTCAAGCTTAAGTACCGATCGCAAGTAGAGAAAAAAAAAGTATAAATAATTGTATTACATACGTTACTTCCTTTATTTTCATTATTAAAGATAATGTTTCAAAGCTGTTCAGGTAATATCAAATTAGTGCGCTCTACGGGAGTAAATTAACATTGAAAATAAGCTTTGAATTCCTTGAGGAATACGAGCTATGTCAACCAATTCCAGTCGTTTATTTAATTTGTAGGAGTTTCCTCTTCTATTACCATAGATTCAATGTTTAACGGAAAGTTCTAAAAATTAAACAAAATAATAAAATAACGTTTATAATGTCCCCAGTCCCCACCACACCGCCTTAATCTTCGAATGAGCCACCTGTATTCGCATTTTTGTAAAAATATTTTCATCTAAAATTATTCATAAATAAATAAATAAATATTAAACCTATGGCATTTTATCTAAAGATAAAAAATCAATTGTTATATAAAAAATATCCCCAAGGATCTGGACCAACTGAATCTCCATAAAATTTTTAACACGTTTTATCAAAAGAGCATTATTTATAATTTAAATAGTTAAGTAATATTCACGCTTCTAGATAAATACTGATCTTTGTTGACAAGAAGTTCCAACTAAATGTATAAACCGTCTTGTAGGGCTGTGGAATAGTTAGCATTCCTCAAGAGCGAGGCAAGGGTGGACTTGCAACCCCGCACCCCGCAACCCTAAAGGGGTTGGTGTCAACGACTCAGCGGAATGCCACAATTAAATACTACACAAAGGATCGACCTCGACTCTGACGGCTTTCCAATTTAGAAGAAATCTCAAACCTATTTTCAGAATGTTTTCAAAATGCTATACGAAAGAAATATCACGCACAGTTGCGGCTATTTACCATTTCTCAAAATGGACAAGTTCTTAGAATTTCAACAGCGGTATTCACGGACTAAAAAAAACACTCAAATTAGATGGGTTTGCGTTTGCTCCAGTATCCCCTGACAGAAAGTGAATAAGAGGACAATGTTGCCACGTTTACCTAAATTATGCCTTGATCTCGGCCATTTTCACCAATAGCTTTGTTAATGACAGTCTTCAACTCATAGTAATCTGGATAGTTTACTTTTGTCGGTATTAAGCAATTACTTGTACGTCACAACGAACAAGAAAAAAAATACATGCGACCGCGTGAAGGCAATTTGCCTCGTATCGGGCGAGGGCCACACATCTTCTTATGACAAATAGATGCTCGTAGCTCTCGTTAATGAATCGGGAACTTCCTGATTAATGGTGTCACTTCATCCTTATCTTCCACCAGTGTAGCGCCTCCTAATGGGATCACCCCGATACTTCACAGCCAGTAAAAATAGTCCTCAGTAATGCAACACTTCACTAACTTTTATGGTTCTCTTTAAACTGGCAGTTTGTAAATGTATCCCCGCCTTCACGATTAGCGGGTGTCCTGCCCGAATTTTGAATCGTATCTCATTTTTCAAATCGTATTCCGTTTTTGAAATAGATTGGTCAGGACTCGGTGCCTCTTTAGAGGTGGTAAAACCGTAATAAATCTAAACCGGTATCGAGGATCACGATTAAATATTTCAAATGTTAAATGCAGTCCTGCAAGTGAACAAACTAAGTATATATGGTCTTAGAAAACTTTGTATTGATTTGTCTTTGTGTTGATTTTTTCATCGATTCATAAGAATATACCTATAGCATTGTTGGGATAGATAGAGATTACTGCACCTCTCTTTCATTCAATACTTACAAAACAAAACAAACAAATTATCGCTGACACAACACCCAATATCCGATCGAAGAGCACCCAGAGACACGTCGAAAAACAAAAACAACGTCATTAGTAAGGAGCAGTTATCTTTTTAAAACAACACGTTACCACTGTAACTCTTTTAGATTTCGAATAAGAAGATTCCGCAGCTAGGTATTACCTACCTATATACACTTTTTTGGCTTTAATAGCTAAAGTATTGAGCATTAAAACATCATTTTTCAAATTCCAGTGCGAACAAGTCGATTGTTATCTGATTTTTAGGAAGCAAAGTAGATTTGGAAAGTGGACTGCAATAGGCTGATTGATTGATTTAAAGTAGATTTTAGTGCATCGACTTCGAGCTCCGTAGTAAGTAGCAGAGCAGGGTTTTGATACTGCTAGGAGGGTGTAATGATTTATTGTTGAAGTCAAATGATACATTAGAACCATTGATAATATTGGCATTGCACTTCATCAACAGCTCATATACGTCCCCACCAAGGGTCTATACATTGCACTTATTATGGCTGTATTTAAAAAGTACAAAAAAAGTGCAAATGGTTTAGAATTTACAGAAGTTACGACTTTTGATCTAATCACTAATATAAAAAAAATATTTTCATCATAATTAAAATTACTATTATTAAAATTACTCATATAAACGTACTCGTAGTCGAGGATACCATCAATTTTGAATTTTATATATGCTTTTATATGAGCTTTATAAAAAATTGTGAACTTAGTATGTAGGTGTCATTACCCATATGGGCAGACATTAGTGAACAAATGTTTTTTTATTGCGTCAAGTTATTGATCTTTTAGCGGGATCTATTGATCTATATTGATGATCGATCTGTATCCTCAATAAAGGCAGGTGAAAGTCGATATTAAACAAGCTATTGTTGTATGGAATCGGGCAAGTGTATATTCGGTAATATCTCTAGTATACCAACGTCAAAGAAGATAAATGACATAAATTAATGATACAAAAATAGAGAAAGAAATAGTAAAATGAGTTTAAATCTAATTTGTAATTTTACCTTCAAGCTATATGACTGAAAATGGTCAGATCTTTGTCATTATAACTTTCAGTTTATGAACTTTTAAACTCCGTATTGGATACTAATTTTAAATTTCCTAAGTCCTTTACTTTTCTCTACATCGCCATCCTGCCTAATTTAAATTGGAATGCAGGAGTTGGCTTTGGCTGTTGTGCCATGCAAGCTGTTTCCAACCCTATACTCCTATGACTTAATAACCCCAGGGCCCAGATATGACAAAAGAATGTTCTATAATATTCATAACCGTTATACCGACATCGCATCTGCTTTGTACGATAACTACTACTATATATTATATTAATTTGTGCCGCTTCTTTAATCTTTGCGCGACGTGAAGTGTAAAAGTTTATAACCCGGCTACTGTACGCTATATTGGTCATTCAATGGCGTTGCGTCAGTGTCACGCTGTACGCGGATGATAGTGAACAGGTTCTGATGAAACTTAGTTCGACTTGCTACTTTTATGTAGCTACGGGGGTAAACAATAAATAATCTATGCTTTGCATTGTCGTTACCTCATTAATAACTGGGATATTTTTGTCCGATTTACCCTTCGACAAGTAGCAAGTGCGAGTGTTTCCTTGGCAACAGGAAATTTATGCTTTTTAACAACAGGAAGATATGAAACTTTTGTTTTGACAACTCTACTTGCAACTCGCACTTGTACTTGTCAAAGTATAAACTGGCTTCAAAGTGACGAAACCTGCGCATGCCGAAGAAATTAAAATATATTAGACGAAAAGTCGTTTAGTACTATTATTACCTTATTTATCAAACGGGGCATTACATACAGGTTGTAAGTGACAGGTGTTCATTAAAATGACATAATTTAGCCTATGATTCTGAATCATATTCCACCGGAATTTCTTTCCGGGAAGTTATTTTTACAGTTCGTAGTTTTCTGGTATTACTAATAATATAATTTCAACATAAAATAAGGTTATCTTAACAGACAGGTTTCGCGAATTGATACAGAGTAGGCATGCTAATGAAATCGCCACACGAAAAAAGTTCAGAAATATTAAGGCAACTAAAGAAATTGGATTAATTTTTGCAAAAATAAATCGGGGGTGTAAACTATCATTTGCTGTGGAGACCTGCCACTTACGCCAGTTACACCCTGCATATTATATCAGAAAGGAATAACTTACATGTGCGTACTGGTACCCGCAAGCATCCATACAGAGGTAGAGGCACGTGGACACCCCCTGGATCGTCAGGAGGCCAACCCTGTACGTGGCGCGTTGCAGTATTGCTGAAACAAGCAAAGAAGACATCACATCAGCAACATTTATGCGAAACATTCTCGGTAAAATTGCATAAGATTCACTGTATCTTCCAGAATTTCATCCATGAGCCTTTCGACCGTGTGTGTAGCTCGATATTTAGTAGAGAAATTAAATGTGTTAAGTATGCATCTTATGGTTTTATATAAAAAAAAAATACGAATCGCTTGAGAAAACATATCTATAACAAATTACCAAGATTGTATTTCGTATGTCTGGATTCCTTTTTTCATTTGACCACCTATGTTCCTTCAAGATTTGTTCAGTTTCGTGGACCGAACAAAATACCTGAAATTTTATTTCACCCAGTACGGTGGAGGTTAGCCGCACATTTCCTCTTTGCCCAGGTTCATTCATGAGCACTTTGTTCATTTAACCGTTTTGAGTGTGAGTGTTTTGACTGCGGTGTCTCTATTGGTTGCGTCCGATTTAAATTGTCATAGTGCGGTTTGAAGTTTTGAACACGTGCAGTTTATAGTGTTGCGATTGCGAGCGCAGTGTTTCCATATCGCTTCGCTCACGAGCTTAAAATAATGCACGTTGCAAGCGGAAGTTTGTACACAATCAGTTTTGGCAAATATGGATTAGTATGCTTTAAGCTTTTTTATTAATCCTAATAATTATAAGTGACTGCATTGTTATACATCGTGTGGGTTCTAAGTCGTTGACGACGATGACCAACCTCAAAAACCCTGTCGTGTCACAACTGTCACAAATATTTTAAACAACCCAAAAAAATATCTTCATATTATAAACTAGCTTTCCGCCCGCGGTTTCAGCCGCATTTAATGAGTTTTCCCGTAGGAATGAAATGTTTTCCCGCGGTAAAAAGTAGCCTTTGTCCTATTCCAGGGCCTAACCTCAATGTGTGCCAATTAGTTTCATCCCGATCCGTCCAGTGGTTCAAGCGTGATTCGGCAACAAACATCCCAACATCCAAACTTTCGCATTTATAATATTAGTAGGATAGGATAAAAATAACCTTCGTTAATAAACGTAGGTGATGCTTCATATTATAAACTAGCTTTCCGCCCGCGGTTTCAGCCGCATTTAATGAGTTTTCCCGTAGGAATGAAATGTTTTCCCGCGGTAAAAAGTAGCATATGTCCTATTCCAGGGCCTAACCTCAATGTGTGCCAATTAGTTTCATCCCGATCCGTCCAGTGGTTCAAGCGTGATTCGGCAACAAACATCCCAACACCCAAACTTTCGCATTTATAATATTAGTAGGATAGGATAAAAATAACCTTCGTTAATAAACTGCTGGTGGTGATGCTTCATATTATAAACTAGCTTTCCGCCCGCGGTTTCAGCCGCATTTAATGAGTTTTCCCGTAGGAATGAAATGTTTTCCCGCGGTAAAAAGTAGCATATGTCCTATTCCAGGGCCTAACCTCAATGTGTGCCAATTAGTTTCATCCCGATCCGTCCAGTGGTTCAAGCGTGATTCGGCAACAAACATCCCAACATCCAAACTTTCGCATTTATAATATTAGTAGGATAGGATAAAAATAACCTTCGTTAATAAACGTAGGTGATGCTTCATATTATAAACTAGCTTTCCGCCCGCGGTTTCAGCCGCATTTAATGAGTTTTCCCGTAGGAATGAAATGTTTTCCCGCGGTAAAAAGTAGCCTATGTCCTATTCCAAGGCCTAACCTCAATGTGTGCCAATTAGTTTCATCCCGATCCGTCCAGTGGTTCAAGCGTGATTCGGCAACAAACATCCCAACACCCAAACTTTCGCATTTATAATATTAGTAGGATAGGATAAAAATAACCTTCGTTAATAAACGTAGGTGATGCTCTTTTTTATTTGTGCAGATGCGTAGTCACACTGCTTCTGCTGTGTGACCTAAACCTGAACTGTCAAATGCAAATCTGTTCAAAAGTCACAGTCGTTAGTTTTGGACTGGACGTAGCTTTTATGGTCATTTACTGTGCACTTAGATGGCAGAAGCTACTTCAGTAGATACTTAACTCTGCTCTCTAGGCGGGTCACAAAAATGACTTAAGGCGAGGCCCTATTTGAAAAAATCGTTCTTGGCCCCCTTTTTGAACTCGCGGATCTCACGTCTCTGAATATGTACCAAATCAAGAAAATTACAACCAACAGTAGAGTTTATCATTTAGCGGCGTAACCAAGTAGATTTTACATATAATCAAGGAATAAAGCAAAAATAAATAATTAAAATCACCGAAAATCACCCCACATTCAAAATTAGCAAATCTGTTTTCTCAATATTTTCAGCGACAACAACATATTTTTTTGAATTTTTTGGGTGGCTATATTAATATTTAATACCTAAACGGCGAAACCAGCCAGTTTTTAATTCGTACTATATTTTTAACAAAAAAGAGAAAAGAGTTCAAGAACAACGAGTTTTTCGCACGATTCCTGCGCAGTGTCGGACGTAACCTCCGTGAAGCATCGCACGCTTATATGAACGTTATTTCAGTAGTACGTCGGTTGAACTTTCAACTAAAGTGCGTTGAGTTGCTAATTTAGGATAGGGCCTGCCTCGCCTTAAAAGACAAACTGTTTCCAACTGAGCGCGAAGGTACAAGGTTAAGGCAAGTTACTTCAAGTGCGATTTTATATTTTGTTATTGAATTATTACAAACCTTTTTTTTATACCAATAAAAATCCTTTCGGACATCAGAAACTAGAAAGCCTAAGCTCTCCGAGTGTAAACTTTAAGATTTACAATATGGGCAAGGTGCTTTATATAAATCGTAACTACCTGGATCCGAATAGAACAAAATGCCTGTGTCGTTAGTCCGAGGTCGAAACTAATAGTTTTACGGATCCTGAAAAAAGTAGGAATACTCCCTAGCTTTTCGGCGAGATTCAATTCAAAAATAGTTAAATAAAAAAATAAATATTGTTGGCAACTGCTGTGGCTGGCCCCTTAAACTGTAAATTTAAAGAGGTGCTTAGCACAACAGTTTTGTAGAGCGTAGGCCATAGATGGCGCTAACAACAATGCATTATTAGGGGAACTCGTTTACTTGAATACATTACTCTAAACGACTGACTGCAGCGTGTTAGCCGTTAGTGTTACTGCAGCTAATATAATAGTATAGCTTTACATGCATTACATGGTTTTATACAACTTGAGTGGATATAATGTTGTATGATTTTTATTTACACAATATTTACGATCCAGATCGACGAATAACAACTATAATATTTACAAGTGCATTAAAATCATTAAAGCACATGAAACAAGTGCAACGTTACAAGAAATTAAATCTGGTCTCAAAACTTATGATCCCATATTTCCATTTCATATTATTGTAGTTACGAGTGGAGACAAAATCGGTGAATTGCTCAACTGCTTATATCTTCAAAATTATTTAATGAACTTTATTATGTTGGATGGAGCTCTCTAGTATGTATATTACATGAGTTAGTCCAATTCTAATGCCGGGAACTGCTAACAACTGTTATAAAAATAATCAAATTATCCATAATTAATCAAAAAGATTGCAAAATAATAATTTGGAACTATGTCAGTCTGTACTTAAATGAGTGGGGCCGTCTGTACTTACCTATCTTAGTTTAATTTTCTTCTAAGAATAGGATTTTTTATTAAACATACTCGTATGTTTAAAAAATACGTAAGTTAACGTTATATGAAAAATCCTTTTTTTTATAGTTATATTATACGCAAACCCTGCGGAAGTGCTTCCTACAATGCTATAGCTCGAAAAAAATCTACAATGTTAAGTACCTTTACAACCAGCTCTAGTAAACTAACAAAGTATAATATTTTTCAATACACCTTGCTCGAAAATTGAACTTACGAAGGCAGGTACGAGTAAATGCGTTTTACCGCACTAATCCGATTTTATTACAATTTTTTTTCTTCTTCAAAATGATTATGAGCCAGGCTCATTTTGACAATTAAAAATATTTAAATCGATTCATACAAAGAGAAAAGTAATTTATAATTTTTTATTTCAACAAATTGTATCAATAATATTATCAGCCAGTAATATTTGAATTATAAAAATAAAATTATCTCGATTTAACAAATAATATTCGTAGAGGCTGAATGTCCGCCAGAGCCTTTTCTCCGTAATTATGCTTATAAAAAAGAAACATAATATCGTTTTGTAGTTAGTTGGCGCCAAGTTTGTAAAATTTTCATTGAATTGTTTTACATTGAAATTTTTTTATGAGACTTTTAGTGTTGATATTTAATGATAAATGTGAATAGTAAGGATACTCAAACTGGGCGCGATATAATAAAGGTTAGTTTTTACAACTTCTACATGATCAATTTTACCTGCTTTTGTTTTTTCATAGCTTTTGTAGGGTACTATGTACCTTTCTTAACCATTTCAATTTGGTTATTTATTAACAGTTTTCTCACAAGTGTATTGAAAAACGTCGTACAGCACACGGATCGGTATTATAACGAACTCGTGACATTATGAACCCTCGCCTGCGGCTCGGGCTTACAAAAGTCACCTCGTTTGTAATATGCCACCTACGATCCTTGTATCGTAATGTATACTATAAAAGCGGCGAACAGGAAATAAAGCAATTAAAATTAACAAAACGCCCCTCGGTTAGCAATAAAGATATCCAGAGTTATCGGCGCAGGAATCTGCACGCCATGGAGATAGAGACGCCAAGATACAATCCAGTACAGGACGATACTTTTATTGAATGTTAATTTTTAAAGATAGTATTATTGAAATGTTTATTTTTTACCAACGATAATTTGTTCTGATTGTTAAAGCGACATATTGATACAAAAAAACATCATTTTTACACGCGATGTTTTTATTAAGACTCTTTAAGATTCTAAATATTATTTTTGTATATTTACGTAGTATTAACCTTTTAGTTTTATATTTTATAATTAGTTAGTTACGCTATAAGCTATTAATTATAGTAAACGGAATTATTATTATACATGTTTAAATGAAAAGAAATTTATCATTCGCGAAGTCGCTTTTCGCTTTAGCAGTTGTTAGTTATAATAAGTTAAAATGTGTCAAAGCAAACAATATATTTAAGTTAAGGTTAAATTTATATGTATAGCGTATTTTATTAGTTTTGACCTGTCATTCTAGTTTATTTGAGAAGAACGCGATCCAGTTACGATTCCTACGAAAGTTCGACGCCTTTCTTCGTCTCATTTTTTATATTTTAGGTCTAAAGGTACAATTTATTTGAAATCTCTCTCTTCATTATGCTGTTCTATTCATGAACCGTTCATTTCCTATCAGCTAAACCAAAATGACGGGACTAATTTAATTTAAGCTTGCCTGCTTCTATAAGAAGGTAAGAGGGACAGAAGACAAGAGAGAAGAGGGGAAATATGAAAGCTTGGATGATGTGGCAAAGTGCGCTCACCTGAAACTAAGCGGGTAGTGGTCACCGCCGCCATAGCTACCGAGTTAGTGCTCCCAATATGTGCCGCGGTGCCACCCCGAATAGTTTCACCTATAATAATTGAGAGAGTGAGGACTCATTCTGAATCGATCGGATGAAACATTTCGCTAGGCAGAAATTCGCTAAGCTCAAAGCAGATATAACAGTAAATAGAAATAGAACGAAGATACAAATAAGTACGAATTTCAACAAAAGCATTAGCAAAATAAAAGCCGTGATCATGGAATCAAATCTATATATATATACTAAACAATCAAAAGTATTGCACAATATATTTCAAAGTAGAAATAGGCAAATAAAAAAACGGCAAAGTGCGAGTATACCTCGCACACTAAAGGTTCCGTACCTTTAACAGTTTCATTGTAAAAAGATTAATGTTGCTGATTTATAATATTAATTGACATGTGGCGCCATCTCTTATAATATTTTATACTGTAGAGTTGCATTTATAAAAATAATTTATTGTAAATAAGCACAAATTCCTGACTTTCACTTTACTTGTGCTACGTGAAGCATACTGAAATTGCGAGGGAATTTGAAAAGCAATAAATGTATCGTAAGTCTTATATCTAGTCTTATTTATCAGAATCCAGAAACTTTCAGTATGCCGCCCTAAGTATTAGATCAACGGGAAACAAGTACCCTATAGGTTTTGTGAGTATTGAAATTTGAATGAAAAACTGACTTTAAACGCTTGTATCTTTTGATAACGTTGACTTAAATGCTTGAAATTTTTAGGGCTCAGGCAGACAGACGACGGACAACTAAGTATTGTATCCTATATGGGTTCTTCTTTTCCTTTTGAGGTTCGGAACCCTAAAAAGTGAGAATGACACTGGCATGTTGTGTGGTGTGCCATACTGCCATAACTTCTGCCTCATTAAATATTATCACAAGTATTTTAATTTTACTCCTGGTATTTCGGTCATGTTTCAAAAGAAAAACCTTTATTTCGATCTTAATCAAAAATATTTTCGTACTACTACAATTTGATTATCCCAAAATAATTTAGCAGTTTGCAAATTTAGGACCAGTCGTGGCAAAATCGAGAATCTTGTACGAGTAGGAATAAAACTGAACTCTACCGAACCCTGAAGTTACTCCTCTTCACACTAGATGGCGCTGTTAGTTTACAGAACATGGTAACGTTTGGTTTTCAGTACGGAAACTTTTGAAAAGGCTTACGTGTCTACGAGTATATTAGTTGTATAAGGATTTAAGTTTATACTTTGGTTCGTTTTCCAATATCATTGACTATAAGGACGTAGTTAAGCAGAAAGGACACAATCCACAACTAATCAAATTTGAGAAATCAGAAAGACTTTCAAAGGCCCTATAGACATGTATTTTGTAGTGGAGTTCTACTTACTTAGAATTTTAGGCAGTTATGTTGATTGAGAGGGCAAAGAGTGTAATATAAATTTATGGGTAGAAATTTAATAGTTGTGATTGTGATTGTGATTTAGGGCAGGCTCGAGCCCCTCGGTGGGGACGTATAAGAGTTGTTGCTGTTGATTTTGATTCTCGATAAAATTAATCTTTTTACAATCAAACTGCCTAAGGTACGTAACCTTTTATGCGCGAGTCTGACTAGCACTTGCCTGATTTTTTATTTCCTTTTGAGGTACGGAACCTTAAAAAAGAAGATAAATAAAAATCGGAATTATATTATCATGATAAAACGTTTTAGTAACAGCCTGTAGAATAAGTCGGCTTATAATTAAGATCATAATGATCATTTATATGAAATTAATAGTTCACGATTCATTCATGAGTCGTATCTCAGCACAAGCAAATTGTAGGGAGGTGCCTTGCAACAGATAATCATCGCATGGACTAACTGGTCGCTGCTGATTAGAAATATCTTGTTAGAGGTCCAGATGATAAACCTGGAGTCTCGAACCTGGAGTGCCAATCAATGGATCGACCACGTATCCTACATATATTTTAAATGTATAATATTAGGTCCTTACATATGAAATTGGCGTTTTGTATGGGAGGAACAAAAAGTCGAAATATTTTTATATAGTATATTTATTTAATCAAAGTATGAGCCATTGTAATCTATGCACTTTTGCCATCTCATAGGTAGTTCATTGATCCCTTTACTAAAAAAACCATTCGGACGGGAATCAATAAAATCTTTGAAGGCGATTTGGACTGCCCCATCTGAGTTGAATTTTTTCCCTTGCAAGAAGTTATCCAAATTTCGAAAAAAATGGTAATCTGTTGGAGCAAGGTCCGGGGAGTACGGTGGATGCCTTAGACATTCCAATTGAAGCTCTTCTAATTTGCTAGCCGTCTGTTGTGCAGTGTGTGGTCTAGCGTTGTCGTGAAGCAGCAGTGGCGTAGAGCGATTGACCAGCCTCGGTTGTTTACCAGCTAGCTTTTCCATCATGGTTTGCAATTGCTGACAATAGTCATCTGCCGTAATCGTCTGGCCAGATTTGAGAAAACTGTAATGAACGACACCGGCGCTAGTCCACCAAACGCTTACAAGTAACTTTTTATTGGTCAATTTTCGCTTGGAGCAGGCTTTGGCTGGCTTGCCAGGGTCCAGCCATTGCGATGAGCGCTTCCGATTATCGTAGAGAATCCACTTTTCATCACAGGTAATGATTCGATTTAAAATCCCTTCGTTATTGTGCCGGTCAAGTAATGTAACGCAGCAGTTGACGCGCGTTTGCCGGTTTGCTTCACTCAATTCGTGAGGAACCCACCTTTCAAGTTTTTTAATCTTCCCAATTTGCTTCAAGTGGATTAAAACAGTTTTATCACTAACACCGAAGCCTGCAGCTAACTCGGACGTGGTTTGCGATGGATCCGCTTCCACAATAGCCTTCAATGCTTCATTATCAACTTGGGTCTCCGGCCGTCCACGGGGCTTGTTTTGCAGGTCGAAATTTTCAGAACGAAAACGTTGGAACCAAAAACGCACTGTGTTTTCTTTTGCGACACAACCGCCATACACATCATTAACCCTTCGAGCCGTTTCCGCAGCACTGGTGCCACGGTGGAACTCGTACTCGTAAATAACGCGATATTTCAAATTTTCCATTTTGTAAATCGAGCGATGCAAACAGAAAAAAGATAAGTAAAAAAACAAATGAATGACGGTTTACGAAACACAACTACATGTGGAAATAGCTGTATAAATTTGAATTTCGAATTCCTAACCAAATAGGAGAAATTTGTGATCAAAGTGGCCAGTACGACAAAACGCCAATTTCATATGTAAGGACCTAATATTTAGTAAATGTAATTCCATATTTTTTTCTTTTAATTCTTATTTATTAGCTGACTCAAACTTTGTCGGCGCTCTAAGTGTTATCAATATTAGAAGATAGGTGGGAACATACAAACGCACACACAAACAAACATCTCTCACCCTAAACGCATATACCTGCTCCGTTCCGTCGTGGGTAAAAAAAACTATATATTTTATTCAAATTCAGTTATATACAAATAATTTTTCGACCTCAATATCATGTATGGCACGTTCACTACCAGTGTACGCACGCTGCTGTGGAGAAGAACGGCCAAATATAACGGCTAAAGCTTTTACTATAGATTTTATTTATTAAGTTCAATACTTTAAGCAACGAAGTTTTGTCTTGAATTCCTCTTAATGTGCACGAATATTTTTCAGAAATGTAAAGTTATCTACATTCGAAAAATGTTACTTTGACAATCAACCCCAGCGTTTCGTCAAACCATTTAAGTATGTATATAATTTCAAAATATAACACCCACGACGAGATACTTAGCCTTTCATGGGGTGCTAAATAAGTACGTAGCTGAGTCGATAAGTGCAATGTATCGATAGCAGCGTAATTCAGGTTAAGGAGCTGTGAATGAAGCTGCTTGTGCAATTTGCCGATATCTGACGCCGGTGAGCGCGGTGAGTGCCCGCCTAGTAATGACAACCGATGGAAGGCTAGTGCTGCGAAGCGAGCTGGTTTATCGATAGTCGAATGATGCGCTAACTTTTTTACGAATAGTCATTGTAAATTTAATTGGAAGGACTAACAAAAATCCAACAATTAAAAATGTATCATTTTAACAAATTTTAGTTTATAAAACTTGCAGAATTATAATTACGACGTACAGATGCATAATATAATTATTTCAAGAACTCATTATAATCATAATAATGAGAGACATGTCATTATTATAGCATTATAAATTAAACCTGAAATAACTACTTTGTCTCTTGTTTGCCTAATGGCAAAATTATGATACACACATGAACATAAATATTGCGAACATGTTTTTGATAACTATAACTACGAATCCTTGTCGATAAGTAATAAAATAATCAATTAGCCAAACTCTACTACCCTGAGGTAAAAATCTGCAAATTGATTTCAAATCACTAGCAAACGTGGCAAAACGGCCCGCAGCCTAGAATCTCGACACCTCACGATGCAAATAACACACATAAATCGAAGTTAAGTAAAAATAAAATGACGTTTAAAACTTGATTTAATGTTAGGGTACTGCAGCCATCACTAGCGTAGCTTGTACAGGCAATATTGAGCTGAAATGTGTTATATTAAGTTTTAAATTACGTCGAACGAGGAAGCAGGAATCAGATATCAATGTAATGGATATGAATGGATAGTAGCGGATGGTGAGAATAAAATTGTTCTGCTACTTTCATTGGCTGGCTCTTTGCTATACTTGATACAGATTTGATATTTGCACTGTCAAATAATATTCATGTTTTTAATGTCTTGTAAGTATTTCAATGTAATCTGTGATCTACATAGATCTTCGGCAGCGCTGCTATTTGTATAAACAGATAACCACGCGCAGTCACGCGCAGGGCCGTCTTAAACCTATTGGAGGCCCTGGGCACATAAGGATAATAGGGCCCCTATGATCTTGAAAGAGAGTGTTGGCAGTATGTATTTTCTGAATTTTTCAAGATTTGAGAAATATCACTAATAGTCATCAAATATTTACGAAATCTATGTATACTCCGGACCCATTTTCACGGACGACGTAGTTCGAAACCGCGTAACTGAGTCAAAGCGCATTGAAACGTTAATCCTTTCACCCTTAACTTAACAACGTAATTCTCATGTTTCTTCTGACAAAAAAAAGACAAAAATAACCCTAAATTCTATTAACAAATAGCATTTCGACTGTGCATGTTTCGCCCTTATTTAGTGCAAGTATAATTTGCATGTATGCATGCATTTTGACAGTGCATAAATAATCCGATGTTTAGTAATAAGTATAGGTCGGTTATCGATTGGTGATCTCGGAGGAACTAGGGGGCCCCTACCGATCGCGAGGCCCTGGGCCCGTGCCCAGAGTGCCCAGAGTGCCCAGTGGGAAACGTAAAGTACGTAAAGCTCATGTACGACCACTTTACGTACATGAGCTTAAACGGCTCAAAATTTAAATAATTACTGTATTTTTTCAGACACCAGTCGTCACTACAAAGTTTATCAATAATACCTGATTATTTGTTAAAAAATTAACATTAAACAGTAATCTGACCCATTTGAAGCTATAAAAGCTGCTAGAACTGGTTAACACGGTAAAATTTTGATTTGTTTAAATAATATAGAACCTCCATTTTATAGTAAGAAGTAGTGTCGACAACACTATAAAAGTAAGATTCTCATAAATGTATCTTAGTGTGTAATGAAATTACAAGGTCCCTGCCAGATAAACTTCCGAGACACGGAGGTTTGTGTATAAATAATAATTATGGTGAAAGTTGGTAGCTGTCAAAATTGGGTCCGGTTTGCCATGGGCCACCATTTGGGCGACGACGATTTGATTATGAGTGAAAATATTTAGTCAGACGCTAGACGCTTCTTTTAACTACTTTGTCATTTGGAACAATACTCTCTGTAAGACTGATGAAAAAAATAATTTGTGATTATAAAATTTGATAAAGAATGATTTGTAACTTTTAATTTAGATCTAGCAACTTTTGATCACAAATTATCATCAACAGCTCATATACGAGAATGTCCCCACCGAGAAGCTGAACTAGGGCGATCACACATACATGAAATATTAAATTATGTTAAATAAAACATCAATCAATCAACCTATTGCAGTCTACTACTGGACGTAGGCCTCCCCAAGGGCAAGCCAAAGCGCTCGTGCCACCCGCTTTCCTCATCCAGCCACCACCAGCGACCTTCCTCAGGTCATCAGTCCACCTGGCAGAGGGGCGTCCCAAACTACGTTTCCCGAGACGCGGTCTCCATTCGAGAACCCGTCTGCTCCAACGCTCATCGGTTCTGCGACAGACGTGGCCAGCCCACTGCCACTTCAGCTTGCTACATTTCTGGATGATATGAACCACCTTGGTCCTTTGCCGGATGATTTCGTTTCGGATTTTATCCCGTAGCGAAATACCAAGCATAGATCTTTCCATAGCTCGCTGAGTGGCATGTAGCCGGTGGGCCAGCTTCACCGTCAAATCAAAATACCGTCAAATAAAACATATTATGGTCTTTCAAATTTTGGTATTTCATTCGTAGTCCTTTCAAAATTTGATCGGTGAAGTTTTGTTTATCTTATATTGCAACCCATTCATTTGGCTGGGCAAAATGTAAACATAACGTAGTTTTCAGTAAGATCTACTTGAGTAGTAAGCATTGATTGAATGTAATTGATACAACTAGGCAATATTTATGGCGATGTCAACTTCCTCGATCGTAAATAATATCGATTTGCAGCCGCTGCTGATGCTTAAAGAGGTCATTCATACGACGGCTTTGATGTAAGAAGCTGAACAGATCGAGGACTGTCATGTTTTCATTAATCCTCATAAAGTTGAAAAGTAAACTATACGACAACATATACATGCACAAATAAAATCACGCTCCATTCCACAAGCGGGTGAGCGAGTTGACTGCCAGGGAGCAAACACACATTAAAACAACGTTTGGAAACTTTGATGGTGATGGATGATGCACACCTAAACAGCTAAGTTACACCGATCTTTGTTTCTTGGAGCGCTATAGGTAGTGACAGGTTGCCAGCATATCGCTTATGAGGCACTGAACCCAAATCCCTCATATGACACCCACGGGGAAATAAATATGAGTTGGTGAAATTTGAATGCCGGGAAATGTACGGAACGCCCCTCCTCTAAGTCGCTTTGTGCTACTTCCATGGGACGAGACATGTTGAAAATGTAAAGTAGAAAGTCTAGTTGAGTTTGAAGATGATGCGTTTTTCTTAGATTTAAAAAAGAACTAAGAACATTGTTCTAGATATAGTTCACTTGTATCCGATAGTGTTATGAGAGTAATAGTTAACAAATCATTAGTTTAAATGTGTGAAGTACTTATCTGTTTGATTTGAGCGCGATGTGTCAAGGTAACGAAATGGTTGCGCGTTGCGGATGGAGTACAATAAATTGATTTACTCTCATCGTCCATAACAGCCGGTGACGAGTTCGCGAGTTCCGCACATTGATTTTTATTGACGGAATATTTCGTCATGGTGCCAAATGGAAACTATTTAACAGCAGCGTTCAACTCAATCGAACCGAAGCCGATGCGTAGTCAAACAAAGTGCTATTCAAACAAACATAACAAATAACTAAAGAATGAGTAGAGGCCTTAGCGGCAACCTAGCAGAAAACATGTCGCCCTTAGATGATGATGGATGCAGATATCAGATTCATAATAACTTATGGGTAGGAAAATCGCTATACTGTGTCAATTGACTAGACACTGATATCAGTCATTATGTAAATGAACGTCATTTTGTATTACCATACAAATTACCGCGACAGATTATTTTAAACGACCATGACCTAACTCGCAATGCAGAGCCTTTGGCTTTGCAACGATCGATCATCCGAGCTGTCAAACCCACTTGCCAAGGACGGCAATGCAATTGATACCCATCTTGTCAGAGAAAAGTGAAGTGACAGTTACTTTTGATCAATCGACTGCCACGGTTTCACACGTGCCTAATGCCTTGCTACCTACTTGACAACTGCCTTAATGAAAAACTCATTGTTACTGATCATTAAAATAACACTAATACTCTCCTTAACAATTTATGATCTATCTGCTTAGCCTACATCTGCCGTATGCTGGACATGGCCTCTCCTTGTTTGTTGAGTTTACCATAAATAAAGTATGTATCTTCTTTGATTAAGTATATGCCTATTTATATATTTCAATAAAATGTATCAGTCATCATAGATTTGAAGTGTAAGCTCCGAGGTCGTCGATCGGCCTTGTTAGCGGATTTTCGCGCGGAATTGCACGTGACGTCACGACCTGCGCTAGAGTCGACGTGCTCCCGCGCACGTACCGCACGCTCCTAGTGGCATTCGCTACGTTAACCTCTTGATATTTAAAAAATATATATACGTTACGTTACTCATAACCTCTTGTAGTCTGTTTTGGTACAGCTGATTGAGACAATAGTGGTAAACACTCATAGGAAATGATATTTGATCCTTACGGTACTCATGCTGACAGAATAAATTATAATTGTTGGTATGATAATCAACAACATCAACGACCCGTTATAGTCCACTGCTGGACTATGAGCCTCTTCCACATGGAGGGTTTTGCCATAATCTCCACGCTTGGCAGGCGGGTTGGAGATCGCAGATTAAAAGGTTACTGTATCAGAGAGCGCTGCTGCCCGTTCCATGTTCAATGTGTAGTCCCTAAGTGGCCTCTTACGACACCCACGAGAAGAGTAAGGGTTGGTGACAAATGTATTCTACTCTGCCGTCACCACACGGCATGACACGGTATGATAATATCTTCACGATATTAATAATAATAAGTACACATGTTAAAAACGTGACAATTGCGTTACTATAAATATTAGGGAACTTTTTACAGTATACCTAATAATACCTATAACATTTATAATTTGCAATTTGTACTCATTGTTACCTTAATGATTTTCAGTATCAGGTAGATTCGTTAGTACAAAATTGCCGAACTATGTGTGGAATTAGTGGGGTTAGTTATATAGAAATGGGGCTATAGTTTAAAAATCATGTCAATTTTGGAATGTTAAAATGGAGTTTAGGGTAAAGAAATTAATACTATCCGGTACAGTTCATATGTATAAGTATTTTAAATTTTAAATACTTATGCGGAAAAATGAATGTTACGTAGGGAAAAAGGTATTGAATTTGAATGTGGATGGATATGTTAGGAGAGAACGACCAAAGAAAAGATGGATGGATTGTGTAAAAGATGATATGAGCAGGAGGGATGTGAGTGTTGAAATGACGGCTTGTAGGGATGTATGGAGGAAGAAAACATACTGCGCCGACCCCAAATGATGGGATAAGGGTGTGGCGCAGCAGCCGCCACGGAGCCGCTGGGCACCACACGAAGAATGTTGTAGAGGTTAATAAAATAAAGTGTGGCAAATAACCAGGGCACTGTCCGAAAGAAAGGTATTTATGTATTTATATATTATTTATTTCATATTATATAACTAACGTGGGAAATAGTACAAGAATAAGTTTACTGTTGGAGACCAGGAAATGAAGTGAAGAATTTGGGATAAAAAAGACAAAATCGAAACGTAAGAAATCTAAATTTGAAAATGAATTTAAAATGAAAGATAAAACTGCCAGCAAGAAAGGTTGCCAGTCATAAAACAGGAAAGAGGACGAATGCCTCGTTACAAGGGCAAGCCAATGATGATGAAATTTAAATATATGATTACTAATCTCAGGTTAAAGAAATATCCTTCCGAGGACATAGTTGCAAATGTTGCAATGCAATAGATACACTATTTTGTTGTGCAGTTTATGAGAGTAAGGTGTGTCGCAGATAAACTGGAGAGCAATCTGCTGGACGAGAAATCGAACAAGTAGAACGAAAGGCACGTTCAAAAACCACGGCATAATTTATTCCTCACATGTTAATATTGCAAAATAACCTCAGTAACCACTTTCTTAAACATTCCTAATTATCTGGTCTACGGTGGTTTATTTTCCTTCAAATAAGATAAAATTTCAATGGTCAATCTTAATTGTTTTACATCTTTTACAGAATTCGATAATACGCTCGTAAAATAATTTCCTCTAAGCTCCTTGACTTGTCATTTGTTAACATGTGACGTAATAATTGGATGACCCCAAAAAGTCACGTACGTAAACCTTGTTGAATGTTGTTCAGCAAAAAGAAAGCCAAGGACATTCTTCTGCAACGATAAGTAAACAAACAAAAACTCTTACAACGAAATCGATAGACCAGGGTATTTCGAATAAATTGTAGCGGTATTTTCAAAGCATGATAAGAAGTGGACAGAGAATGGTACGAATGTAGTTCAGTTTTTTTTTGACATGGACCTAATGCTTGTGTCGTAAAATCCAGTATGTATCAAACGCAACCGGACTTTTTGGGATTCGGAAAGCTCTTACCCCTAGAGATTGTAGTTCAGTAGTAATGTATAGGTAGTTTCACACTAATATTTATAAATGTGAAAATATATTCGGATGTTTGGATGTTCAAATGTTTGGTTGTTTGTTCCGCTTTCACGCCTTAACTACTATATAGATTTGGATGAAAAAAAAACACGGGATAATCATACACAATGCAAGCGTAGCCGTGAGCGGGCAACTAGTAGTTATATAAATTCCTGAACATTATGGTAGTACCTCCTCTGCTCAACACAGTGGCTTAAAAAGTGGGGTAGATAGAAGCACTCCAATTCAAACTAGATCTAATAAGCATATTAACTGTATGGGAATAAATTACAAAACATTAACCGGAAAAGACCTTCACCGACACAATCTACACGAGAATCGCAGACATCACACTATTGCGTGATTTATATCAGAGAAGAAAGTGTTCACCTGTAGCGCGTTTAGATACTGCAGTATAACGTTGAAATGCAATGCCCCTACAACTAGTAGTCGCAGGTAGTAAGAACATAAAATGCTTGTAGAGATCGTTGCAGCGTTAATTAAGAGCTAAGGAAATGTAATAGATAGTACAGGGAAAGTTACTATCTCTACAAGCTAGTTGGATTTTTTATATCTACGTGTCGGTTTCGGTTATTAAACTTTTATGACATTCCCACATTTTTACTTGGAGATAATACCAGGAATGGCTAGGATACAACAAAGACTGACCGACGTCTATTAAGTAAGTGAGTTCTCTTGCCCGCTGCTTGTGCCTTCGTTCATAAAGACGTACATGCCAAGTTTAAGACTGGCTAGGAATCTTCTATATGACCCTGCAGAGAAATAAGCCAAGGCTAATCAGCAGGTTTATCAAGATACCCTAGATAACGCTGACATTACCAGTGGAGTAGTTATAGGACTCCAAAAACATGTAAGTCTTAGCAACACCACGAAAAGATTCGAAATCGGAATCCAAATCAGATTAGCATTTTTAAAGAAAACGGCAACCGACGAGGATCTAGCTAGAAGCTAGTCGAAGTACTTTGAGTACTCTCAGTTTTATCGGCGATAAAATAAACTTATCCACATGTTCGGTCGATATGTAAACACCGCACTCAAACAACCATGTAAATTAATAAACTATCAAATCGTTATACAAGTTGTAAGAAAGTGGGGACGATGTTTATGGCTACACGATACGTGTTTATCAATAAGCAATTCTCGTGAGAGGCTTTTTATGACGTCAATCAAACTAAGACATTGGATTTTAATTATGATACTACGTAGTTTTGATGTCTGTTTTATAGATATATTTAAGTTAAGAATGGAGTAATGAGTAACTTAATTATCAACCGAAAAGACAAGACTCTAGTCTAATAGAACCACCACGTCATAACATAACAAAATCAACAAAACACATCAAAATGAAAACGAGAGTGTTTAAGACAAACGAACACGAGTCGTAAAGTCAACCGCTTATTAAATCAATCACATCAAAAGGGCTGACGGTTCGCGTCCAATTATTGTTGGTGTGTTGACAGCGATGACAGTGAGATGACAGCCCTGTCAAGATGGACGGATTAAGTCGACGCGAGGCCCCACAGCGAGGGGAAGGATTCCCATCTCTTCACGGCTGCTTACCTTTAAATCGTTTCGAAATCTCAAGGATTTATCCCACTGTATGTAATCGATACGGACAATTTGCCATTTATTTGCTATGCCGCACGTTTTTTTTATTATTTATTGTTAGTTCGACGTGGTGAAGTTTCATTTCGCCTTGGGAGAAGCGACGACTGGTGTGTATTTAGCTTGACTCTGCAAGAGGTACTCTAGTGTGCAAAATTTATTTTACTTAATTATTTGTTGACGTCATAGAAAAATATAAGGTTCTCTTTTGTTTTGGTTTTGGCACTGCCCATATTTTATCTCGGGTTTTGACTCTTACTAGTATACCTAAATAGATAATTAATAAAAAAAGTGTCGCTTACTAGATTTTTTTTACGTCGTTTTTACGTTTTTTATTTCAGCCACGAACTGTATTTTTTGTCAATTTACTAATATTATGTGTCAATATAATATATTTTACATTAGTTTTTTGACTGATTACTACGTCTGCGCCCTCTAGCCCACAGTGGTCTGCATTATATAAAATCTTTTTAGCTTTCAATTAAAATAACCTATATTTATACGCAAGTGCTCCACAATAATATTATGGCCTAATAACAATTACTTTAAGTAACCTGTAAATTATTTCTTACAAATTACAGTTGTTAAAGTAAGATAAAGGGAAATACTCGTGCTATATTATACCCATGTATTGTATGTGCAGATAAACTTGGCAACGCCAGGTTGGGTTAAAGGACTAGAGGTTAAGAACCCCCCTGAAATAACATTCATACTCACGTTTATGTCCTCTGGACTAATCAAAACTACTCTTTAGTAGTTTTGATTTAATGTCAAAAAAGGAAAGTTGCTGTCCTTTTTTGACATTATGACGCCTTAATTTAGATACTAAAACGTATAGAAAATACGGGAATAATTTTGTATCTGTACTTTTCTTTTTTGGCGTATTATACGCACTTAATTGGTTCGATTTTTATTAAGTTAAAAAGCTTGCTTTTATCATTCGGCTATATTTCTGGCTTCGAGGAATTGTATTTTTTTACCAATGAATATTGGAACAGCAGACGGCGAATAGAAAACATTATCAATGTTTTTGGTCGAGTCATAATATTTTCTGATAGACGTCGGTTTGACCTTCCTAAATCTGAAACTGCAGGTATTCTTTTCTTTAGTTATTCAAATTCCTAGGTTACAACATAAGGGTCCATTTTCTCTACCATACAGATTGCAGAGTGTAGGCTATTAGAGTGCTAAGATTTAGTACCCACATTCTTAATCTTTAACCTGCTATGAACAATAATAATATAATAATGCCATGTAGCATAGACATTTAAATGAAAACTCGTGTAACTAATTGTGAAATAATTGTTCGTTGCACTCTGCAATATAGTACATAACATATACAAAACTAACTACACTACTAACTATATTAAATCTGTGACGAAACTAAAGTAGTTTTTGACTCATAACTAAACTACTACCTACGTAGAGTCCGTAGAAGTATGTCGATAAATAGTAAAATACATACATAATTATATTATTACTTTACTTATATAATATAATAAAATCTTCCTAGCCTAATAGGGGATCGGACTGTTCACCATATTTTATGAATTATTTTTAAAATATAGATTAGTAGCAGACGATTCGCGAAGAAAAAAACAGAATCGGTTAAAAACGAATTTACAGTGATTTTTTAAAGTTTCAATATGTCTGTCTCTTTCAAAAATGATTTTTTGTATGGAGATTATATGGCGTTACTAACAAATGAGGTCACAAGTGGGTATGTGCCTCTCTGTCTAATCTTGAATTTCAAACCTTAATAACTCGGCCAATTTTAATTTATAAAATAAAAAAAAGTAGTCCGATCCCCTATTCTTGTAGATTATTCTTTTATTGAAATCACAGTAAGTTATACCTATATATTATAACTAACTGATTTCACTAGGTACTTAATTGCTCACCTAGGTGCCAAAGGAATTTAGCGCAAATAGGTACTAGATAATTCTTAAGATAAATCTATTCTGACTTCCATCTGATTAATTCCTAAGAACCACAGTAACTGAACTCTGAATGGCCTCTCCTTGCGTTAAGTATCATAAGACTTAAAAACGGAGGTTATAAAAACATTCGTAATAATTATTTCATAAAGCTGTGACATGCCGACACCTCCAACGCGCCTCCATTACCACAATAACCAGTCGTATCATACGGTCTATATATACTCGGTCACCCTTGTAATAGGGTTGTACACACCCAAGTTCATATTTAAAAAAATATTTTATCTGCCATCATTATCTCCGTAATGGCCACCGGGTCCTACTTCATAAATTGGTTGTATCACTAGTTACATCTTAATAAATTAAGATTTTTCCATAGATACATGTGTAATATTTGAGGTAATTTATGTTGGGCCGCGCCTTTCTTTGTGGACGAACCGAACTTATCAGATGTTTTAAGGATATACTTTTAACTGTGAACTTGTCACTCTTTTACATCTTGTTTCTTAGGGACGGTGCTACAACAATATAAGTATTTCATTTGGCATTATTCCTTACTTTTCGTTTAAGATATCAAGTTGTAAATAAGATAAAATAAGTTATTAGGTTAATTAATAAAGGTCGATTACATTTATCCGACTTTTTTACTTCTTCTCTTCTCTTCTTGGTTGTAAGGTCGAGAACCAACCTCACAAACCCTGGTGTGTACTTCAGTTGATATGAAAGTAGCCGGGATGCTTAGCTTATATTGAATTTCGAAGCACAGAATCATCTTTCTTTTCGGACAATCAGGTAATGAGATTTCAGTTTGATTCGGATACGGAAAGAAGCTGTAATATTTTAATAAACTGGACTTTCGTAGCGGCATTACTAATTTTCGTTTCGTACTAAATTAGTTTTAGTCTAAGAACGGCAAAATATAAAAACAAACAAAAGAACCGTGCGCCAACATAAATATCGCATAAATCCGTCCATCACACGGCAAGGACCACGCGGTATTTCACGCCAGTTATTTATATGAAATGAATGTGTTACAGCTCTCTTTAGCAAAACAGTTATTTTCCTATCGATTCGAATACTATCGGGAAACGAGAATCGATTGTTATTGTTGCCGCGATTGTAAATAGCCGGCGCAGGGGCAGTGCAGTCGATTTAGTTATAATTGTAATCAGCGGAAATCGCACCTTCGCCTGTTGCTGGAAGAGAAATGGCCCGTTCTAGGCATACAGAATTACGAAATAAATCAACTCAAGGCCTGAATGGGTGGCCGTAGTACTGATCAATAAAAAATAGGTGTTTATTAGCCTGAAGATGGCTTCATTCAATCATCACAAAGTTTATTCCAAACCAACGGAAAGCTATTTCAGAGTATGGTACAAAGTCATGTATACGCTGATTAAATTATAACCTTGAGCAAACAAATACAATAAAATCACAGAAACCACAACCACAAAAAATAGTTAATACAATTCCCCATTCATAGGAGAGGAACATGTTTATCGTGGCCCCAAAGTTGGCGATAAACTACACCAAAGCTAAGACCAAAGCGATTACATTTTATAGATCTAGTGCCTAATACATTGCTGGCTGGGGTCTTACTTGGCACCGTCAATCTGTATATATACTGTAACAATAACAGGTAATTAGCGTCCGACTTTGGGTTAGGAGGCAGGTCGCCCGCAAAATATCTGGTCCGTGGGCGAGTTAACTTTTTTTATAAAATCTGTGGTTATTTGGACCGAATCCTTTTTTAATGTTGGGCCAGATAACTACAAATAAAACTTCTAGTGGTAATTCCGCCCAAAAATAATTTTAAGAAAAGTATTACAATAATTAAAAACTTAATATAGGTAATGAAAAATTAACAAATAAAAGAAAAAGTTCATTGGATGGAAGATTCAGAAGCACACGCGTGTATGAAAATATGAAATACAAGGCGCGGGATTCGCGTGAGTTTGTGTAAAGCTATTTTTATTCATTAGCCATGGGCCAATATGATCAGCTTCATATTCAGAACAATATTATACTTAATTTTATTCAGACGTAACGTGCCTAAATCAATAAGTAAGTAAGTAAGTAATAAGTAATAAAGTAGAATTTTCAATAAGTAACAAACAAACAAATAATAAAAACAATAAATAACTTATTTAGCCACAGCTAGAGCAACATTCAGTCAATTTTGTGGCTCCACTAATAAACGAATAGAATGGACGTATAGCTTCAGACGCTGGATGACCTTCGTCAGCATAACCCTGGTGCATTGTGATGTCAAATAACCTGCCTTACCAACTACAAATGAATGTATTCTTGCGAACAATAA